>OX637534.1:64098533-64158533 GCA_951800035.1 Linnaemya tessellans | reverse complement strand
TGCGCTGCGTTAGCATTTACGCAGCATTTACGATTTCAGCGTTCGCCTAAATGGGCCTTTAACGTTGAAAGCATTTTTTCACAAATCAATAAAAACAATATAAGAAACAAATTAGATATGTATACCAACATTGTGTGGTATTTTAAGAACCAAGGGCTTTTGAAAAAAAAACCAATTGTAATTGCATAAATTTTGAACAATCAAAAGAAATGAATAAAAGGTTCAATATGCAAATGTATAATATAACCATGAAAAATGTATAAATCTAAGTACTCTAAGAACATATGTATGTACGTCTTATGTATCTTACATTCTATGGAGTATATATTTTGTGTTATTTAGTTTTACTTTTGTTGGTTCACTTAAAACAATATAAAGTTTAACTGAATTTGATTTCTCTAAAATCAAATTACATTAATATAATTTGATTAAAATCATTAAAAGATTTTTAATGGAAAAAACGATTTTGTTTGAAGATTTTTTAAAAAATATGGCAACACTGCAACAATGGCATTTAATATCTCTCGCTCACTCTCTTTCTCTCTCTCTCTCTTTCTCTATACCTGTGGCAAGAAGAACCACAATTTTCAACCACAAAAGGTGTAAAAATGGGTTGAAAACTGCTCCGGTTTATGACGCCGACCAGACAAATAGTATAAATCAATTTAGCGGTAAACTTTTAAAGGAAAATATACATTCAATGCTTCAGTTTATTACCCTAGTTGTTGCTGAAAATAAACACGTTTAAGAAAAATATTTGTTAAAAGGAATAAACGCAGAGCATACTTACTGTATGCACACACAAAACATTTATACATACATAGAACCCTACATACATCATGGTCAATTTTAATTTAAGTGTGGAACGAATCCTTTTTACGGCAAATAAAATAAAAGCAGCAACAAGAAAACACACAAATACAATTAAAACGAATCACAAAGAATATAAAAACAGCAACAAACAATTGCAAAAGCATTTAATGCAGACGAATGGCTTGCAAATGTGTAAGTTCATTGGTAAACTTTAATCCCAAATATGTATATGTAAATAAACGGTATCCCAGTTGACGAAATCATCTTAGACGCCAATGTCTTCTACGATGAATGCACGAGATGTCGTCGGTCGGTTAGGTTTTCTAATCGACAATTTAACGGAAATCGTCGTACGTTTTGTATACAATATAACATTTTTAAACGACAATATCCCAGTTTTGTCTTTAAGAAAGTCTTGTTGGGAAAAATGAAAAACTGGCCCGTAATCCACACCAAACAATGCATTGACAGTTCTTTGAATGCTTCTGACTGCTTATACGACAATTTTGATTGTTCACGTATCCATTCCACCAAAAATATGCTTCGTCCATAAATTGGATGAATTTTCATAATAAAATTTAATAACCTGCAAGAGTTCATGGTTAAGCTAGAGACCAAATTAAACATTTTTAGCAGTAATATGTTACACAGAAGAAGCTGAGCCGTCAAAAACAGTGTTGCTAAAGTCGCTAAAAATCATACGTTATAGAAAGTACTTACTTACATAATAAAACGTTTATTTTTAAATCGTATAAAAGCAATTTTCGTTAAACCTTTTGAAAATTAATGTTAATTAATTTAATTTAATAACTAAATTACTCCTTGACTCCGTTGAAAAGCTGCTTTTAGAATTTTGTTAGCTGACTTATTAAAAGCTGATATCACATCTGCATTTTACGAGAAATGGTACATATCTGAGATGTCTAATTAACTTGTCCATGCATAAACTAAGAGATTTGTGATTTGCAAATTAAGCTTAAGTGATGATTTGGTGTAAGAGCTAATGAAATTCAATCATATAGACATACTTAACCTGTAACAAAGAAAGCAATTTTTATGAAAACCAAATTATAAAAAATTTGTATATCTACTCATTCAATACGTATGTGTACGTATTCTGTACACATTAGGTAACGCACGTTTAATAAGATATATTAGCAACATCATTATTCCTCAAAAACGGTGATATTTTGGAATCAATACCCTGTCCTCTATAGCAGCATTCTTATCTTTATGGTGTTTAGTTTAATTTAATTTAAAATAATGCAAATAGAAAATGAAAACAAGCCTACATAGGGAGGTGTTCACATTTTACGTAACGCATATTTTGCCAATTTTTTTACCCCTTTCAATCCCATTAACGAATCGAAACAAAACCAAGGAGCTGCAATACGCGGTGCCGTAGTGTCTTTCAGTTATATGTATATAGTAAGAAAAGTTTTAATAGGGAAAGTTTCTTTTTGTAAATACGTCGCTGGTATAGAAAGCAAAATTGCATCATATTTTCAGTAAGACCAGAAAAAGTGGTTAAATTCTAAAGGCCTAATTTATAAAATATATGATTTATAACAAGTTAATAGGACAAATTCTCAAACAAAAATTAGTTTTATAAGCCTTTTATTAAAAAAACATTTTATTATAAATAATGTAAATGTAAACATTTTATGTTTAAGTATTCTACAGGTAAGGAAAATATATGTACCAGGCAAACTATGTAATTTGGTCCAATTACATAAGTTAAATATGAATACAATAGTAGGATTGCTTTTCCCATTCCTGAAATTCATATATTAAAGGCGTAATTCATAAAAATGTGAAAAACGGTTGACCCTAAAGACCGTGAAGATCCGTACAAGTTCCCGCTAACTTTAATCGCACAAAATTATATTATTTTAATTTTAAAACTGCTACAGCTTTCGAATGGATCAACCGATTCCCACGAGGTAAGGGGGTGCTTGATGTTGTTCTTCGACATCCATAAAGGAATCGAAAACACTAATTAATATTTATTTATTTCGAATTTTTCACGCTCGGTGTGATTTTTGATTGTCAGGAATTGATTAAGTTAGGATCCATCGTCAAAGCCGTTTAAAAGTTATCCTAAAAAAAAGCACTTTTGAAAGAAAAAAAGTTTTTTTTGATATTTCCGGTCCGAACCGGTTCCAATTCACGCAAAATTTAAATTTGAAGAAATCCTTTGAAAAGTGACTAGTTTAGTTGGATTCGGTTCAGTCGTTCAATAGTTATAACCGCGTCACATACACACACACCCTTACACCCATCCAGACATAATGAGATCTGATGAAAATTCGATTTTTTCAAAACCGGGCAAAACCAGTTTGAAAATTATCAATTTTCTTAGCCGGAATAAATTAAAATAATAAATTATTTCTGTACAAAATTAAAAATTTTTTTTCTTACGTAACATTTTTGAAGATCTTCTTCCCCTGTTACGGTGTAAACATAGTAAACAAAGAGCCTTTCCTCCTGAGCGTTACGTAATATGTGACCAGTCCCATAAGTGTATGTGGTATGTATTTTTCTATTATAAACTGAATACAATTAAATGAAATCATGTTATTTGCTTTACTTCTTTGTACATCATCATTATGTTACATATTATTTTGCTTGTAGATGTATTTTGTGTGAATGAAAAATTTCGAAAAATTTTTTCTTGAATTCATTATCCAGAATGCAAAACGGACTCGAGTTTGAGAATTGCGTCAAAAATTCTTATGTGGTTAAAGCTATGATTATAATAATAGTTTATATTGCCAATTATACCAATCTTTCTGATCTAAATTAAGCTATCCGTCATTAAGTATTGGCCTCTACAATAAAGCGCAGGAATTTTTTGAAACGCTGACAGGGGGTTGCTTCAGAGACTCCAATTAAGGATATTTTTCACAAAATATTCCTTCCCGATATGTAGTATTCTAAACATGGACTGGTCGAAAAATCGACCAATGGCCGAAAACAGTCAAAATAAAAATAAAAAACAAAATTATGATATAATATTGCCTTAGGCTTTATTCATGTTGATTAAATAAAAAAAGTGATTTCATACGTTTTTCTTATAAATCTTTGTGGTAATCATAAAAACATTTTGTATGTAAATATATATTACAATTGCAGGTAAAAATGGTATGTTTTCTACACAATTTGCAGCGCCGATATTTATCTTCAGCACTTCTAATAACTGAGTGTACCTTTTCGTTGGTCCTGGAATGAGTTGGCAATGAATCAATATCCTCACTGTTGATCTCCGTATAGTACTTTACCAAATGTGTTGGTACTTCGGAACGAAAATCAATTTGTGAAAACGGTTTTGCCTTTTGGAGCTTTGCCAATATACGGTGCATCTTCCATGCATTGACCATTGCGTTACCTAAAGCAATAGTTCATATTGGCCACCACCACTTCTTTCCCTTAATGCAGATGCGATAATTGGCCACGGCATTGTCATGGAAGTCAACACCTCCCATTCCGTTGTTATACTCTTGGATTACTTTTGGCTGTGGAATAGTGATAATTTTCTTTTGTTTACGGCAATACCGTTTAGCAATTGCCATTGGAGTTATTGGTGGATATTTCATTGTCGTCCAAATCTTCTTCATCAGTTATACATCCCATTGTTGGTGGTGGAATATAAACGATATCCACATCTTTGGCTGCAGTAATAGCTTGATCTTGTTCGTCATCTGAATCTAGCTCTCTTAAAATACATTGGCATACTGGTCACCAATGAATACTTAGGATAAATTTTTACAACTATTCACTTTCACTGTCATCTACACACTGAAATTTTACTAAAAATATTTCAATAACAAAAGAGAATCAAAATAGTCTGGGATTTCCTTGATTAAAATACACAATGTACTAGTAGTAAGAGTAAATTACCGGGCGACACATAAAAAAGGAAGTATTGGCAGATTTAAAATGAAAATAAGAAACTTAAAATTCAAAAAATTTTTCCATGCAACTGTAGGACTTTCGGCCAGTGGTCGATTTTTCGACCACTAAAGTTTACAGAAATTTAAAAGTAAGAAAACTTATAATTCATAAATTGGTTTTCTTCGATTCTTACAATATATTATTTAGACTTCAGAAGGAATGAAAAATAAAAAACGAAATTTTCGAATTTCTCATATATTTTTATATTGGAAGAAAGTGTACCTACACTTATAAAAAAATTTTTTTCAAAGCCTTCACAAAATCAATTCAATACAAATACTTGAAACCCCATCACAAATTTTATATTTGTGAAACCCGACCTAAAATATCATATTTTTTTTTATCTTGGATGGGATGACCCCTATATATGTAATGCATTGCGCCGGAACTGAAAACGAGGGGATAGTATTGAGGGGATTACGAAAGATGAGAAGATAGACAGTAGTTTTTGTAGCTATTTCAAACTTTTACTTCGCCGGCTAATTTTTTGCTACAGGGCCGACGAAGGTGGGTGCTGTTACTCTGCTTTTTAGTATATGATAGTGTCAGTCGCTGCCAATTATGTTCAGTGATCAGTGCTATGCCTTCATCATTGAAACAGGCTGGCAGCAACTAACACAACTACGCACTAGTGCTGATCAGAAGAATTCAACACAATATTTCATGACTCAGCGGGGGCTCGAACTCAGGACCCTCCGCTTCACAGTTTCGTGTTCTACTACTTCAGCCAACAGAACCCACAACTTTGTAACTTTGGTGATAAACGATAAATGGGTTAAATTATTATTTGAATTGTTTCATTATACAATTTCAACATGTCATTTTACTGTATTTTTAAAAGAGATTATCACGTTACTTACATCTTTCAAACTTAAGAGTGCTCTACTGTGGGCTTACTAAAATCATAATTCGTTTTGGATATAATATTAACCACCTTTTTTCATTATATTTGGAATACAGCTGAGTGTATTTATTTTAAAATTTTTAGCATTATTGTCATAATTTTATTCTTTAATTTTCCCACTCAACCACATATTTTTTCCTCTACATGAAATGATATGTACTGTAAAAGAACACAAAGAGACAAAAAAAATATTCTTGCTGAATCGATGCCTTTATAGCGGCTTCGTTTGTATAGTGGATTCGCGAAAGTAGAGGTACTGCTGACATCGTTGCCATAAATGATCGACGAAGTATTGACTTGTCTACACTTTAACCCCAGGCTTTAGGGTACATACACATGCATAAATATGTCCATATGTCTAGTTATGACCTGACCTGAAGTTCGAAAAAGTGATCATTTACTAAGACGAAGAATTCTCAAAAAGAAATATTCGCGTTATTATATTTTTCTTAAAATGTCTCAAATAATAAATGTTTTCCCGAGATATTCTTCCTGAAATACAGGAAAGTAATATTACGTTTGAGTTTGTGTAGTGGTTTTCAAACGGTTTAGTTCGATTACTTTAAAATTAGCTATTTCTGATTAACATTTAAAGTTTTAACTCGTACAAAATTTTTGATGCTTGTAACATACCTATTTGACATATTTCGAAAATTGTGAAGTAAGAAGGTTATAAAAAGGAAATATTTTTTGTGAATTAGGCATTTAATGTGTTAATTTTATATACTTAACTTGACAATATTTCCGTCAGGGAATAATTATTTGAAATATAGCACAAGAACGGAAGGCAAGGAATTTAGAAATAATTATTTTTATAGATTATTCAGAGCTAATTTATTAGGAATCTAAAGAATAGTCGTTGAAGACTAAACACTTAGACGACAGCAGGCTACCTAGTACAATCTGTAAAAATAGAATACATGCGTTTACATGGGAATAATTATTTTCGCAGCTACACGGCAGGTTGTTGTCCGTGCTACTTTTGTGGTTGCAGTCAAATTTCTATTTCCATAGGCGACAATAAACTGATTAGTGCTGAAAATGCAATGAAAATGTATAAATAAATAAGCGCCCAAAAACTTTTTTAGACTGACCAAAAATATAAAAATTTTTGAAAATAAAAAATACATAATCATAAAAACGATTGTGTAATCATAAAAACGATTGTGTAATTTTTCTTGTCTCCGGACAGCCGCAGTTCATAATTTTAATATTTTATTTATTATAACACCTAGAATATAGAACAAATGTAGACGATATGGGTATCTAAAATGGCATTCTATTAGCACATAAATTTTTAAAATCTATTAACACATTGCAATGCAATTTTAAATTTTTTTAACGAACTTTTGACGTTAAAAATACCATTATTTCAAAAAGTACTCAATGCCAATCTTAATGAAACTTGTATATAATTTTATAGGGAACTTTCCAAGCTTTAGTTTGATATACACTTGATAGCCATTACATGCAATAACAATATAGAGCAAATACAAATAAATAGATTTTCTTTTACATTTTTCCGATATATCGGGTAGACTACCTGTCGGTTTAAATGTGAATCACCGGTTATTTCGAATCTGGCAATACTTATGTCATTCTAGGCTATTACAAAATTCAGTACATTATCTCCATTGACCGAAATAAATCGATTTACGCTTGAACAACGTTGAGATTTATTGAAAATTTATATCCAAAACAAAATTGATTTTTCGATTTTTCCAAAATAAATCATCTCTTCGGATGAAGCTTAGATATTTTAATATTGGTGGGTACTTTAATTAGAAAAAATTTTTATATTTGCGGAAGGTATATTTAGACTATTAAAATCTTTAATTTTTTTCAGTAATACTTTTTATTATCTCCTTTTCCGGTTCATTTAGATACAGAATTATTATTTTGGTTATAAATATTATTATTTTGTACTAGTAAAGTCCTAAAAATTAATAATATATATCTATTATGTAGCTTCTTATTACTTTATGAAAAATCGATTGGGATTAATCCAAAACTAGCGTAGTATTGACCGATTAAATCAAAACCTCGAAGATATGATCCAACAGTTAACAGCTTAAAAACATTAATCGGGTTAAATATCCTAATAGACATGTAAGCACAGGTAATAAAAAATGAAAACCAAAAACCAATATGTTGTAGTTTTAATTAGGTAGGCACATATAAGTTATTTTAATATTCGTTTATCTCAATGGTTTTAAACAAACAGAAAAAAAAGGATTTATATTCGAGGAAGCGAATAATAAAATAACTAATTGTGTTTTATTTTCTAAAAAGAAGTGTTACATGTGAATTAGAAACACTTTTAAATGCTGACCTAATTTAAAGGAATCCTACTAAATTTACGTTCATTACAACTTAGCAACACCGGTCGTTAACATAGTGCTGCCCTGTTAATGAAAATGATAAATATGTAGCATTATTTTTCTTTCTAAAGGAACATAAAGAAATGTAAAAGGCAGAACAAATGGCTTATATTAATCAAAATAGAAAAAACTATTAATTTTTACCCATTCGATTCCGCTTCCCAAAAGCATATTCAGTATGCCCATTATGAGCTTACAACGTCCACATCGTTTTGACGCACAATTACATTTAGAATAAAAATAATTTCTAAAAATTTGTGTTTCTTTTAAATGTAATTGATTTTTTGATTGAATGGTGTCCGTGACATCATGATAGGCAGTAATTGATGAACATTTTTTTTGTTTTAACTTTATATTCATTTTCTATTCACTACTAACTGCTTGCTTTACACATGCGGTAGTGGCATATTGTCAACAACAAATTATTCGAAATAGGCAAGTATTATGTAAATTACTTTTCTGTTTACAAATAGAATTAAGTATAGACGAAATGATTGGCAAATATTTAACATATGTTTCGCGGATTGTTAACGCGTATAATTAACTTACTAGGATTTTGGCGCATTTCGGGCAATAAATCAAAATAATGCATTTTTCAAATTTACTTTAATCCTTTTAATTTAAATTAAATTGCTGTTGGGCGAAGTAGTTACCATGAGACTATGAAGCCGAGAATACAATGCTCAATTACGCGCTCGGTCATGAATATGGTGTAGAATGTGTTTGATTATTATTAGTGTATGGTTTTGTTAATTGTTGTTTTGTTTCAGTGACGAAGGCATAACAGTGGTCACTGAACCAATACTGGCAGTCACTGAGACGACTGTATCAAATATTAGCCGGCGAAATAAAAGGTTAAAATAGCTGCCAAAACATTTCTATCTCCTCAGCTTTCTCTCAATACTTTTCACGACATATGTAAAGGCCATCCCATGAGTGCTGGTCCTACTAAAAAAAATTTAAAAGGGTAACGTTGTTTAGCCTTTTGACATTTAATGGCATGTAAATGTAAAAAAAAATTTAAAAATACATACATATAGTTGTAGAACTTGAATATTTGAGTTTTTCGTTAAATTATTATGAAGAAACAATTTTTCGAACATTTTCTAATTAAGTTTTTATAATTCTTCGTTAATATTGCTAACAGTTCTGTATTGGCATCATTTACAAATCATAGAGATCGAAAGGTTGTGTGCTACACCCAGAGCGACGGATGGGTTCGTAGGGAATGTTTAGCCAGAGAAAAGTTTGACTGTGATTTATTATTGAAACCCGTGGTCAAGTGGGTAGGCAAAATGACTTCAGTGAATAGAAAATGGAATTTTGCGCAGTGAATGAGTTTTTGGCCAGTTAATTTGCTGCTTGTAATTTTATACTAATACAATCGTAGTTTTACACTCTACGGTATTTTAATATCCGTAAGCTGTTTTACTTCACACCTCATGAACTTGAACAGGAAAATTATTTTTATAGCTACGAATTAATATCGAAACGAAAACGAATTAATTAGAATCGTTAAAAGTTATACATATGTATCTATGTACATATGCACATTCATTAGTACGTGTTTATGTTCGATATACTATAAAAATTAAGTTGAAGGCTACTGATGATTTGCTGTAAGAGCCAATGAAATGCAGGCATGGAGACGTGTTTAACCACACAGCAAACAGAGCATTATGTTTAATGAAAAATTATTGTATAATTTTATTGATATATTTTGCAATAATTTACACTTCGATGGATATGTATTTGTTACAAAACAAATACAATGTTGTCATCTCCGCAAATGTGCATACGTACATAAAGTGAATTCAATGTTTTCTATGTATACACTTGAGGTATGATGCACAGTCCTGTACAATCAAGATTTATTTGCGTATAAAGTGAGGCATGCATAAATTTTTCAATGTCGTTGATGTAAACTTGTGTGTACAGAGGATAAAATATGTACACTATTTCGAACTCTGATACGTACACGAAAAAAAAGTTGTTTGAGTACGATCACAGGGGATATGTGTAAACATCTAATAATGAAAAAGCTAGTAATCAGCTGTTTAGTGAAATGTAATGCATGTAGTTATTTTACAGCAATGGCCTTCGAACTGTACAGCGCTAGCACAATTATATATTAAAGAAAATGAGCAGCTACTATAGGACACTAGATGGTGCTTATATGCAGCTGCTAGGTTTCTCTGTACGTCTTGTTGTCTCAAAGACGAGCAAGACTTTTAGTTTGGCAAATTTAGTTTTTTTGTTTTCCTTATTTTGCTTTGTTTTAGTAAATTTCCTATTAAAAGTGCAAAATATCTTTTTAAAAGTTATTAAAATTAAATGTTTTTGCACTTATTTTATTTATTTGCTTTTATTTGCCTGTGATAACATAATGTACGACTACTACTATTGCCCACTAGACTTGTGTCCAATTAGCTCATTCGCTTAATTTTTGCAAGAACCTTTAATCAAACCTAAGTAATTAAAAGGGTTAGATCAGAGGTTCTTGTCAAAACTCAGCGAATGAGCTAGTTGGACATAAGTCTACTGCACACTAGATGGTGTTGAGTGTATTTCTATGCAGCTATTAAGTTTCTCTGTACTTCTGTTGTCCGTATGATTATACTAAACACTCATATTTAGCTCACTCCGATTTGATCTTAATCTAAATCAGTGATGTCAGCGTTATACACAATCAGCGTTGCCAAATGTGCAGATTTATCTGCATTTGACACTTTATCTAAGCATTGAGCAGTTTCGCAGTTTTTTTCTTTGAAAACCAGTTTTTCTGTAAATTGTGCAGATTTTGCAGTTTTTACATTTTACTTTCTTACTCTTAATTTTGTTATTTTAATTCCAATTTCTGAAACCATAATTTTACCCCATTTGCTTAATATAACAGTGGCAAGGTTTAACTATACTTTTTTATACGAGTTATGTAATTATCACATACACCTTTTTGGACCCCTGACCACAAAGCAAGTTGAATTTTACCAAGGTGTATATTGCAGGTGGGAGTACGAGCTCACTTGCCTAACCTGATAAAACGTCAAACTTAGTAGTGTCGTTTAACGATTTTTGCAACTGTTAAGGTAGTTTCTAAAATAAGTGTTCTATTTTTGTAGAAATGGTTGTACCTGTTAGATAGATATGCCTTGTGTTTTTCTATGTACATATGTACATATATGGAGTTTTGTAGTTTAGTTTATACACAAAAAATAAAAGCTGTGGCTGGCGTGTGTGTTTAATTTTCTTCACAAACTACTACATCTCGCTTATATTTTTCATATCAAAATTCTTTTCTTGAACTTGCCGCTAAAATGGATAAATATTTAGTAAGAAATGGTAGATAAAAAGTGTTATTTTTATATGCATATATATATACATATATATATATATATATATATATATATATATATATATATATATATATATACATATGTACATACATTGTACTTTGCATTAAATAATCAACGTACCTACTTAATTTAATTTAAGATTGTCGTAAAGAAAATGAAAATTTGCCGGTAGATGTAATACATATTGCGGAATCTCCACCTCGCTCAAGTAAAAATCGAAAACGAAAATTTAGTGCTTACAACAAATCGTGGGAGGAGCAGGAAATTTTTAAGTCTTGGATCAAGAGGAGCGATAATAATTTGGCCTATTGTAAAGTTTGTTCTTGTGAACTAAAAGCATTAGCTGGAGTTTCAGATTTAAGGTCTCATGCTTTGACGTCTAAACATGTTGAAAGAGCAACAGCAGTAAAAATTAAAAAAAAATCCAAGTTTTCGCTGAGCGATGCAGGCAAGTATAGTGCCAAAGTATCAAATATGAAGCTACATTTAGCATCGTTTTGCGCAGAACATAACGTGCCATTTCTGGCAATGGATCATTTAGTTCCTTTACTCCAAGAAACTATTGAGGATTCAGCGCTACTAAGAAAAGCAAAATGTGCTCGAACAAAAACAACATCTATAGTAAACAATTTTATAGGCGAGACTCATCAAAAAGAACTCTGTAATTTACTAAGAACAAAATTGTTTTCATTGTGCGTCGATGAATCGACGGACATTTCAACTACTAAGTTGCTATCTCTAGTCGTTAGAGTTGAATTTAAAGACAAAATTAGTGATTTTTTTTTTGAATTGGTTAAAGTTCGTCATTGTACGGCCATAGGGATATTTGAAGAAATTGTAAATATATTCAGCAATAATAATATAAACTATAGAACAAACTTAATAGGTTTCGCTGCGGATGGTGCCAATGTGATGACTGGTGGTAAACATTCTGTTGCTACACTGCTAAAAAGAGATTGTCTACATTTAATTATATTTAAATGCATATGCCACTCTTTCGCTCTTTGTGCAAATGCAGCTTGTAATTTTTTACCGAAATATGTTAAAGGTATATATAATTTTATTCAAATATATATATAGATATATATAATTTTATTCAAAATAGTCCCAAAAGAGTAGATTTATTTTCAGAATTACAGATTTTGTTAGATTATAACCCTTCCCAAACTCGTTGGCTGTCGCTCGAAGCTACAGTAAATCAGCTTTTGAGTAGATTAGATGTCTTGAAACTTTTTTTTACACGAAGATGTAGAAAAGTTTGATTCTACACAAAGAATAATAAATTATTTACATAATCCAGAATTTGAATTATATTTACTATTCTTGAAATTTATACTAAATGACATTAACAAACTAAACCGTCTATTTCAAAACAAAAGCCCTCAAATACATTTACTAAATAGTACAATAAACCGTTTATACGGAAAATTTTTTGAATATATAGTGAAGGAGGACTATATATGTTTTAACAAATTTGAAAAGATTGATATTAACAATTCCACATGTCTAAAAGATCCAAAAGATATTTATTTAGGTGCGGAAGTTTCCTTAGCGCTAACTACAACGCATAAATTATCTGAGGATAGCGGAAAGGAGTTCAAAAAAAAAACTTTATGTTGAGCTCTGCAATTCTCTATTGAAGAAGTTTGATTTTGATAATGACTTTTTGAAATGTGTTGAGATCTTAGCACCTGCTAATATTTTAAAAAATAATAATAAAAGTATTTTTCAATTATGTCGCTTTGTGCCAAACGTAGTAGAAATGAACCACATACAAGAAACAGATGATGAGTGGCGTGAAATAATGCACATTAATTTTGAAGACTTGAACTTATTGGAAAAAGAAAATATTGAAGAGTTTTGGGAAGAAAGATTTAAAACAAAACGTGGAGACGGAACTGAAGCTTTTCCTCATTTAAAAAGACTTGTATACGCTATTTTGTCGGTAACTGTGGCAACTGCTAGTGTAGAACGAATTTTCTCACAAATTAATATTAATAAAACTAAAACTAGGAATAGAAGTACCAACACTGTGCGGCATTTTAAGAACAAAAGATTTTCTTAAAAAAATGACAGTAATTGCAGCAATTTTGTGCAATCAAACGAAATGGCAATAAAATTTACCAAAGAAATTTAAAAACCGTAAAAAATTTTGTATTTTGTTGAGCGATTTTTTTTTTAAATGTCTAAAATGACGATTTACGTTAATATTGTATTTTTAAAATATGTATGCCTGTTCCACAATGTCGACAAGTCGATGTCGTTCTCATATTTATATTGAAAACAAAAACAAATTTAAATTTTTCATTATTGGTTTCAATATAAATATGAGAACGACATGGACTTGTCGAGATTATGGAACTGGCAGTATTATATCTGAATAATAATGAACTCTTTTTGTTTATTTAATCCCTATGTACCTATATATTTTTTATTAAAATGAATTGCTTTGTTATATGTAGATGTATATCATATTTAATTTGTTGTGTTATGTTTTTGTTTTAATAAAAAAATATGAAAAAATTTATATATTTTTGTGAATTTTTTATGTGCAGTTTTTTTACGTGAAAACCAGTTTTTTTTCTAAAGTTGCAGTTTTTTTGAAAAAGTTATGGCAACGCTGTACACAATTGTGGAAACAAAACTCACATGTACGCTTACGCTCTTTTATTTTGAGAGCGTAAAATATAATTGTTTACTGAGAAACACTCTCATTCAGCGGGAAGTATCGCAAGTCCTGTTTTGAGGCCTCTAAAAAGAAATAATATATTATAGATAAGATGTTTGAAATAAGTTGGAACCACTGTATGTAGGTATATCTTTTCGAAAATGTCTTAAAGTAGCTTTTAAATGAATTCATAAGTAAGGCTTTTTGTAAAAAAATTGTTTCTCTTGTACATATATAAACTAACCAAATGTTCAGCTTAAAAATGGAGAAATATTTTAAAATTAAATATCTTTTTACGCTGCATAAAATTAACTGTGAGCACCTGCATTATATCATATGCACACCTCATTTAGACAATACCGGTTAAGTAAAATTTATTTAATAATCGTGTGTACTGCGATGTTTCTACATGATGTAAACATATTTCTTCCAAATGTAAACAATTGCGAAGTTAATAAGGAATATTTTTCCAACTTTCCTAGAACTATGTTTATTTATGACAAGGAGAAATATTTGAAAAAATCTGAGCACTTGGCAATTTTTGAAACCCTCTTTCACAACTTTCAAGATTTTGAGGATATAAAACCACTACTTAACATATTTCAAATTCCTTTTAAGTGCGACATTGCAACTTATGAATTCAGCATCCAGTCGGAACTAATCATAATTAGGAGCGAATTTAATCCTCCAGATAGGGAAAATATTATTGATTTCCGGAAAAATTTAGACGGGGCATTATATCCTATATTAAAAAAATGCCTTTAAATGTTTGTCGCTTTTCCCTTCAACATACCTTTGCGAACATATATTTTCCGATTTGAAATACATTTGCTCAAGACAATGCAATAAATTAAAATCTGCAAACCTAAAAAATGTTTTGTTGTTACGAAACTGCAATATAAATTTAGAAGATATTATTGGTAAATAAAAGGATACTCCTAGAAAAGGCCATTAGTCTCAACCGCACATTTCTCCCGCTGGGAATGTAAGAGATAAGAGTGATCTCACCAACACAATCGTATTTGACATCACTGCTCTAAATTTGTGATTGGATCAGTGAAAGGCAACCTATACTATTACATTTTGCGATTGTATTACTTATATACTCTCTGCGCTCTCAACACGAATCGGTCTTGCCAATCAACTTTCGTCACTTCTCCTCAATTAAAACTTTAAAATATCCAAAAGCTAACTTAATTTTACTATGGGTATTTGCAATATATTAGAAAATTAGTATCGGCATGGCATTGGAGCAAAATGATGTTTGTGACTCTGTATGCAGTGATGGTGTGTAAAAAAGAAGGTTTGTAGGACATTTGACAGGGTAATGCAAATAAATATGTATATGTACATATATATTTTTTATTGCATTATTCACCAACAGCCATTATTTGCAAAAAGTTTGAATGTAATGAACACAATGAATTGTGGTTCAAATTGTTAACAAAACACGAGGTGGTCATAAGGGAATGTCATTTACAATTTTCCGCATCTCTTCATAGTTTTCGCCAAAGCATTTGCCTTTCCCTGTACTAGAATCTCCAATCATTTTTTTTCATAAAGATTTCTCCACTGTGATCGGACTCACATTGCTTTCTGGCAACGCTGATTCTTAAAGCTCGCGATAAACACAACCTGCAAGAGTACAACAACATAAAATTACAAAAACCACGGTACATTATGTTTGTGTAAAATTCTAGTCTTATGTCAGAAATTTTCTTTTATAATATAGATATTTTGTTCACAATTATTTCCAAAAATTTAAATACTTTTCGCATAGAACTTTTTTAAAACAATTTCTTTTTGTTGCTGTTTTCATCATCAGTACTCATGCATATTTTTTGTTACCACTTATTATGTAGGATAACAATTCTTATTTATACAAATTTTATTAAGACTGCTTGAAATTGATGGTAACACATTTTTATTTAATACAGTGATGCCGTTTGATTGTTTTCTTCGTGTCCCATTTTCCTTCATTGTTTGTTTCGTTATACCTAAGCCAAACTTTTTTGGTTTGAATTCTTTTATACTTAAACACATGTAAAATTTTTCATATTTACTGCTAGCTCAAGCCACAGCTTAAATTTGTATGTAAGTATTTTTTTATCGAACATTAAATCCAACTAATTATATTTATATTTTGTTATATCAATTGTCAATCACCACTTTTCACCTTGCAATCGGCTGATCCCTTCGGAAGATATAGCACTTTTAAAATTAATATAATACAATTTTTAGCGGTAAGTTGCAGGAGTGGCCTATAGGGTCATCTGTTTTCCATATTTTTATTTTTTTTTCTATAATTGTAAAGTCATGGCCTAACTTAATTTTTGTCGATATTAGATTTCAATGGTGCTTAAATTTTCAAACAATTTTTACTTATGTAAAAACGATGAGGAAAAAATTACCTTAACTGGTTGTACTGCAGAATGTCACTTTCTAGTACCTATATTTGACTGGGATAAAAATTAATAAGGTGGAACACAGACAGAGATTTTATCCTAGAAAGCGCAATATAAGCTTGAACGCACGAAGATAGTGATAATCCTATATTGTGCTGTATATTATCAACGCTTAAGGTTTGACTTTCTATTGTTATGGAGTAAGTCTGAATGAATTCAAATACAAATGATTGGGGAACTTAGCTCCCTCCGACGAAAATGTCCCGTTTTCAGATTTTTCTCTTTAGTTGTCAGATCTGTGCATTAAATTTCAGCGCCTTAGATATAGCGTAGGTGCCCCATGAATATATATTGTACACAAAAGGTGTAACTTAGCTCTCCCCGATGCTAGGCGCATTAGATTTGCGCCTAGCCCCACCTGTACACCAAATTTTAGGTCTCTAGCTGCAGTGGAAGCGCTCAGTTACATTTTTCACACTTTCATATCTGGGAAAACTTTTTTATAATAAAAGTTTAAAATTTGTTACACAATATTACCTATTAATTTCGACAAATCAAAGTTACGATCTCTTCAATTGCCTATACCTTTCTTAAATTTAGTTTTAAATTTTGTTCGGCCGCCTTCAGCAAAACATTATGTTTGTTTTCTGGAAATTAAGTGTCACAACCAATGCTTATTAACAAAGTCATATCGAATAAAAAAGTGATAATCTCATCAAAATTTTCTTTATATGAAGTTGACGATCACCGCAACAGAGGCAGCAAAATCACTTCATATAACAGAAATAATCTGCTGTGCTAGCTCCACGACCTTGTAAAGTGAATGGTCCTCGCTCACAACAGCTGGAGTACTTTTATTATAATTTAAAAGAGTACTTTTTTATAATTTTAAATATACTTAGCCATGCCTCCCAGACGAAAATGCATCTTTATTGATGAATTGCAAAAGCAATATACTTTTATTGAAAAAATAAATAACGATAGCCAGGTACGATGTTCTAAATGCAATGCAACTTTCAGTATTACTAATGGAGGAAATATTAGCATTCAACAGCACTTACGAACAAATAAACACAAAAGTGCAGATATTGCTGCGGCTTCTACTACAAATCTATCCTGTTCTTTGCAGGATAGTGTATGAACGAAAAGGGAAACAAATTTGCGTATCGGAAGGAACTTGGGCATTCTATACGGTGAAACATAACCATTCCTTTCGTTCCAACGATTGTACTTCATAACTTATAAAAAGTTGTTTTGATAAAAGATATTTTGCTGGTCGTAATAAGTGTGGATCTATAATTTGCAAAATTCTGACTCCTAATTCTATTAGAGGAATTGAAAATGATTTGGCTAATGTTAATTTGATTACAATTTTTTGAGATTGCTCAAATCATGGTAACATTAAAATATGTCCTATTCTTATTCGATATTTTATTCCATTGCATGGTATGCAAGTAAAAATAATAGAAGTTGATAATTTGCCAGGGGAATCCTCCGATATTTTAACAAAGTATTTTTGTGATCTGCTTTAATAGATTTAATAAGCACGAAGTTACTCGCTTTATGTGCAGATAAAACAAATTGTAATTTTGGTGGGGCTGCAAGAAGAGGAAAAACCAATGTTTTTAAAAAACTTTACTCATCTACTGGAAACGTTCTTATTGGTGTCAACTGTGCTGCACATATTTTAAATAACTGCATTCAAACAACAACAGAATGTCTCCCTATAGATATTGAAGTAATTGTTGTTAAAATTTATTCCTATTTTTATATTTATACGTGTCGAAGAACTGAAATCAATTTGTGGTTGGTTGGTATAAGTGGCTGCCTGTAACCCACAAGCATTCAAGTAGGATCTCTGAGATCCCGTTTTGAAAGACCACTCCACTCGTCAGTGTCAACCTGTGTAGAACCGAGTCCAGATCTCGGATACGGTGATGGATGCTAGGTCCAACCTGTCGCATCGAGGAATCTAATAAGGTCACCTAGACCTATACCTGATAGTTCCGAAAGGTCGGATGTTATACTTTTGCCTATGTTCTTTTGTCGTATATGGTGCAATGCCGGGCATTCACAAAGGAAGTGATAAACTGTCTCTTCTTTGCCCTGATCCCGGCAGCTGCGATAGAATGCATTATAGGAGAGACCTATTCTACCAGCATGTCTTGCTATTACCCAGTGCCCCGTCACTACTGCGACGAGTCTTGAGATGTCCCTACGGTTCCTGTTGATCAGCTGTGCTGTTATTCTGTCGTGTCAATTTGTGACAATTTGTGTAGAATACAGAAAATTAATTGAATTTAGCAAGACTAGGTGGCTAACTTTTAAACCGTCCATTGAACGAATATTAAAGCTTTTTAAACCTTTAAAGGAATATTTTTTTTCTCAGCCGAAATGACCATCAATTTAAAAAAATTGTTTTGACGATCCCGCTCCAGAAGCCTGACTTTTCTTTGTTCATTGTTCAGTCATTTTATTTAATGAATATATAACACAGATTGAGTCTAAAAAAAACTATGACTGAGGTTTCTCTTATTATAAACGAAGTAAAGATATAGCTGAGCTAAACGAGAAAAAAAAATATTGACATAAATGAATCGTTCTAAAATCTGTTATTTGACATATTGTCTCAAGTATGTTTTTATACCCTCCAAAAAAGAATATTGGAGTGTATATTCACTTAGTCATTCAGTTAGTAACGCGATCTGAGCATGTCCACCCGTCCGTCTGTGGAAATCACGATTCAGTCCAAACGAAAAGAGTTGGACTCTTGAAATTTGATATAAGTATATCTTGAAGGATAGCACAGGTTAAGTTCAGAGATACGCTAAATCAGGCAAGAGGGAAAAAGCTCCCCTAAGAAGAACTAAACCATCCTCTAAAAAACAGCATCATTTTTTAAGTTTTTTTTTAATTTTGTTAAGCAAATGATATGTTTATTTTTATACTAAAGAAGGTCCAATGCGTTAAACTTGGAGCCATAAAACAAAACAGAAACAAAATAATTTTTGGACCCCGCCTCATTTAGTAGGCGTTATTATATGCAAAACTAGTGTACAAATTTAACAAATTGTTTTACTTAAGCATACATTCCTTAAAAATAACATTTTTAAGCTTTAATGATGAAGCTGAGACGTAACCTAGTACTACTCTGCCCTACCAAATCCTTCCTCTGCCCCTAGAAATTTTTTTATTGTGTATTTAATTATTCCAAACATTTATTTTTAGAGTTTTATGACAAAGGTGAAATATCTTCCCACAGCCCTTGCCAGAGCGACACCAGCAAAATACAGTTTTAATACCCTCTAAAGAGAATTGGACCCCATAAAGTATATACGTGTATATTCTTAATCAGTGATGAATTCTGAGATGATCTAGCAATACCCATAAAGTCGTCTGTAGAAAACATGATATAGTCTAGTTTTGGACTCCGCCCCTTTAGTGGGCGCTGACATACGATGTTATATTCAAAAATAGTGTAAATATTGAAAAATTTTTATTCCTTAAGCCTATAAGAAGCTGAGATGTTCTCTGAGCTCGCAGAGGTGAAAAGTCTCTTCCACAGCCCTTCCCGCAATGACTCTCACAAAATAGAGATGTCTTAAAGGAACTCTGTCCCACAAAGATAAACGTTTTAAATTTACTTGCTAAATATAACGTCGAATATAACGTTTTTAATTGTTGTTTACGTTTTATGTAGATTTTGTTTTTCATTGTGATTTTTTTATATACATACTTTTATTGTTTGCCAACGACAGACTAATTGTATGAAGGTGGAAAAACAAAATAGATTTATATCGAATAAAGTCTGTTTGTTGTGTTTTCTGGAATTTCAAATCCTATGGTTTTGCTTGTGTAATTCTCAATTCATTTTTGGTAGTTAAGCTGAGAGATTTTGTTATTTTGAAATTAGGTTAAAGTTTACTGATGATTTGGTGTAAGAACCAATGAGATGCAGGCATATAGACATACTTGACCACATAACAAACAAAAAGACATAAATGAATTTAAAACTAAAGCAGCCCTATTTTATATAGACTGAATTGAATACTTAAACCAATTTGATAATGCTTACCAAGAAGTTGGAGTATTAAAATGGGTTATTCTACATGAAACTCCTAAATGCGATGATGTTGAATCTAGTTGCGTTTACATTATGGACAAGAGAAACGAGCTAAATATAAATGACAGCGAATTATTTAACGAATTAGCTCTTGTTAAAAGTTACACCTCTTCAGAAAAATTTAAGAAATGGAATAAGCACAACAAATCTGCTGAAGAACGTTGGGTAGAAATTTTTAAACATTTCAAAGAAAGATATATAAACTTTACAAATAATTTGAAAGTTGTCGAAATTGGTTTATGTTTACCTAGTACAAATGCTCCAACGGAAAAGGTGTTTTCTGTTTTAAATAATTTATGGACCAGTGAAAAAACACAAATGAAGATAGAGATTATCAAAGCTATTTTAATTACTAAATTAAACTATGATTTAAGATGTATTGAATTTAAATAATATTTAAAAGGAATAAATTTGGTAAAACAGAATTATTCCTCAGAAAAATTCAAAGATTAGTTATTTTATATATTAAAATTTCAACGTACATAAGTTCTTAAAGTTTTGCTTAGTAATCTTAATATGAGTACAAATTAATATCAGAAGTTATGTGCATATGAATGTAATGACCTCAAAAACTATGTTCCTATAACTTTGTTGTTTTTTTTTTGATAGCAGAAAGTAGAAATAATAAAAAAACCGGTTTTTGGGATTACGTTTTAAAAGAACAATAATTTGAACGCTTGAATAAATAATTCTTATTACAATGTATTGACACGTAATTGGCAGAAAATCAACATACATATATAATATTCAACATATGTACTTTTATGAGAAAACTTATTTTCTTATGAAAGAAATCATAAAAATGTGTGTCTATAAGCTACTACATTCCACAACCCCTTTGAAATTTTCACTCTTGTGAAGACATGATATGAATATATCAACTTGTTTGTTAAGTACCACAAGTTTAGATAGACTAGCTTTGAAACAGTCATAACAATTAGGCATGAACAATTTTTAGCTGGAATACAAAGAATCTTCTACTAAATCAACATTATATGCGTGTTTTATATTTGCAGTTTAATTATAAGACGTAAAAGTGCTATATTCGGCTGTGCTATACCTTAAATACCCTTCACAGATGTAATTCTTCTTTCTTTCTTGCTAAAACAGAAAGTAGGTTTAAATTAAAAATTAAAATTATATTATCGGTTACTTTTATATTTAAGAAAACGTTCAAATTTTTCGGCTAGGAAGCTAAAAGTTTGGCGTTTCTTATTTTTAATACCTCTGAACGTTTTTCAAATATATTACATATGTTTAATTTACAAACAAAAAGAAAAAATCCGTTTCATGTACCCCAAAAACTTCTAATTGTCCAACCGTAGAATAGTCTTTTAGAATTTTTTTTTTGGTTTTTAATACCAATTTATTTCTGCCTGATATATAAAGTAGGTATAATTCATCATAAAAATCAAAAATAGCAAATTATATGGTTACTTTTATGAATCAGAAAATGTCGATATTCCAACCCTGAAATTGGAGTTTTATTTTTTTGGTTTTTAATACAAATTTAACTCTACCCGAAGTATAAAAGAGACTTCAATCACAAAAAAACAACATTATGAACTTATATGGCTACTTTTATATACGAAAAAATTCCGATTTTAAAACTCTGGAACCGAATTTTTAATACTAATTTAATTCTTAGCGAAGTATAAAATAGGTCTAATTCACTGAAAAAAACCAAAGTTGGTCACTTTTATGTCCAAAAAATTTCGATTTTCCAGTCCTGGAACCAAATTTTTAATTTAAAATTTTTTAATACCAATTTAAATCTTAGCAAAGTATAAAATAGGTTTAATTCACGGAAAAATTTGGTTCCAACCCTGGAACCAAATTTTTAACCAAAAAGTTTTTAATACCAATTTAATTCTTATCGAAGTGTAAAATATGTTTAATTCACTGAAAAAAAAACTAAAATTGGGAACTTATATGGTTGCTTTTATGTACCGATGAATTTATATTTTCCAACCCTAGATTCGAATTTTTAATTTGAAAAATTTGTAATACCAATTTAATTCTTCCTGAAGTATAAAATAGGTTTAATTCACTGAAAAAAAACCAAAGTAGGCAACTTATATGGTCACTTTTATGTACAAAAAATTTCGATTTTCCAGTCCTGGAACCGAATTTTTAATTTAAAATTTTTTAATACCAATTTAAATCTTAGCGAAGTATAAAATAGTTTTAATTCACTGAAAAAACTAAAATTGGGAACTTATATGGTTGCTTTTATGTACCGATAAATTTCGATTTTCCAACCCTAGATCCGAATTTTTAATTTGAAAAATTTTTAATACCAATTTAATTCTTCCTGAAGTATAAAATAGGTTTAATTAACTAAAAACAAAAAATTTGGAATTTATGTGAGTACTTTTATCTACCAAAAATATTTCGATTTTCCAACTCTGGAAGCGAATTTTTATTTTTTTATCAATGCAATTCTTAGTGAAGCGTAATGCAGTTTTACTGGACAAAATAAATTAAAATTTTTAAACTTTTTGGTCACCTTCATATACCATAAAATATTTCATTTGTTCAACCCTGGAGCCGAAATTTGATTTTTTTTTTACGATTATTTACAGTTATGTTCTTCCTGAATTATAAAACAGTTTTAATTAGCAAAAACAACAACGTCAATTGCCTTTTTGGTTACTCTTATGCATAAAAAACATTTCAATTTCTCAACTCTGGAAAGAAAATTTTCATATTTTGTTTGTTTTTTTACCAATGCAACTCTTAATGAGGCATGAATTAGTTTTATTTACGAAAAACTTAATATTTGTAACCATTTTGGTCACTTTCATGTACTACAAAGTATTGCAGTTATCCAACTCTGGAATCTAAATTTTGATTTTTTTTTAATTTTTGGTCCCAATTTTATTTTTCCTAAACTAAAAAATAGTTTTAATTAGTAAAAACCGACGTTAGTTGTCTTTTTGGTTACTTTTAGGTATAAAAAAATTTCAATTTCTCAGCCCTGGAAGCGAAATTTTAATTTACAAATGTTTTTTATTAATGCAAATCTTCATGAGGTCTAAGAAAAACTTAAATTTGTAACCATTTTGGTTATTACATGTACTACACAATATTACATGTGCCAAAAAAACTTTAATTTTCCCAATTTTTTTGTTTTTGTTTTATCAGTGCAACGTTTCATGAGGTATGAAGTAGTTTTATTTAAGAAAAATTTAAAATGTTTAACCATTTTGGTCACTTTCATGTACTATAAAATATTGCACTTGTTCAACCCTGGATTCGAAATTTTATTTTTGAAATGAAATTTATTTGTTGGTGGTCAAGCAATGTCTATATGCATTTCATTGGTGCTTTACCAAATCATCAGTAGACATTAACCACAGTTTTCAAAAGTTAAAAACCTCTTGTCTTATGCATATACTTTTGAAAACCATCTGAGAATTCACAATTTGTAAATTACAAACTATTTCCAAAAATCACAACAGAATAAGCATAGTAGGCCTTGAAACTCATACAGAACTAAACCAACAAATAAATTATATTATACTATGCTTATTCTGTTGTGATTTTTGGAAATAGTTTCCAAAAATCATTAAAGGAATCATTAAAGAAGAATCATTAAAGACGATGAAATCAAATCTCTCATATTAGGCATGGTGGAATTAAAAGGAGTAGGAGCTCACGCCTCTAACAATCTGGGTGCAGAAATATTGAGAACTTTAAATAAATACGATGTTCAGTTAAATCAAGTAATATCAATAACCTCTGACAATAGGGCCAACATGATAAAAACTCCAAAAATTCTCTCAAACCATAACGTAAGTGAGGACCGTGAAGTAACCGAAGAAGATGAGAACGTTACTTATTTGAGCAACATAAATAGTTTAGAACAGCCTTCCACTCTTCCCGTTGGAAATATGCTGATATGTAGATGTGCAGCCCATACAGCTTAATTTTGGAAAGATAGGAAACATTTTGAGCCAGAATTACATACTTTAAGCAATGTTTGCTTTAAAATTCCGCCTACATAAGTAAATAACACTACTTTACACCGAAAATATACATTTTCCTTATTTATTTTATCCCGCTGAATCCTAAAATCGATATAAAGAGCAAGAAATAACTTTTATTTTCCAAGTAAAAAATTGAAATCAGAAAATAATTTTGAAATTAAACTTTATAACCGTTATAATTCGTTCTTTATTATGTATGCAGTTTCATTACATAAATAAGTATACTATCAGTTAAGTCA
Organism: Linnaemya tessellans; assembly: GCA_951800035.1. NCBI lineage: Eukaryota > Metazoa > Arthropoda > Insecta > Diptera > Tachinidae > Linnaemya > Linnaemya tessellans. The sequence goes on along the minus strand of OX637534.1, from coordinate 64,133,701 downwards.
TACTTACGTATATTATTTTAACAGGTAGCAATTGAAAGGGCGTTTTCATCCTTGAAATTAATTTTAATGGACAATCGGAATAAACTCAGTCACGAAACTTTGGAGAACATTCTTTTAGTAAAATTGAACCCAAAATTTCTGGATGAGGCAATCAACAGTTTGCCTTTATTTGAAGACAACTTTTAGAAATAAATAAAACGTACCGTGCGGGCTCGACTCCCACAGCTTGAAAAAGTTTGGACACCTGATATTTAATGTGTTGAAATGATCGAGTGCTATATTTTATACATGAAGTTACCTAGTTTTTCATAAAAAAAACAAATTTACTTTGAATAAAATGTATTTCATAATAAAATTATCGTATTAGTATAAAAAAACTACAGTAGTATAACAAAAAACTAACTGTAAAACAATCTTCGTGTTGGAACATTGTCGTATCCAGCAACTGTGTCTGCGGCTGTTTAAATTTACACAGCCGAAGCTCAGCTTCAGCACTTCAAATAAAAACGACAGCTTTTTTGAACGCTGGTTTTAGTTAGCAAAAAAAAAAACTTCAGTTGCCTTTTTGGTTACTTTTATTAAAAAAAATCAATTTTTTGACTAATGCAAATCTTCATGATGTATAAAGAGGTTTTATTTAAGAGAAACTTAAAATTTTCAACAATTTTAGTTATTACATGTACTACTGCATGTCCCAAAAAAACTTTTACATTCCTATCACTAGAAAAAAAATTTAAAATTTTTTAGTTTTTAATAGATTGAGGCTTCCCAAAGCATGAAATAGGTTTAATTTACAAACAACCAAAAAAGCTATTGTTTTTTCGAGATATAGGTGTAAGCTTCCCAGCTCTGGAACCATATATCGGATTTCTAATTAAGTTCATTTCCACTCCAATTGTCCAAGAACGAAGTCTCTGGCTCTTCTGGGGGCTTGAGAAAACGGATTTCAAGTACAGACTGACGGACAGACGGACAGTGCTCAATCATCATCGCTATTCATAAGGATCCAGAATATATATAATTTAGGGGGTCCCATGTGAATATCGAAGATATTACACACGGAATGACAAACCTAGATATACCCTTTCACTTTTTTGTGAAGGGTATAAAAATGACTAGAATCACACTGAAAAATATTATCAGTTAAATACCTTTTTACGTTTCTTAGTAGTTACAAATTTGACATTCTGAAATTATTACAATATTAAGTTCTTTATTAAGGTACCTAACATATGTATATTGGAATTCGTTGTATAAACACCCAGGGAGTAATATATGCCGACATCTTTAATTTTGTCAGACTTCTAACTCAAAGATATACGAAATGGTTAACATAGCGTCTATACCTGATATTATATCTAATATAATATGAGAGATAACGTCGGCAGAATAAGGGGAAAAATATATTTACATAAATATTCATATCTATGTAGGGGAAAACGTACTATTGTAAATATCATAATATTTCATAATTATCATGCAACCGTGCAGTAAACGTCTTCGTTTACTTTAACAGTACAGTGTGTTTTATATAATTTATATACAGTTTTTTATTATTTATATATATATTTGATTAATGCGATTGTTTAAAAATTACTTTTGTCGTCTATTTTAATACACAAAATTCTTTTCTTGCCTCTACTTTTGTGTATGTGTACGTTTCCTGACAGTTCATATCATGATATTGTTTTCTAAATATATATTATGAAAACATTATTATAATATTTGATATAATAGCAATATAATACTAAATTCTTCTGGGGTCTTGACCTTTTTTTAATTATTATTATATTCTGATATTTTTAAGCTTAAGGTCTCTTTATTTTAATTTAAATTTTTTTTTCATATCAAATAAAATAATTAATTTCCAGAACGAGTCACAAAATGGAGTGACGAAATATTGAAATTAAGAATTAAATTAAAATAAAGAGTCCTTAAGCTTAGAAATATCAGAAAATAATATTAATATAATACTAATATTGCAGACCACACGTAATATGATTCTCTCTGCTATGAAATTTGACGTTTGCTGATAGAAATATATTTAATATTATATCAGGTATAGACGCTATGTAACACTCATTCGGATCTAGATATCGCGGGATAGAAATGAAAAATCGTGTCATATTCCGATGTTTTATTATTTTTTTGGCACGTATTTCCCACAATGTCTGACACATTTTCACAAATATCTAATACCATTTCAGGTCTTACAGAAATAAGACAAATAAGACAAATAGTGTCATATAGCTAAAATTAATTAATTAGATTGTCTTATTTTGCTCGGCGTTGAAACACTTTTAACAGATGTATTGCAGAACTATGTACTTCTAAAACTGAATATAGAACAACTTTTGTTAACATAATACTAAACACAGAATATCACTGATATATAAACAAGACATCGATCAGCAAGCGGCGAGACAATACATGTCTGATAGAAATCTATACAAAGTATTTAACCCTTAACTACAGACGACAAATTATATGACGTAAGAACCAAGCCACATTTATTTCACATCCATTGTAAAGTGGGGAAGTTCACTTTGCATTGAAACAAGAGTGATGATTTCAGATTACTACGCACAATGTGCTGGCCACAATCAATGCAACACCCTTCTAATTTCACTAAGTGATCTACCATATACATATGTGATATTCTTCACAACTTGGTTATTTTTAAACAATAAAGTTAAATCCTTTAGGTGGGTTACGCAAAATTTCTGATGAATCCTTTGTTTTTTAGTAGATGCACTAAGGGATTTCACAAATCACACATAATTTGCTTTGACAATTGCCACTAAATCCCATTAATATTTCTGACAGCTAAGATGAATAAAAACGCAGAGTTGCATGAATGCGTGTACATTGTATTAATGTTCCTTTGGAGTAGCGTTTCCATCTTATATTTATTTCATGTTTTTTTATCTTGGATGACCCCTCACTCAGGTGATGACCCCTATGTATGCAATGCATTGCCGGAACTGAAAACGAGGGGATAGTATTGAGGGGACAGATTGGGAAAGATTAGAAGATAGACAGTTGTTTTTGTAGCTGTTTAAACCTTTTACTTCGCCAGCTAATTTTTGCTACAGGGCCGACGAAGGTGGGTGCTGTTAATCTGCTTTTAGTACATGATAGTGTCAGTCGCTGCCAATTATGTTCAGTGACCAGTGACTATGCCTTCATAATTGAAACAGGCTGGCAACAACTAACACAACCACGCACTAATGCTGATCAGAAAAATTCAACACAATATTTCATGACTCAGAGTGGGCTCGAACTCACGACCCTCCGCTTCATAGTCTCGCGTTCTACTACTTCAGCCAGCAGCACCATCAATAGTCTGGCTGCACTTAAAAAATAATTGCCAACGTGGATCGTTGTTGGCTGATTCAGAGCTGCTTTGTGAATGCTGTCTCAAATTATATTTGGTATTTAATTGTAACAAATGTATGGCAACACAATTAAATGGTAAAATATTAACATGTTCATTCATGAAAATGACGGTAATTTTACATATTTCCAGGTAAATATTTAGTTTAGGGGGCAAAGGGGGGCGAGGGGGTAGGGCAGAGTAGTACCAGATTACGTCTCAGCTTCGTCATTAAAGCTTAAACATTTTATTTTCAAGGGATGTAGGCTTAAATAATACAATTTGTTAAATTTTTACACAATTTTTGCATATAATAACGCCCACTAAAGGGGCGGGGTCCAAAAATTAATTTTTATTTATTATTTTATTTTATGGCTCCAAGTTTAACGCGTTGGACCTTCTTTGACATAAAAATGTATCATTTGCTTAACAAAATTACAAAAAAACTTTAAAAATCATGTTGTTTTTTAGAGATTGGTTTAGTTCTTTTTTGGGGAACTTAAATCCCTCTTGCCCGATTTAGTCCATCTCCGAACTTAACCTGTGATATCCTTCAAGATATGTTTGTGCCAAATTTGAAGAGTCTAGCTCTTTTCGTTTGGGCTGAATCGTGATTTCCACAGACGGACGGACGGACATGCTCAGATAGTCTTAGATTTCATCACTGATCGTGATGCGTTACAAACGGAATGACAAAGTGAATATACCTTCCATATTCTTTTTTGCAGTGTATAAAAAAGACAAGGTAGTATGAAAAACTTAAGTTAAATTTAAATAGACCTGGTAGGAGATTTATGTATGTTATTTATAAATATTATGTGCGAAAATAAATCTTGTATTTAAATCGAACTTAAGTCTAAAAATTACATTACGTTAATGTAAAAAACACTAGAAATAACATCGAAAGTAGTTTCTAAAAGTGTTTGAAGAAGACTGAAGGAAAAGAGCCGGTAAGTCTCTAGAAACAGAAAGGAAAAACTACATTGATATTTACAACATTATCTTTTCACCACCGGTTTTTTAATGACACATGATTGAAAATTTTCAACCGGAATTATTAAAAACCTATAAGTGTAAGCGTTTATACACTTATTAGTTGACAATTCAAAAGATATATTGCGTAACTTTACAGAAAATATTGCAAAACTATTTGCTTGTGGTTGAACCTAAAACATGAGGTTAATATACATATTCTAGGTGTTGAGTCGAACAGTCGTGTTTTTATACCGTTTTTGAGGAATTGGTTTTTTTACATAAAAAAAAATTATTTTCACTTCTGATAAGATCATGGATCGGTGCTGTGGGAAATGTCACAATGTCTGGATAGTGTTGCTTTGAGATGTGGAGGATTTTCCGCAAAATTTTTCATATAAAATGTGTTGGTTTTTTTAAACACGAAGTGAATGCATTATTTAAGTTTCGGAATTTAAAGTTTATTTGTGGTGGATGTACATATAAATTTTATGGAAATCAATAACTCAAATTATAAAAGTTTATTTGATCTGGTAAAAGAAAATAAAAGCCAATTTGTTGACGAAATAAATAAAACGAGCATATTGATCAAGGAATAAGTAGAAGAACCTAATTAGAAATAGTTAAAGCATTACAAAAAAATAAGTTTGCTGATATAGCATATGCTAGAGTTGTGTCACTGAGCTATGAGATAGTTCAATTGAACGTTTCAGTGAGCTGAGCGAAATGAGCGCTCACCACAATAGATGATTTTAGGTCAGTACTGAGCGGTTTTATTTCAGAGCGCTTTTGTTCCAGAGCTCTTTTGCTTCAGAGCTGAGCGGTTTTGATAATTGCTGTCATATTTGATATCATACCACAGTTTCTTAATATGCTGCCGGATAAATATTAATATATTTAGAAAATTTTTACAAATAAAACTGGGGCGATGAACCTGGACGTCTGCACATATATATTTGTATACGTGTAGTTCTAAAGCAAGTATACATATTCGAAGTAGCAAACAACGAAGGCGAACATAGTTTTGAGTACAACAAACTCTTCGACTGCAACTAGTTGTTGGTACTCCTACTTTCAAATACTTGTACGATCGGGTCATGTACTTTTTACGAATTGGTTAGAATACATAAAACGAGCTCAAAACTTCACATGTACAACAAGTATTTCTTGCCTGCGTGAAGAATATTATTCATGTGTCAGTTCTTACAAATAGGAAGAATTATTTTCATATTTTGTGCATGTGTAAATAAGTACGTGATGATAATATGTATATAATGTTATATGTATATAATGTTATATGTTTATAATGTTTTAAGTTAAACTGTGCCTACTCTATTTATTTATGAATAGCTATATGTTACAAGGAATTTTATATATAAATGATAAATTTCGCAATAAAAGGGTAAGATAAGATAAGAAAGAAAATAAAGTGAGCAATGCTTAATAATTCCCTTTTAAATATGTGTATTGGCTTATTACTGTTTGGCAAGATGATCCAAATACTGATTGTATAGATTACGAATTGCGGTTCGAATAAGAGGCGCCTGTATGTTATATGAATAAAATTGCTACCGCGGTAAGACCTAGGGAACACAATTCTTGTTTTCATAACTTTGTTTAGTAGTACTAGATTTTTAAGCTCAAGGCCTTTACGTTATATATATATATATATATATATATATATATATATATATACATATATATTTATATATATATACATATATATATATATATATATATATATATATATATATATATATATATATATATATATATTCACCCTTATTCTGCGTTTCGATTCAGATCGAAATTTTCTCCGTTTGGCAACTTTGGTATTATGTGTTCAGTTTCTTTTCTATTCCATTTGTTCCTTCGATTGTGTGTATTCTGCATTACGATCGTAGCTACGTTTTTCTAAGTTGTGTATGTGCTAACGGAAAATTTTTAATTATTGTTGGAGTTCTTTAAAAAAAGGGTAAAACTAAAAAAAATGTAAGTATAAAATACAATAATTTTATTTTGTAACCATTTTTTGTTTATTTTAAATTTTAAACCTTTAATTTATTAAAGGTCGAAAACAACAACACCTCAGCAGTACGAGAAGCTGCTAAGCTTAATGGAAATTAACAGCGATATTGCTTGTGGTTACTACAAGCGCCCTAAGGAGGAAGTCAAGGCATTCTGGGAAGAAGTTGCAACTGCACTTACCGCAATAGGACCACCAACACGCAATGAAACTCTTTGGAAGAAAGTATGGCATTTTAATAATATGTTGTATATAAATTAAACTATATTATTTTTAAGGTTTGGATTGACTGGAAAAGCTATATCAAACGGAAGCTGTCAACAAACAAGAAAGAAATGATGAGCACCGGAGGAGGGTCATGCCGCCTACAGCGTATTAGCCCACTTGAGGAAAAAGTGATTCAATTGACGGGTTTGGAAACAAATACTAGTGGGATTAGCGGTACAGTGGATTTTGGAGTGAGCAGCGAGATTTTAGAAGAAGCACATACTTCCGAAATGGATATTTCCACTCGTTCAGAGGAACTTGCTAATGTGCCATCAACTTCCACTAGACGTAAGCAGCCCAATACAAAGGACTGTACTTTTTCTTTGCTAAAAGAGCAAATAACGTCCCAAATTGAATTTCATAATGAAGTCGGGAAGTTCAATGGAAAAATGTTACAAAAGTGCGAGGAGATGTCTACGCATTTACGTCGGATGAATCGATCATTGGAAAAAATTGCTGATACTGCTGCGAAGCAGTTAGAGGAAGAGCGCCGGCACAATAAAATTAAAGAGGAGTTGTTAGCTAAAAAGTGCAAATCAAGCTACAAATGTTAAAACTGGAGCATCCGTCACTTAATTTGGATTCAAAGTAGTGAGTCAGTCACAAGGTTTGAAGTGCTGTGAATTTACATTATAAATGAAAATAATATAAGTTTTTTTTATTTTTTATTATTTACACAAAACTTTATTGTATGTAATTTTTATATCAAATATTAGGATTAATATATGTATATATATATATATATATATATATATATATATATATATATATATATATATATATATATATATATATATATATATATATATATATATATATATATATATATATATATATATATATGAATAAACACAACACATGAATAAATTATTAAAAAAATATTTGTTTTTATTGAAACGATATTTCCTAAAAACTAAAAAGAGGCAAGTATGTTATTGCGAATACTACGTGCTATACTAGCGTTATCTGATTCACTAATTTCATCTTCACCCTCCTCATGAGAAATTTCCGGTTCGGAATCTTGCGTGTCAAAATCTTCCACTCGGTAATATATACAAATATTGTGGAGGGCACAAACAACATTTATAATTTGGCTGGCCTTCTGTGGCGAGTAATGCAGTTCTCGAGCACCCAACAAACATCGAAATCGGTTTTTCAAAACGCCAATCGTCCTTTCTACAATGTTTCTTGTCTTTGAATGTCGCATATTGAAGTTACTTTCCCGGCTTCCTTCATTTGCAGATCGAAATGGAGTCATAAGCCAGAGTTCAAGGGGGTATCCTGCATCACCTGGTGAAAACAATAGCTTTACTTTTAACTCATGCACAGTGTTACGTGAATAAATACCTAATAGCGTGAATAAATACCTAACAGCCAAGTATTTCTTTCTCCGTCCAGATATTTTCTTTCCAATTGAGACCTTGCTTTGCTTAAATTCCATATATGCGCATCATAGTTGCATCCGGGGTACCTTGCGTCAACGCATCTTATGCGCATTTTGTTATCACATACCTAAAAAATAAATATAATTTACAAGCACTGCATAAAAATTAAAAAGAAGTACTGACCACCATGGCATTAATGCTAAAAAAACCTTTCCTGTTGTAGTAAAGGAACTCTTCTTGTGATGGTTTTATAATTTTTATATGTGTACCATCAACACACATAGTTACCCCAGGAAAGCTAGCCTTGGCATAAAAATCTTGTTTTGCCTGTGCCTTTTCCTCCTCAGTCTGGTCGAATTTTATCCATTGTGAGCACAGTTTCGCCTGCATTATGTCAAGGAAAAACAATGATTTTGACACCGTGGACTGAGCCATCCCAACGTTGTAATCTGCACCCACTCCGTGTTGGTAGCTTCCTTCAACAAAAAACCTCAAAGCAGCTACAACTCGGTTCAGTGGTTATGAAGATGTTAATGTCGTTGAGTGCGCTTCTGCAGCAAAAGTGTCTAACACATATTTAAATGCGTCTTTATTCAGGCGAAAGTTTTTTTGAAATCTGTAAAGCTTAAGTAATAATTTCACATATATGTATATAAACAAAAGACTCACAATTTATCAGTCATCTCGAATGGATTACAATTGTCTCTCATCCTCTGCCTTTCAATTCTTAACTCTACATTCTGGAGAGCGTTGTTTTCCTCTTCCAACAACAGCTCCGCTGCCATTGATTCCATTTTGTTAAGAATAATAAATTTTTTGGCCCGCAACGATGTAAAAGAATTAAAGTATCAACTCCGGCGCGGCTGGATTCTTCAAACTGATATTCTGACCACAAATTCCACTTACTCACATATGTATGTTCTGACACTTTTTTCTTTTCTTATTTAATTATTGTTCTTAACTTTATTTAATTATTGTTTTCACAAACTTTAGTTTTTATTTGTTTATTAATTTAATTTTTTGCTTTTTTTGCACTAATTTTAAAGTTTTATTATAAAATTGTTTATTTTTACTGTTTCTATCTCACACGTTTCACAACAAACAACTTATTTTAAACATACTCCGTTCTTCTTCTTTTTCTTTCGATTAGGTTTTTTGTCAGAATCAGGGCATACTGATACAGGTAGGAGCGGTTTTACAAAAATAAAAACCTACATGTATTTTGTTTTTGTGAATTCTAATTCAAACGTCACAATTATTTGTGTAGAGTAAAGCAAAACGAAAAAGTACAAAAACAAAATATACATGTTTGTTTTTACATTTGCTCTTAAGTTTTGTATGTATGTAAATATGTAAAGAAATTTTGACGTTTGTATTAGAATTATACATAACCGTATGGGCTATCGCTCCTACCTGTATCAGTGTGCCCTGGTCAGAATGCCTTTTTTCGATGCGAGCGTAACTGAATGCGGGAACGTAATCGAAACGCAGAATAAGGGTGATTTATTTATTTATTTTCAATATTTGGTTTACTTTTGGCTAACTTCTTCAGGAAATTTTTATTTTTTGTTATATTTTCTTCTTTCAATCAAAAAACTTTTTATATACAATAATTTTAGAAAATCATTGTTTTGGTAAACAATAACAATATATTTGTATGTATGTATGTATGAAGTGGGTATTGTTTTGTCTTCTGAATGTGGCACTCAAGAGATGGCCCGATATTGTGACCTAAATAAGCGAATTAGGGAATAGAGTGCAACTGGGAGTTTTTAGTAGTTGCTTAATATAAGGCCTAATTCATAAAAAATATGTTTATAAATTGCTTTTTTGACATATTTTGTATAGAAATTTGTTAAATAAAAAAGCTATAAGCGTGAAATATTTTCTTTTAAACCCGGTTTGTATTTAACTTTGCTGGCTATTTTTTATATTTCAATAATAATCGCAGAATGAGGACGTTTTAATCAGGATTCATATTTCCTCACTCATTACGCACTCATTCAATTCATGTAAAAAGATGTGTAAATAAGTTTGATTGCATGTGCTTGTGTACATATTTACGGCCTTATTGACAAAAATTTCTTATTTAAGCGTTATAATTTAGTTTTGTTATTCAACGGATTTTGCTTATTAAGGTTGTAATAAAAATTACTATTCATAAACGTTAAATATCGCTAGTTTAACGAATAAACGCTTTTGTCAATTTTGCCTTTTTATGATGGCAACGTCGTACCAACTTCGTCGCAATTACATGTCTAGTGATGCACATAACTACAATTCATTATTATAGTAGTTGGCCAAATTTAAAAACTATTAAATGAAAAATCTTGAAAAACTACCTAAATGTATTTTAAAATATGATTTTAAAACCAATAATTTATAAACAGAAATAAAAACTAAGGAATTTATAGAAAATTTTTTCAAAAAGTGTTTGTTTTCCCAAAAACTAGGCAAATCATTAGATACTCACTTATGAATCGCATTTGTTTATGCATCACTATTCTATTGTCGCAGTATTTTTGTGCGATTTTTAATAAAATAAGATTGTTTTGACAAAAAAACTTATAAAATAAATAAATTTAAGTATTAATTATTATTAAAAATGGAAAATGAACATGCGAAAAGAAAAAGATCAAGCAATTGGGTGGAAGAAGATAAGGTAAGTACACAATATCCTGTTCCAGAATGCTAATTTATATTTTTCTAGTTTTATGCACACATATGAATGAAGACATTACTAAAGGAGCTTGTAAAAGAGAGCTCACACACATACTTCTCTTCGACCCTAACCGCGTGACGGAACCAAAACCTGTAAATCGAGGGAAGTACCACAACCTCTTGTGTCAAGTTCGATTTCTGTTCTTACCATTGCAATAATTTTTTTTAGTGTGGATTTGTTGAATCTATATCTAGACTTGCATTGGTTTTCCGGAATTTGAAATGGGTTGGTTCCTAAATATTTTGGAACGTCCGGCGCCTGATGCTCCTGCGATGTTTTCTGAAATTTTTAAGTAAACATACATATCTTTCACGACACAAGTTTATTTAACTTACCAATTCTTGATATCAAATTGATCACATCCATTGCAATTCCATTTAATTTTTTTATAAACTTATTTGTAAAATTCTACCAAAAATAAAAAATAAAATTTCTGACACTACTGAAAAATCAAAACAATGAAATGTCTCTTTATTAAACGGTTAAACAAGGGTAAAGGTTTAAATAAAAATGTGTAGTTTTGCAGAGGTTTATTAACCGTAAAATAATCTATTTAACGATTATGAATACACATTTAGCGATATTTGGTTATTAAACTGTTAATAAACTGCTAAATATCGTTTTTGAATAACACTGTTAGAGAACAACACAATAGTTTTTTTTTGTATTTACCCTTTCGTTGATTTTCTTGATAATTAGGTAATTATGAATTTGCAACTAACTTGATTGTATTGTTATTAGTACCGAAATGTGTTAAAAAACTGACATGAAGAAACATAGCATTTGTAATAAACGATTTTTCACGGAAGATTTAAAAATATTTTTAACCATTAAATGACAAGCTACACATACACATATACATATGTATGTGTTATATTATACATATGCATAACTGTATGGGGAAATTGCACTAGACCACCTGCAAAAGGTGTAATATATTTTTTTATTGAAGTTGAAACAATTTGTTTAAGACAAAAAAGATTCTACTGTATATAGAAGCAGGTAGTCTTACGTATCTATGTATGACTTTAGCGTTGGTTATTGTATTATGATGACTTCCTTCAAAATCATACATAAAAAAAATTTCATTAACCTGTAGGTATGCACAACAATAAAACCCAAAAAAAAATATGGCCTTATGCATAATTATCTAATTGATGAAAGGGTAGAGTACAATAAAACAATGAAGTTTTTTTTGATAAACTCGAGATCTACATATAAATACGTACGTATATGCATATTTACAACTTAAATGCATTATTTCTTGTAAAATAAGAAATGTACCTGACTTACATCTTATACATATATGTATATGCAAGTACGTATGTATGTACATTTAAATATAATACATACATATGTATGTATGTGTGGCTTGTCATTTAATCATTAAAAAACATAAAAATTTTCCTACTAAAGGTTATTACAAATGCTATTTAATAACCCATTTTTTACGCGTTTCGCCACCTGCTAACAAACTGGCAAAGGCCATAAATTGCAAATTGATCATTAACCAATTACGAAAAAAAATCAATGAACCGGTAAACACATTTAAGGCCCGTTAAGCCGAACGCTGAAATCGTAAATGCTACGTAAATGGTGACGCAGCGCAAATGCTAACGCAGCTCCGCTTATAGAATGCTTAAAAACGCACCATATGTTTTTAAAGAAAACAAAAATTGTGTATGCATACATACATACAACAAATAATAGTGTTTCAACATTGATGACACTTTCCTATTTTGCGTTTGTATAGAAAACGTACGAAATTATATTAATAGTACAATATGTTATTTTAATTTTGCGATCGATGTAAGATCTTCATTATATGTATGGCTAAATTATACTTTTATTTGTACATTTATTTTATAAGGGTGCTGTTGGCTGAAGTAGTGAGCATAAGACTACGATGTCGAGTTCAACTTCGCCCTCAGTCATGAATATGGTTTCGAATTTTTCTGACCTGCATTAGTGCAAGATTGTATTAATTCTTGTCGGTTTGTCTCAATGGCATAGCACTGGTCGCTAAACATTATCGACGCATTTGCCTGCATATACGTACATAAATTACATATGTAGTAATCATGCCCATGCGTTCATATATGTATGTACATAAGTATACATAGGTATGTATAGCATTAACGTATTATTCTACAAAATATATTCAGATATATTTATATCCTTTAGTGAGATTTTATAAAGAAAAATAAGTTACACTATAGCAAATTAATTGATTAAATAATCAGACCCGGGATTTCTCGGGTCTGATTTCCCGGGAAATTTCTGACGGGAATTCCCGGGAATTTTTTTTATTTTTCCCGGGAAATCCGGGAATTTTATAAAATAAGCGATTTTACATAATAAACGTTAATTTTAATATAATTTGGATTTTTTTTGTTTTATAAAGAATATTTAAAACAAAATTTCAGTTGCTCAAAGTGACTTATATTATTTTTTAACCGTAGAAATAGATTTTTGCTATTACTAGCGCTCTTAACTTTAAATTTGTTGACATTACTGAAAAAAAGAAAAAAAACAGCTGTTTAACAAACATCAACAATTTTTAAACATAATTCAAAGAAAATCCATTCTGCATAAAATTGACAAAAAAACATAAAATAAAGCGGCCTTAGCAACTTAAAATCAATTTAAGAATATTGGAAGTAAGTATTTGCTTACAACTTTTTAGATTTTTGATTAATTGTACTCTTTAAAGGTAAACATGTCTGGAGTATGGAAATATTTTACGAAAGTAGACAATGCAGGTCAATGTAAACTTTGTCCCAAAAGGCTTATGCACAAAGGAGGCAGCACCAGTGGCTTTATCCGACACCTTAAAATGGTACACAAAATAAAACTAGATACTCCAACAGCAGTTGACCGAGAAAATAATAAGGAGTTACCTGAACACAATGAGACTGCCGAAGAGAACAATGGCATTGTCCATGAAAAACCAAACCAATCTTCGGTTAAAAAATATATGCAAGTGCACACAATAACTGAAACAGTGTCAAAATTAGCTGCCGTGGATGGAATGTCCATCAGAATGATTACAAGAAGCTCTTTCATTCGTGAAAGTTTTTCGTCACTTAATACGCCATTGCCAAAAAATGAAACGGACGTCAAAAATCTTATTATTAAGTACTATAAAAGTGTTAAAGAAAATATGATAACACAAATTACTACTCAAGTAGCAATTAATGACAGATTTTCACTTATATTGGATGAGTGGACCAGCATTTCCCAAAAACGATACATGAATATATGCTTAACTGGTACTGATTCCTTTCATAATTTAGGATTGGTGTATATTTCCGGAAAATGTACAGCAAAAGAAATAAGAAATATTGTTGAAGAAAGACTTAAAGAATTTGGTTTAAATTTTGAACATCACATAGTTGCCACAATATCGGATGGCCCGAACGTAATGAAACGGTTTGTTTCAGAGAGCCCAACCGAAGGATTTTTCTGTTGAAATCATGCCATACATTTGGCTGTGTTAGAGGTTTTGTATGTAAAAACAAATTCTTGTGATTCTATAAGCGATACTGAAGGAAGTGACGATGACGATGAATCCACTGCGTATGCAGTTGTTGGTAAGTTTTTAATCTACCATCGTAAAATATGCAAAACTTTTTATATTTTGCGAATTTTCGTTCAATAAAACAAATTTAATATTATAATTTATATGCCTACTAACTTTAGTAACTTTTTTTGTTCAATTTAATATAGAAAATTACAGAGAAGCTGTGGAGAATACTAGAAAAATCGTTAAACTGTTTAAAAAGAGTCCACTCAAAACAGCATCTTTAGAAAACTATGCAAAAGAAAAGAGGTTCACCTAGTTCATGACATAAGGACTAGATGGAACAGCATGGTAACCATGATTCAATCATTTGTGAAAACGTTAATAATGAAAACGTTAATTGATTTTAACTGTGCAAATTTGTGGATTGAAAGTTATGTTCAGCTACTAGAATATTTAGTGGAGGTATTAAATCCAATAAAAGATGCTGTTGAAGATCTTAGCAGACGTGATTCAAATCTTTTAATAGTTGATGCTACTATTGAAACATTGTTTGAACAGTTATATTTAACTAATAATTCACTATCCAGAAAAATTAAAGAAACTATAAAAGCAAAAGTACACGAAAGACGTAACAAAAAATGATGTGTTTAATAAATTATTTGAAAACAAATAATTATATTTTGAATTCGACTATATCAAAAAGTTGTATAAAAATATATGCAGAATATATATATACACGACTTTTTATGAAGTGTTCTTCAAATGCTGAAGAATCTAGTAGTGATGGTGATATCACAGAAATTCAAGCTGATGCTGCTTTCAAAAAAAAAAAAAAATGGAGAATGCTATCACTAATGCAAAGGCAAAGCCAAAATATCGGAAAATTAATAATCTAAACTACTTTAAAAAAAGAGTTAAATATGTATGAAGTAAGCAATAATAGAACAGGAAATATTGAAAATCTGTATAATGCTCTTTTAACCATAAAACCAACTTCGGTGGAAAGCAAAAGAGTTTTTTCTCTTGCTGGTCATTTTGGAACGAAGTGGAGAAATAGAATGTCCAGTGACTTACTCAACACATTAGTTATTTTAAGAACAACATTTTAAAAAAACTAAAAACTTATATACATATACTCGTGTGTATATATGTTATTTTTTTGTCTAAGTTTTGTAATGAAGATCTCAATTTTGTTTTTAATTGTTTTTTTTTGTGTTTTGTATGTTTATTTAGTTTTACACAAGCTGAATTTGTGATACACATATTGTTTATTTTTAATAAAACAGGTTTATCCAAAAATTTTGTAAAATTTTTAATGGTTGATATTATAACAAAAAAAATTTCCCGGGATTCCCGTTATTCCCGGGAAATATATGTTTTTTCCCGTTTCCCGGGCAATGAAAAAATCCGGGAATTCCCAAACACTATATGTATGTCTACAAATGTATCAACTAAATATTCAAATATCAAACCAAACAAGTACCAAAAAAACGCTTTTGTGCCACACGCTCATTCAACATACATACATGCCATCACTCTTTGCGTAACCTCTGCGTGAAATTCTATTTGCTGCAGGTTGGTTGCACTGCGCTGCGTTTAATAGAACTCAAGTAAGCATTTCCACAATTTGCCTTATAACAGATTTGATCAGCTCATGCGTTTGCGCACCATTTACGATTTCAGCGTTCGGGTAAATGGGCCTTTACATAAAAATTATTCACACATCTCTTTATATGATTTGAAAATATTCCTTGTACCTAGTTTCTACGGTATTTGATTTTTCGTGTTCATATTTTTTGAGTACATATTTAACTGTGGCTACTACATATAGGTATTCAGTTCTCTTCACTACTTTAGTGCTGAGTAAAATAAGAAGTATGTGCTGTAATCGAAACAAAAGAGAATCTTCACGTGTAGCAAAAATACTTATTCGATGCACTCTATATGAAACCATGTTTTGAAAAATACCAGTACATGAGAATGGTGTATATATGAGTATATATATATATATATATATATATATATATATATATATATATATATATATATCCGCAAGGATATTCGTATATAAAATCCATAAGGATATTTTGTACGGATAACAGGGAGTAACGACCCCGCGGCCCTGAGTTATTATAACGGGTTGGAGGGCTTGAACAAAGATGCCCCAAGAAGACCTGTTATTCAGTGTGGCCCTTTATTTGGCACACTGAGATGGGGCTTTGAAGTCCCTGGCATTAAGACCAAGTCCAGTACGGTCTTAATTATGGCATTCCTGGGAAAACGATTTGAAATGGTAGAACCCTGGGCTGGTAGATGTGGTATTCTGGGACTTAAGTATGTATGAGTGAATTTGTACAGAAATGGCTCCCAGGCTAATGCCACAACTGCCTCCGTCCTATTAAAACTTGGCAAGTCTCAAAGTACGTTTGAAGTTCGTCATCATTAAGTTGGTGGTGTAGGTCCGGATGTTGATTCCCGGTTAGCACGGATCTGGCTCTGGCGGATTGATCCATAAGGTCTCTTCGTCAACCCTCGCATGGACCTCACTGCTTGCAAAGACACCCATGGGATCTAAACGTGACTGCACAACGAACGGAGACAGCGGCTGCGAGTTTGGACCCAATTGAATGAAGATCAATAAAAATAATTTAGAAGCGAAAGCGGAAGGCTCTGGAAATGGCGAAATTGAGAATCCATTCCTGAAGAGGCCGGTGATCGCGAGATCGCCCCCTACGGCGGTGAACACGCCGCATAGGGTAGGTTTTGGCACCACAGACGGTGGTCAGGAACCGAAAGGCAAGGTTGAAAAACTAGGAGAGAGGATAGCAAAGACTTTCTCAAGACAAGATCGAATGTCCACAAGGATATAGTATCGATGTCTCGAGAAATACAGGCATTGTATATGCAGGTGGCAGATGAGCTGAGCAGTGGAACTGGTCAGCTCAAGGTGCCCTGCAATAAGCAGACGCAGACAGGGGTTATGGTAAGACCATCTCCCCCTGTCCCTGCAGGTGCGACCCCGAAGCGTAGGAGAGATGAAAGTACTCTTGGGCCAAAGGGGAATAGGGCTAAGAAGAAGAGGAAGGATGCAGTAGATGCAATCAGGAGTAGTGAAGGTAGCTGTGTGGGATCGGCGGCAGCGAATGGTGCTGCTTTGCCGAACCCAGGCACTAAGGAACCTGGGTGGATAAAGGTCCGTCCCAGGGAAGCGAATAGAAATAGGATTAGGAGTAAGCAGGGGTCACGTTCGGATGCCCTAGTTATTAAAACATGTGGGAACGCTTCCTATGCTGAGATTCTCAAGCAAGTGAAGAAGGACCCTAAACTTAGTAATCTGGGGGAGAATGTGAAGGGCATTCGGAAGACTGGGAAGGGTGAGCTGCTACTGGAGCTCACTAAACCCGCTCACCAGAATATAGGTGTGTTCAGGTCGGAGGTGGAAGCGGTACTGGGTGGGACTGCCGAAGTACGGGCACTATCCCAAGAGGTTAGGATTGAAATTAGGGACATAGATGAGGTGACTTCCAAGGAGGACATCTATGACGCCATAGTTAGTAAATCCAACGATTTTAAGGTACTGCAGTTGACTGCAATTAAATCACTGAGGAGAGCGTATGGGGGAACACAAACTGCCACGATTGGCCTGAGTGCTCCTCTAGCTAGACGCCTTCTAGAGATGTCCAAGATACGCATCGGCTGGGTCGTGTGTCGAATACGGGAAAAGATAGCACCGAAGAGGTGCTACAACTGTCTCGATTTTGGACATAGGGCGACGAATTGTAGCGGCCAGGATCTATCCGGAAATTGCTTGCGTTGTGAAGAAGCTGGCCACAAGATTGCAACATGTTCCAACAGACCTTCGTGCATGCTCTGTAGAAAGGGTGGAAGTACTAATGGTGACCATGTCACCGGATGCGTAGTTTGCCCGTACTACAAGAGGGCGCTACAAAAGCTTAGAGGTTAAACACTACTTAAAAATCAGGATGCGCATATTACAGCTAAATCTCAATCATTGCCAAGCAGCACAGGAGTTGCTTAGGCAAACCGTACGAGACTTAAAGGTAGACGTTGCTGTACTCAGCGAGCCATATAAGAAGATTGTATCTGCAAATTGGGTTACTGATGATACAGATACAGCAGCTATATGGACTACCGGTTCTTTGATATTGAGGGAGAGGTTATCACCGCAATGTGGGTACACGCGGGCCACTGTTTCCGGCATATGTTTGTACAGCTGTTATGTTCCTCCTAGGTATTCTATTGATGACTTTCGTGTTATTATAGACAACATAGTGATGGACGCTGCAGCCAGGAGTCCTGTTATAATAGCAGGGGATTTCAACGCGTGGGCTGTTGAATGGGGCTGCCCCTTGACAAATGCAAGGGGAAGGATGCTATTAGAGGCCCTTTCTGCGCTAAATGTTGTGCTCTTGAATTCTGGAGATGAGGAAACATTTAGAGGAGGAAATGGTGGTTCAATTATTGATATTACGTTTGCCAGCGATACCATTATAAACCGTGTAAACTGGAGAGTATCTGATGTTTATACTCACAGCGATCACAGTGCCATAATTATGGATATACAGGATGATATACGGCATGTGACTCCCCGTGCACAAGGTTTGTCGGGATGGAAAGTGAATATCTTTGATAAGGATATTTTTGCCATCTGTATGGAAGGTATGGAATTAAATGGTTCAGCTGAGGATATGGCAGAACAATTGGTAAACCATATCACGCGGTCGTGCGATGCATCTATGGTGAGGCGGAAAGGATCCGTAAAGGGGTCACCGGTTTATTGGTGGAATGATGATATTGCCGGCTTGAGGGCGGAGTGTATACGTGCCAGAAGGCAGTATACAAGAACTCGAGGTAGGTTAGAGAATAGCGTATACCAGGAGAATTACAGGAATAGGAGGAAGGCCCTAAAGGATGCAATTCGTAGGAGCAAGCGGCAGTGTTTTCTTAATATCTGTGATGAGGTGGATGATAATCCTTGGGGTCTCGCATATAAGCTGGTCACCAAAAAACTTAAATGCCTGACCCCGTTGCAACCGAGTGAGGGGCCAATCCTGGAGGAAATTGTAGACCATCTCTTTCCCCAGCAGGACGCACCACCTTGGGAGCACAACGTTCCAATTGGGACATTAAATTTTCCTCCGGTTACAATAGCTGAGATTGAGGACGTTGTCTCTAGGTTTAGAGACAAGAAGGCACCTGGACTCGACTGCATTCCAAATATAGTATTAAAGGAGGCCGTCAGGCTTTGTCCCCAGCAGTTCTTAAGAATGGTGAATACATGCTTAGGTAGGGGAATTTTTCCAACAAGATGGAAGAGGCAGAAGTTGGTATTAATACCAAAAGCCAATAAACCCCTAGATGATCCCTCATCTTATCGGCCACTGTGTATGATAGATACATGTGGAAAGTTGCTAGAGGGTGTGATCTGCCGAAGACTTGCGAATTGCGTTGATGACAGAAATGGTCTATCAGACAACCAATTTGGCTTCAGGAGGGCGAGGTCAACAGTGGATGCTATAAACGTGGTAGTAGAAACTGCTGCACGGACTATCTATGGCAGGAGTTGGAGGAATGGCACAAAGGAGTACTGTGTAGTTGTGACGCTGGATGTGAAGAACGCGTTCAACACAGCGAGCTGGGTGCATATTGTTGATGCTCTAACTCGATTGGACATCCCAGAATATCTGATAGGGATAGTGCAGGATTATTTCCGGTATAGGGAAGTGATCTATAGTACAGATGCGGGTATAAGGAAACGTAGGATTAGTGGTGGTGTTCCCCAAGGATCGATACTTGGACCATTGTTGTGGAACGTAATGTATGATGGAGTACTAAGGTTGAGGTTACCTGAGAGAGTGCAGATTGTGGGATTCGCAGACGATATAGCGCTGGTGTGTGAAGCTAAGGAATTGCTGGAGGCAGAAACCATTGCAAATGCCAGCGTACAATTAGTAAAGTCCTGGATCACTGCAATGGGATTGACTCTAGCTGATCATAAAACCGAAGCGGTTTTGATTAGTAGTCGTAAGGCTAGGGAAACTATTACCCTCAATGTTGGCACCTGTTCCATAGAATCAAAGGCATTTCTGAAATATCTGGGTGTGATGATTGACACACGGCTATCTTTTCGCGAGCACTTGCGATATATAGCATCCAAAGCATCAGGGACCTGTTTGGCGCTATCTCGGATCATGCCAAACACGAGAGGGCCAAAGTATCTTCAGAGGAAACTGCTCGCTGGAGTAGTAAGGAGCATTATCCTATATGCACACCCGGTATGGTCAGACTCACTTAGATATTCCACATATGTGGGGCTGGTATGCCCTGTGTATAGGCTAGCTGCTTTAAGAGTATGTAGTGCATTTCGGACAGTGTCGGACGAGGCGGCTTTTATCATTGCGGGTATGATCCCTATCGATTTAGAAATCATGAATAGGGATAACTCTGATTTATGTATGCAAAAATGGCAAGAACGGTGGTCAACCACTGAAAAGGGAAGATGGACTTATTCATTAATACCCGACATCAGATTATGGCTGACTAGGAAACATGGTGATCTGAACTATTACCTAACACAGTTCTTGTCTGGACATGGTTGCTTTAGGTCATATCTATTTCGTTTTAAGCACGACGACTCTCCGTTTTGTCCACACTGTGGTGGGAATGTGGTTGAGGATGCTGAGCATGTCGTCTTTGTCTGCTCACGATTCAGCAACTGGAGGTCGTATTTAGAGGAAGGCTTGGGGCGTACGATCAGCCCGGAGAATATTATTCCGACCATGCTGGAATCCTTATTGAATTGGACCAGAGTGTGTAGTTTTGTACAGCTTGTTCTAATAGAACTTCGCAGATTAGCACAAATTCGTAGGAGAGTTAGTACGTCTTAGGATTCGTTAGCTACTGACGATTAAATATGCGCATCAGTTCCGAACCTCCTTACCTAGGAACTAAGGAGGACGTAGGAATAATACTGATAATACTACCCACCCTGATGAAATGCCAAAGCTGTCCCAGGGTGGTGCTAGTGAAGTTGTCGTGGGGCCACTATTGATAGTTGCTATCATTACGTCCATAGAAAAAAAAAAAAAAAAAAAAAAAGATATATATATATATATATATATATATATGTATATACACATATATATATATATATATATATATATATATGTATATACACACACACATATATATATATATATATTCGTATATACATATATGTATATATATATATATATATATATATATATATATATTCGTATATACATATATACGAATATATATATATATATATATATATATATATATATATATATACATATATACGAATATATATATATACATATACATATTTATATATATACATATTTATATATATATATATATATATATATATATACATACATATGTATATATATATGTATATATACATATATATATATATATATATATATATATAAATTCACAGCAGATCCTTTACAGTCCAAAAAAATCTTAACTTTTTTACTTGCAATATTATAAAAAAAATTATTTCTTTGATGTTTTAAGCCGAAATATTTTTTTCGTTCTATTTTTAGTTAGAATTATTTGGCTTGACGTGTGCCCCGTATTTTTAGCGGTCCGATTTATATTTACCATATTGTTTGCGGACCCGTCTGCAAAATAATCGTGTTTTATACGACAAATTTTGTTGCCAGATTATGCACATTTTTCCGTCTTTTCATTGACGCCGTCACTTTTGAATTTCGTTCACAGAACTATGAGTAGTAGATAAGGTACAAGCCAAGGCGAATTCACATAATGTGAACTCATTTATGCAAGTCTGTATATAGCAAGGTATATCAATAAACAGATAGACTAGCGACGAAAGCGAATTAATTTAAGTTAATATTATTTAAGTATTTTAATTAAACACTAATTATTTAAGTAATCTGTAAGATTTAATCTGTAGATGAAATAAATAAATAAATAAAAAATAAATAAATAAAAAATAAATAAATAAATAAAAATGTTCTTTTATTGTAAAACAGATTTGTATTTCAAACTACTATTTTGACATTTGTGGATGAATTGATATACCTTGAGCACATTTTTTTTTTGCATAAAGCGAAAGAACGCATATCTATTAAATTAACACAATTTTTAATTTTTCAATAGTTTTAATTGTTTTGCAAATACTTTAGCACAATTTCTTATTATCATATACTCACAAAATAAAAATTTTCTTCAAAGAAAGACGAAGATTTAAATATATTTTAACAATAAAGAAATATCAGAGCAAAATAGCAAAAAATTCTTAAAACAGCTGTCAAGGCTACCTTGGTATAAAGTATATCTATTTTGTTAGTGTATGGGTTACTCTTCTGTCAAATTCAGTTGAACAAAAAAGAAGAAACAAAGTGCTAAACGAATTTAATACTAGGTGAACTCAGTTTGCCACTCTGCAGAAAATACATGTATATTTTTAGTGTATCAATAAAAGTACTGTTAACTGAATTTAAGCAGAAAAAGATAAAACATGGCAACAAACAGAAGCATGTTTTTTGCTGACAGCATAAACAACAATATTTCTTAAAGTTTTAGTTTTTTGGTAGAAAATAAATTTTCAACAGTTACCGGTTTGGCGTAAAATTAACTTTTTTGATCTTACGAAATTTAGAAATAACTATGAAAGACTTGGACGGGTCAGAAAGTCGCCTTGGTGTCAGCTGATCGACATTTTCTGAACTTAGGTCACCTACTATTGATCCGCCGTGTTACATGCATTAGATAAAATGGTCATCAGATGACTTTGATTTCGTGTGAGTGTGTGCGCTGTTAAGAATGTTGTTTACAAGCTAACGGCCGGGTCACATTTTCTACTAATCTCAAAGTTTTCCATTTATCGGCTATGTTCGTGCAATATCACTTAAATAACTATATTCTCAACCAGCATATATCAGTTCTTAATCACCAATTTGACATAGTTTTGAGTTATTAATATTGTGTATGTAATTATCTAAAAATAATTTTTTAATGATATAGCGCACGCACTCATTCTACATTACATAGGTTCACACCTAACACAATATGTAAAATAAGAGCGTCAAATTCAATCGCAGAGCGAATTACGTTACGTGTTGACTTCAAATTATAAAAATTATTATTCAGAACAGGAAAGAAATTTTAGTTTCACTCTATATTTTATCAAACGATTTCTTGGCAAATTATAAACAGTCTCACCACGGCTGTCAATGAATTATGAATTCTTATAAGATTAATAGAAATAGTATTCCCCTTGGCAAACATTAAGATTAATATGAAGAAATCCGATCTCTCATTCTGTCGACATTATCTCAAATATTATGTCAGAGTTAATCGCTGTTATAGACGCTATGTTAAGTTTTGACAACTACCATGAACAAGGCATATTAATAACAGGTAGACACGCTGCCGAATTCGCTTCACATTATAATTTTTGGATGTCAAATTAAATTTGTATGACAAATGCTAAAACGCACGTTTTTGCACTTATAAATACAAAATTAACATCACGGTAAAAAAGTGTTTTTGCGTATATAAAGAAATATATTTTTGACAGTCAACAGTGGTAAAACCTTAGCAGTAAAAATTTACCCAATCAGCTGTCCCTTCACCTGCATAAATTCGTCTTGACCATGAATATAAATGCACAGTCGCTTGGATACATGTAAGAATAGTTGTATATATATATATATATATATATATATATATATATATATATATATATATATATATATGTATATATATATATATATATATATATATATAAAAGTTTTGAGTTTAATCGTGAGACGATTGTAGTTACATATATTTTAATAATTTTTATATGTGTAATTTAAATATGTATACTGTCACAGTATGTGTTTACATGTATTGATTGATAGTCTATGGGTTGCATGGACTGCTTATTGCAGGTATATGATGCTATATGTTGTTTGTTCTTTCTAATAAATTTTGAACCATCTACGAATATGATATGCACATTGGCGATATAGGAGCATAATGCGCAATTGTACAGAATTACATTGGAAATATTAATCACGTTTCGAGAAACTTTTTCATCATGATATGATGTATAACGTGGGCAAACAAAATAACAGTTTTATGTTTTAATCAATACGTGGGATATACTTTGATGATATTATATCATAATGAAACATTTCTATTTGAGGTTGTACATGTAAAAAGCATTATATATCCATACTGTTAGCTCTCTCAAACAAATTACCGTTAAAATTTTTCTCATATATCTATAATTTTTAATTTCACTCCCAAAAACTTACTCTTCCGCTTTCATTATAAATAAATCAAATAAAACAAATAAAGGCAGGATGTAATATTACAACTTAAATGTAATTTATTATAATCATGGTATGAGGCCTGATGATTATGTCATAGCACTGCAATAACATTAAAAAATTTAGTGTATACGTAATGATTCTTCATCATGATATATATCGACACAGAATAATAAAGAAGGTTTGACCGAGGCGTATACCTCTAGACTAGCAATATATATGTTAACATATATTGTCATTGCATGTGCTTTCAATATATGACGCAATAATTGTCAACCAATATTCCTTGACAATTATTGCGTACATAAAACGTCAAATGCAATAATGTTTTTCGGTCTTCTCTTATTCTGCTATGTTTGATGTTTATATCGCATGAATGAAATTAATAAAAATTGTGAAAAAATAAACAAAAGAGTGAAGAAACTTTGTAGAAAAACATTTTTCAGGTTCAGCACTAATTTTATATTTATAATTAAAACATAATTTTATGAAAAATAGACAATAACCTTTGCGTGTGCGTTATTTGCTAACATACAAGTCTTCTCATATCCTTAACATAAGTAAGCAATATTGAAAATTGTTGACTGTTATGAAGTTTTTTTATTTAACACATTGTTGTCACAATACTAATATATAAATGAAATTTATTTGTTGGTGGTTAAGCAATGTCTATATGCATTTCATTGGTGCTTTACCAAATCGTCAGTAGACCACAGTTTTGAAAAGTTAAAAACCTCTTATCTTATGCATATACTTCCGAAAACCATCTGAGAATTAACAACTTGTAAATTACAAACTATTTTCAAAAATAACAACAGAACAAGAACATAGGCTTGCAACTCATACAAAACTAAACCAACAAATAAAGTATGTTCGATACGAATCTATTTTATTTTTCTACACCTTCATACAATCAGAAATCCATTGGATAACAAGAAAAGTATTTATAAGGCAAAATGAAAAATAAAATCTAAATCAAACTGTTATGAAGTTTTTTTATTTAACACATTGTTGTCACAATACTAATATATTAACAGCCTAGACCAGGGGAAACCCCAGTGCATAAGCATAAACATGAGCATATTTCCAAAACAAATTCTGCCGACATTATTTCTTATGTTCGGATATAAATATTGCATGTGGAGACTTGTTGTTATATATTATTTCGCATTTTCTTATGTAGTCATAAATGATCCGCCGACTACTCCTAGGACCGGCGTGTATGCAAGAAACTTACTGGCAGTGAATAGCACTCAGGGGATGAACCCCTACATATGCAGTGCACTGTCCCATAGCTATAAAAGGCAGGTATAGTATTTAGGAAGCAGATGACGATAGAGAATTTGCGTAGCTATTTTTCACCTTTTTCCTTCGCGTGCACTGTTGGCCTAATATTAGTACATGATGGCGTTAATCGCTGCCAGCTATGTTTAGTGACCAGCGGGTATGCCTTCATAACTGAAATAGGCTGAATGGTGAACAGGTCTTAATGGTTACTACTTCAGCCAACATTGATACCAAATGATAATATTTTATATAACAATATACAATATTAAAAACTTTATTTTCTAAGAATCTTAGCGTTTTATTTTTATTGTAACTTCATTTGATTATACCTTTTTTAAAGCCAATATTGAAAATAAAAACGCTGTCGGCATTTTAGTTTGAAGTTTATTTTTCTGTTTATATTATTTTTATGAAAACATCTGTTGTTATTGTTCGAACATGAGTTCTCGTTGTACCTTCATAGTGAACAGACGTAATAGCGGAAAATTTTTTTTACATACAAACTATACAAAAAAAAACATTCAAAAAATATTCGTAGTACATACATATGTATGAAATTTGATAAATAAGCTTTTTTTGCTTTGTTAATATTTTTACATATAGAAATAACAAAAACAA
Source organism: Linnaemya tessellans (assembly GCA_951800035.1). Lineage (NCBI taxonomy): Eukaryota > Metazoa > Arthropoda > Insecta > Diptera > Tachinidae > Linnaemya > Linnaemya tessellans. The sequence continues at coordinate 64,107,185 of OX637534.1, read as the reverse complement.
AAAAAAAACCGTAAACGAAAAACATACAAAGTTGCAAAAATTGCTTGTTTAAATTGAACTATTACATATGAAATTTGATAAATAAGCTTTTTTTGCTTTGTTAATATTTTTATATATAGAAATAACAAAAACAAAAAAAAAAACGTAAACGAAAAACATACAAAGTACCCTTGAGGAATACTCTATATGAGTACCTTAAAGGAAAAAAATAGTGAATTGAGTCCTAATGGCAGAAATGCCTATTTTACTGTGAGTTTTGATGCTCATAATGATAACAAAAAAAATATAAAATCCGATAATAGACTTGCTGTGAGTTCTGAAGCTCTTAACAAAAATCAAAAAACTGATAATAGACTTTTTCTGACGGCAAAACCACAGTTTCGTCAGCGATCAACTTCGCTTTGTCCAATGCCATCTAGTGAATCGTTGATATTATTGCCTAGTACTTCCACATTTAACTCAGCGATATCACCCGCTTCGGGATCGAGGTCATCACTTAACCAAGTTGTCACTGAAGATAAGAGTAGCCCAAAACCCAAAGTCCAAGTCGGAATGGACAGATATATCACGATTTTAAAGCGCGGGCGAAGCCCCAGTTCATCAAAAATTTCATCGGTTCCCAAGATATCCAGGGATAACGACATCGCAGCAGTTAACCGTCAAAATCGTTTTTCCATATTGCAAGCAAATAACGACCAAGATGCTGTTTCATCAAAAAAAACTTCCAAGCCACCACCAATATACCTAAGAGAAAAAAATTCGAATGCCCTTATTAAAAAACTAGTCTCGGCAGTTGGTGAGAACGCATTTCACGTTATTCCAATAAAACGTGGTAAAATTGATGAAACAAAAATTCAAATATACAAAGAAGAAGATTTCCGCAAAATTATTACTGATTTCGAAAAAAATAAAACAAATTTTTATACTTATCAGCTTAAAAGTGCTAAAGGTATGCAAATCGTATTGAAGGGTATTGATGCTTATGTTAATCCCGGCGAAATAAAGGATGCACTCATCATACAAGGATTTAAAGTAAAAAGTGTTACTAATATAATCAATAGAGAGAAGATCCCACAGCCTCTATTTCGTGTTGATCTGGAGCCAAATGATATACAGTTGAAAAAAAACGAGACACATCCAATTTATAGCCTAAAATACCTTTTATACCGAAAAATTACAGTTGAAGAGCCACATAAGCGTTCAGGTCCCGTACAGTGCCACAATTGCCAAGAATATGGTCATACAAAAACTTACTGCAATTTACCTACAGTTTGTGTTATCTGCGGTGAATTGCATGGTACTGATAGCTGCACGAAGCCAAAAGATCAAGCAGAAAAAAAATGCAGTAATTGTGGAGGGATGCCCTGTATATTCTTTTGTTAAACAGACTATGGGTCAAAAACCTAAACTAGCTCCACCTCAAGCAGTAAACGCTTACTCCGCCACTTTTCCTCAAACAAGCCAACCAGTTAGTTCACGTGTATCTTATGCCGATGCTGCTAAGACTAGTTCTTTTCCTACACAAAATGTTCCACCGCCAAATTACCCAACGAATGCAAACTCAAGCTTTAACTTTAGTCGCCTTGAAGCTACTATTGAGAATCTGGTGCTGACTATTAATAGTTTTACAACAAATATGACTAGCATGATGCAAGAAATGCTGCGAATGCAGAATACACTGCTTCAGGCATTAGTTAAGAAGCCATGAACACGTTAAAAATATGTTTCTGGAACGCAAACGGCATTCGCCAACATAAAAATGAACTTGAGCACTTCCTCACGGAAAAAAATATTGATATAATGTTGGTCTCAGAGACTCATTTGACTTCGAGAAGCCTTTTAAAAATTTCTGGCTACACCTTATATGATTCAAAGGACCCGAGAGGAAGAGCATGCGGTGGATCAGCAATTCTAATAAAATCTAGACTTAAACATTATGTTATTGACAACATTTGTGAGGAATATCTACAAGCAACGAATATTTGTGTTGAAAATTTTTGCACAAATTTTGTGATATCATCAATTTACTCCCCTCCCAGATTCGCAATTACTGAGAATCAATACGAGGATTTCTATAAATCTCTTGGCCCTTGTTTCGTAGCAGCTGGCGACTATAATGCCAAACATACGTTCTGGGGTTCTCGTCATATTACACCCAGAGGTCGAGCTTTGTTCAACACAATTTCAAAAATGGGTTTGGACGTCATTTCGAGTGGGGAGCCTACTTACTGGCCTACTGACATAAATAAAATTCCGGATGTTATAGATTTTGGCGTCATGAAGAATATTTCTAGGGAATTAATTAACGTTGAAGCTTCTCTAGATCTCTCGTCCGATCACTCTCCAACGATCGTTACAATCTGTAGCCCACAGAGAAGTGATTTACCTCACTCGTATGTGAAGTTGATCAGTCGTGTAAATTGGCTGCGATTCAAAAAATATCTTAGCAGTCATTGCACGGAAAACATTACGCTAAGAACACCCGAGGATATTGAAGCCAACATCGCCAACATTAAGGAAATGATTACACAGGCTGCTGAACATGCTACTACCTCCCATCCGCAGACTGGATTTAATAAAATTAATTCTACCGATATTGAACGTGCCTTATGTGAAAAAAGAAGAGCCAGAAGGGATTGGCAACAGCACAGATCACCGCAACTTAAAATCAGATTTAAAGAGTGCACTAAACGACTCCAAGAGTTACTTGCAATTGAAAAAACTGCATCTCTTAAAAATTATCTGGAAGGTCTTGATGTCACACCAGCATCTAATTACTCTTTGTGGCGCGCTGCTAGAAAGCTGAAAACCCCCGTTGAGCTTAAACCACCTCTGCGCACATCTACCGGAGGTTGGGCAAGAAGTAATGCTGAAAAAGGTAACATATTTGCTAATCATTTAAAATACGTATTTACCCCAAACACATGTACTGGTGTTGCTGATTTGCCAAGTGTAGTTGCTCTACCCCCACGACCCATAAAGTTTAAGATGCGCGATGTACAAAAATTAATTGCTGAACTTAATCCGAAGAAAGCTCCAGGTATTGACGGAATTAGTAACAAGATGCTGATGAATTTGCCTCATATTGCAATAAGAATCCTGCTATTTATTTTTAATGCCATTTTACGAATGCAGTATTTTCCACATAACTGGAAACTTGCCAAGATTAAAATGATTCCAAAGCCAGGCAAAGATCTTACCAAGGTTGAGTCATATAGGCCTATAAGCTTACTATCAACAGTCTCAAAACTTTTCGAAAAGCTGCTCATGACTAAATTGTCCACAATTTTAGCTGAGAATGGGTGCATCCCGGATCATCAATTTGGCTTTAGAAGTCAGCATAGCACTATTGAGCAAACGCATAGATTGGTTCAAGTTATAAGGAGGACTTTTGAAGAAAAGAAGTATTGTTCTGCCCTTTTTATTGATGTTTCTCAGGCATTTGACAAGGTATGGCACGAAGGCCTATTTTTAAAATTGAAGACATATTTGCCAATAAATATAGAAAAACTTTTGGAAAGTTATATTGTTGATAGGAAGTTTACTGTTGTGGAAGGAGACTTCATGAGTGTTCCCTAATCCATATCTTCTGGTGTGCCACAGGGTAGTATTCTGGGGCCAGTCTTGTATTTAATATACACTTGTGATGTGCCTGTGAGCAATAACATCCACACTTCTACATTTGCCGATGATACAGCCTGTATGAGTATGCACAAAAACCATGATGAGGCATCCCGCAATCTCCAAGTACACATTACCCAGCTTGAAAGATGGTTGAACTTATGGAGAATTAAAGTGAATGAACAAAAGTGTGTTCATATAACGTTTACGCTAAGAAAAGATACCTGTTCCCCCATTCGAATCAATAATCAAAATATTCCTCAACATTCTCAAGTGAAATACCTTGGCATACACCTTGATAGAAGGCTTACATGGCAACATCATATTGACGCTAAACTAATTCAAATGAAACTTAAGTTATCTCAAATACATTGGTTGATTGGCAGAAATTCAACACTCATTCTAGACTGCAAACTTTTGATATACAAGTCTCTTCTGAAACCTATATGGTCCTACGGAATTCAACTATGGGGCACTGCTTCAGCTTCAAATGTGGATAGAATCCAACGACGGCAAAATAAAATTTTACGTTTGATAACATCGGCTCCATGGTACATCAAAAATTCAAATATACATCGAGATTTAAATATGCCACTAGTGACTGAAGAAATTGCAAAATATGCAGGTAAATATTTAACAAAACTCGAGTCACATCCTAATCCGCTTGCTCGTAATATCCTGAACTTTACTGGACACATCCGCTTAAAAAAGAGGGACACAAGGGCCCTAATACTCAGCACCCCAAATGCTACTGCTTAAAAATAATTATTGTGCTTAATACGAAATTTATGTATTATTAATTACTATCACTAAGTTTATGTCCGATACTGGTCGGGCCTAATAATTATATTTAGATTTAAGATTTGACTACTTATTGTTAGTTCATATTTGAAGATACAATAAATAAATATAGGTGTGTATAAAAAAAAAAAAAAAAATTGTTCGAACATAGTTTCGAGAAGTACCAAAGCGTCAGCGAATCGCAAGGTTTTCAGAACATGCTGAGTGACGGTAATCGTTTTTTTTACTAGTTAGGAATTTGAAATCGGTGCGTTTACCAGAACATGGGCGATTACATGAATTTTAAAGTCATTTTTACAATAAAATCGGTTTTGTTTTGATTTTAAAACGTTCATTCAAAGCGAAATAAATGAAAAGCAGTTTAGTGTCAAATACCACTCCCCGTTGCCATCTGTAGGAGCGATTTCACTTTATATAAAACTCTTTCGTTTGGTTTTTTGTTTATTAAACTTATTTTTTACTTTAGGAAAAATTAAATTAAAACTCAAAAAGACTGGACAATGGAAAATTTGTTTGTACATATGAGTAGCCAACATACACAAATTTTTATTTTCCTTTATATATACTACATGTGCTTATGAGTGTATGTATAAACTCCAAACGTTCGCCGGTAAAGGGCGTATAAGATTCGATACAGCCGACAAAGCACTTTTACTTGTTTTTCCATGTATGTAAAGTGAAAATTTTAAAGCTGTTTTTTAGCTTTGTCTATAATGCTACTATCACTCAATGAATTTTATTTAGTTAAACATTTTACGGGTTATTATATGAGACAAAGTTTCAATTTTGTTTTGGAAAAAAATAAATTAAGTTGTATGTTTAGCATATCTAAATGCATTGCATTGAAAGTTAAACCTACTTATTAGTAGGTTAAGCCTAATGCTGAATTTCCATCTGAAAGAAATCTTGTACTTATGATATTTTGATTATAGGACATTTATACCTACTTGAAATCTAGTAGATATCGATTGAAATCTCTTTCGAAACCTATACCGTTTATACTAACGTTGTGCGACGTATATCGAGATTTCATTAAAAAACGTAATAGCATTTTTTTCCTCCTGATATGTCAAATTCCATGTAAAAAAATGGATAAAATAAACTCACTTGCGATCACACCTAGGCATTTAAATTTCTCCTACAGCGTAGTATTTTTTCGTATATTATGAAAGAAAACCACAGTTAGTAGCGTAGATTTTAACTAGATTTTGGTGAAATCCAGTATACTACAAGATTTCGTTTTGCATGTGAAATCTGATAGAAAGGTGCTAGATTTCGCTTGAAATCTCGTAAGTGCTAGATTTGGCTTAGGTGTATATGAGGTATTACATTATTTATACCAAAACCAAATATATTCGGTATCTCGATTTCGTCAAAATCTGTAGGAGAAGTATGACTGAAAACAAGGCGAATTGATAGCAGGTAAACTCACCAGCGAAATAGATGCAATTAGGAAGGTCAAAATCGTTTTGATGTATCTGTGACAAAAATAATTGACAAACAAACTTGCTATATGTTAAAGCAAGGTACATCAATAAGAGGTAGACTCCCGGCTGAGTTCAAAAGTTCCTTATTTTATTGTTAAAATAATTTCCTATATTAAATGCAAAAGCGTATTTTTTACATATAAAGATGAGTAATTGAATTGCACACACAAACGTGCGTGTGAGAAAAAGGAAAGAATAAGACTAAGAAATCCTTTTTACAATAAAAGTATGTAAGAGGAAAGAAGCAAAAATTCTTAAAACAGCTGTCAGGAGTAGCCAGCCAGTTGTAGTATGACATAGTAAGAAAACAAAAAGGGAAAATGTGATTATTGAGTTCTTGTTATGGCTTTGATATTTACTTAAGCTTCTGATTCAGTTGAGTCGAAGTTTAAAATAATATCTTTAGTTAGTCTAAGAAATGTTGGGTAAAGGTTCGCTGATGATCTGCATTAGCCCCAGTGAAATGCGCATAGGAACTAGCTAAAACCCCTCAATAATCAATTTTGAACTTTTATGTAAATTAGGGTATAGAATCAGCACGAATAATATTAAAAAATTTTGTAAAAAGGAAAACTTTTCTATCACATTAATAAGTATTGAACGAAATCTACATTCCAAAAAACAATTGTGCTAACGGTAAAGATTTCAAACAAAAAATTGTAAATTTCGTGGAATTGTAAATGCACTATAAAACTGAGACAGTTCTATTTATTGACCTGTTCTATGTCCGCATGGACTAGCTTGGCAAATTAAGTTTACCTTCGAATTCGCCCGACTCAAAAAAGTCTGTACTTATGTAAAATATACATAAAATGAATTACTGATAAACATACGTTGTTATATACAATTCTATCTACTCTTCTCAACGACTAATATTCATGTCCGAATTTAGCAATAGCAACGACAGTATGAGCATCTCCATTTATAATTTTGAATTTTGAGGTAAAGAACAGGTACTGTGTATTAAACTTATTTTTCCATATTTTGTATGTTTTCCTATAATAATTTTCGTTTAAAACACAATTCATTTTTTAAAATAATTTTAATTTTGTACAACATTTAGCTGATAGTTAAAAACATTTAAAACTTATAAAAAATTGACAACATTAGCTCTGCTTCAACTTCAACCTGCATATGAAAACTTAACTCCCTCTTTCAAAAGTTAATAATATTAGACAAATTATTAGCATGTGTAAAACAGTGGTAAAGTTATTTGCATTGATAGCTATCATCCATGGTACAATTATCAGGTATATGCAAAGCGAATTCATTACAACAAAGCAACTTTTTTGTGAAACACAATGTCAAATACAAGGCGAATTATTTTTATTTATTGAATTCAACAAAATTAGTTTTATTCATTGTTGCGATAAACATTAAATTTTAAAATAAAAAAAATAAAATAAATGGAAATGATGTGCATGTCCACAAGATAAATAAATGTATAAAACTAAGGCGTACCTTGTTGTATGAGGTAGGTGAAGAAATATCAAGAAAGTGCAGTTGTTTTTAATAATTGAAAAATTATTTACTGTTTTCAACTTTAAGCCTAGTACTCTGTTTGAATTTGTGGAAAATGTTGCGCAACATTAGTTATTTCAGTTTTAGTTTTTTTTTCCTTTTTAATTGAAATTATGTTTTCCATTTTCAATGATAAAATTTTTAGTGTCAAAAAATTTTCGTAGGAAATAAATAACATTCATATTATTTCACATGTTTTTCATAATTAAAACAGAGTACTAGCTTAGCAACATTTTTCCACAAATATTTCGATTGAATATTTTTTGTATGGGTTCTGTCAGAATTTCACATGAAATTTGAAACAGAGTACTAGGCTTTAGGCTCAGTATTCTCTTCTGTCTTCCTCTTTAGGAACGTAAAAATATGTCCCATTCCTGGACACCGATATGTTTATATTATGTTATTAATATATTGTTTAAATTTACAATATTTTGTTAAAACAATGAACAGAAAGTATGTTGATACAATTTTTTTATTTTAAAAATTTAAACTTTTATTTTAAAAATTTCAAACAACCAAAACAGTTTATAAAAAGGTAACATAAAATTGCGGCGAATTTCGGAAATTTTGACAATCTGTTCACTATCACCTGTGCTGATGCATATACCTGTTTATTGTACCATGCTATCATCCATGGTACAACTATAGCAGGTAGACTCGCGGCCGAATTCGCTTCATAAAAAACTTCTTTTATCGTGCTTTTATCATTTGAAGAATAATAATTAAAATGCACACACAAATGTGCCTGTAAGAAATAGTTGAAAATTTTATTAATTACTTTTCAATTATATTTTAACCATAATAAAAAGTGTAACATATCTGACAAACGAAAGTAGCGACAAATTCTTAAAGCAGCTGTTTAGGCTACCTGATATTAATTCGCCTTGGTTATCATCAAGCCATACTACATGCTAAGTACTGCGTTTGCAACTAAAATTTTAGCGCTACCAAACAATAAGCTTTTGGCGCCAAAAAAAAAAAAAATCAATTTCGACGCCGACCAAACTACTGCTGCAACGCCGTAAAACTGGGGAGATTTACTGCACAGCTTCGGGAATTTTATTATATAAGTAAGGTAGCACAAGATACAAAAATTTTTTTTCAAACTAATTTTAACCATGTTTTAAAATTTTCTATCAATGTAAGACTATCGATATATCACTAAATACATGTGGAGAAATCTATTAGAATTAAAAAAAAAAACATAAAAATAAGATGGCAA
>OX637534.1:63728533-64096033 GCA_951800035.1 Linnaemya tessellans | reverse complement strand
TTGCAGCAGAATCGCTCGAATTTGAGGCAGCTCTTATAATAACTCTTCTTTCCGCTTCAGTTGTGGCTTTTTTAACCCGTCCTTTCATCTTTTTTCCGTAATCGGACATATTTCTTAAAAAATTGCTCACAACATTCTGGCTACGACCGATTTTTTTGGCGATATTCCTATGGCTTAAGCCACTTTCCTTGAATGCTTTAATTTTACCTTTTTCTTCTTCAGACAATCGCTTGTTTCGCCCCATTTTATGCAAAAATTTAATAAAAGTATTGTGGCAACTCACAAATATTTATACTATTAATAACACTGTCCGCGGTCAAAAGCAAACTAGTTTTATTCCGAGTGAACCTATTCAAGTGGCCCAAAATTTGCAAGTGTTTTCGCAGCATTTTCAAGTAAAAGCAAAAAATAACAACTTTTTATTTATTGTACCGTTATTTTTTGTTCTCTAAAATATGATCACTCAGAGTGTCTCTTAATTTAAGTGAAAAAAAGATTGTTCTCTTAAAGTCTATATGAAGAGAAATCAAAATATAAAAGTAAAAATTAATGAACCTATTCAAGTGGTGGGCAGTGTATATACATATTTTTTTTTAATATACAGTCGACTCTTGATAATTTGAAACTGAAGGGACCAGAGAAAAAGTTCAAATAATCGAGTTTTCATTTTAACGAGACTTCAAAATATCGAAAGAGAGACAGAAAAAATTCAAATTACCAAAAGTTTTCATAAAAAAAGCAAAACCATTTGCACGCACTAAATTCCGCAAAAGCAAAGCAAAGAAATTTAATTCTTTATGTTAGCAACTGTCGATGTAGTGCTGTATACTAAAATCGTGGCACGGAAACTAATGCAAACGATTTAAATTTCTTTAAAAAACAGAAACAAAATCACATTAGGAGTTCATATTAAAGAGTGTAGAAACCCATGGTATAATAAAACAAGGTACTGCCACTGTGAGCTACTAAATTTAAAATAATTTTCTGACAATTTTAAGGATTCTGACATTCCCATAAAAATTAAGTTACCATGTTATTTTAAGTTACCCGTTTTTTTTCTTTTGATTTGAGTTGTTAAAATGTTTAATTGCATCGATGTCATAATTAACAATAATGAAAATCCGTTTGTCGTGAATCTTGAATAAACATATTTTTTGTTAAATTGTCTTATTTATCAATGTAATGGTTTCAATGTTTTTGGTTCAATGCAAAGCAACACAATAACTTTTTATTTCTTGTGGAAATGCATAGAAACTGGGATTTTTCGTCGTTTTCTATATTTTTTACATTTTATATAGCTTTTATTAAATTATTTTAGCAAAATGTTTATGTTCAAAGCCTCAAAATGAAATTTTTCTCTCTGTTAATATGCAAAAACGATTCACAATGAGATTTCGATCGGGAGATTCTATCTATGTTGTACGTTCAGTATGTTTAAATTGAAAATGAGGTAGTACAATGAAATATGTTAAAAGAGAGGGGATAATATAATAGTATAATATTTATTTAACTTAGAGATCAATGAATGATTTTTAGAATATATAATTTAATTAACGAAATTGCTAAACAAATGGAAAAACTTATATACGTATATGTGTATATATATATATATATATATATATATATATATATATATATATATATATATATATATATGAATATTTTTGTTTGACATATTGTTGTCACAATACTATTTTAAATGAAATTTATTTGTTGGTGGTCAAGCAATGTCTATATGCATTTCATTTCACCAAATCATGGTTTAAGTCTACTGATGATTTGGAGTCGGCGATCAAAGTGTCATTCAAATAACTTCAAATTATTGAGGGGACCAAATTACATAGATATTTTTCAATTTATTGAGTGTTTCTCAAGGCACTTGGAAAACAGTTCAAATTACCGCGATATTCAAATTAACGAGTTTCAAATTATCAAGAGTCGACTGTATATATTTAAATAATATATATATATATATATATATATATATATATATATATATATATATAGATATATATATATATATATATATATATATATATATATATATATATACATATATACTTATATATACAGATGTATATATATACATATATACATGTATATAAATATATATATATATATATATATATATTTTTTTTTTTTAAATATATATATATATATATATATATATATATATATATATATATATATATATTAGACTGGCCGTACGATGTATGGCTTGTTTTTGTTTTTGGAAAATAAAATTTTATTTTTTCTTAAAATGTTTGTTTTGATATACAAACAAACTCCAGAAATTTTCAGCCAAATCCGATGATGCCTAGTGGTGCCTAGTTGACCTTGAAGTTTACTACGCCAAAAAGTTTTTTTTCTTATGCGTTGCACAAAGTTTGTTCTACTTTGACTAAAAAAAATGTGCAACAGATTTAATTTTATTATATTATTACTATTAAATTTGTTATATACATATAATTCATTCAAGGAATAGCTTTTTTCTATTCTCTTTACATTACTCTCTCTTTCGCTTCAAAAAAAATAATACATAATTGTTAAAAAAAAATTATTTGCTTAAAAACTTATTTGATACAATTGCTACATGCTACAGAAGAGCAAATCTAACGGGACATTAAAGCAAGTTGAGATGATGAGAAACATGCTGCAAAAAAGAAATACAAAGTCTAAAAGAACTGATTACCGTTATTTAGATGATCTTAACAAGCATGTAAGCTTTGCGTTTCATTACTAAGTAGAGTCTGTTAAGTGACAGTGAATATAAGTGAAAATTAAAAAAAATAGTAAAGAATAAAAAAAATAACAAATAATGGCATTAAAAAAACAACTGAGATCTGCAGATGATTTAGTATTGTTCATAGGAAAATGTAAAAATGAAATTTTGGGTGCAAAATTGCCGTCAGTGAATCAGGTTCTTCAATTTTTTTTTTATAAAATACGTATGGAAAACTATTCTTTAAAAAGCAGTGCAAAATTGACAATTGCAGTTGTTTCTGATTTTTGGAAAAGAGCCAACATTCCCATAATGTCAGAACAAAACTCTATTAAAGCCTTGGAGAGAATATATGAGAAATGGAGAAATTTGCAGAAGAATGCCAAGTCCAAGTATGAGAAGCACCGGAAAAACGAAGAGGAATTTGTGGATCGCATTGAAAATTATATATTTGACATTGCAACGTCAGATGCACTTGCGGTAATGAAGATCCAACAGGATAAAGACTTTCTTGTTCTTCAAAGGCAAAGAGGTCGACCAGGAAGTATGTCTGGTGTAGATGTAAAAATGGTGGAAAAACAGAAACGAAAAGAAAAGCGTTCTGATATATTAAAAATGCGCGTTGAAACGTATCGCGAGAAAAATGTTTATTTAGGTAATTGAGATTTTTATTGAATTATCATGCAAATTAGTTTATTTATTTTTTCTTGAAATATCAGAGCAAATATCTGCTATGGATATTTCAGGTAGTACTGAAAGTAGCGAAATGGCGTATTCTGTGGTTGATCAAAATGTATCAATTGATATAGCAGACGATGAACCGACCGTCGTAACACAAGGTCAACAATCGCGTGGAAATATCCATTTTATTGATGATAGAATGCTGGCAAGTATGGACAAATGCAAAATTAGTACGAGAGATGCCATGCATTTAATTACTGCAACAGCAGCTGCACTACTACGAAAAATTGAGGGAGTCAATCCAACTTCCACAGCAATAAAATTGGACGCGTTAGTCCTCAATCGAACCCCTATTCAGGCGATGAGGAGGGATTATCGCCGCAAACAAGCTCAGCAGATTCTGGAAAGTTTCAATGTAAATACTAAATAATCTATTTTTGTGACTAGTTGTATAAAAATAATATTTTTTTAAAATTTTTCTGATTCAAGATACCTGAAGTATTTGTCCTTCATTGGGATGGCAAACTACTTCCAGAAGTAAAAGGCAAAGAAAAATCAGAGCGACTAGCTCTAGTTGTGACTGGCAAAAATGTGGAGAAACTGCTTGGAATTCCAAAAATGCCAGACTCCTCTGGTGAAAGTATAGCTGATACAACCTTTAACTTCTTGATAAAATGGAAAATGGACAATTTAGTCGAAATAATATCTTTTGACACAACAGCAAGTAACACTGGCATTAATAAGGGTGCAGCAGCCTACTTATTAGAAAAGAAATTAAAAAGGGACTTGCTGTTTCTTCCATGTCGTCATCACATTAGTGAATTGTTGATAAGAGCTGTCTTCGAACTAAATTTTGGTAAAACTGCTGCACCAGAAGTTCTTATTTTTAATCGCTTCTCCAAGTTTTGGCCAAATATTAACCAAATTAATTTTAAGAGTGGAATATCGGATGAGGATGTAGAAAAACTTTTTACGGTGGGTGAATTAGAATACCACAAAATATTTTGCCTTGAGGCATTGAAATCTCAATACGTTCGGGCAGATTATAAAGAAGTATTGCAACTTTCATTGCTTTTTATTGGTGAAAAAGCACCAGGCTTTTCGGGATTCCGTGCACCTGGTGCAACAACGCATGCTCGATTTATGTCGAAAAATATATACTGCTTTAAAGCGTTTCTGTTTCGTGAGCAATTTAAACTAACGACAGTGGAATTAAATAGCTTTCGTAACATTTGTGTATTTTTGACGCGAATTTACGTTCCGTATTGGTTTGGATGTGTCAAATCTGTGAATGCACCAAGATTAGATTTGCAACTTATAAATGATGTAACTGCATATTATGATACAAATATTTCCATCATTTTGTTAAAAAAAATTATCAATCATTTATGGTATTTGAGTGAAGAAGATGTTGCTCTGTCTTTCTTTGATGACCCTTACGATATAAACCTAAAAATGGTTAATGCCCTTGGTAACATTGCAGAATTATATGAAGAAGATATTTCGAAAAAAATTAAAGCTACAATAGAAGATGTCAGAGCGTATACTGAAAAAAATTTGAGCGATTTCGTGTCTGCAAAAACAAAAAGATTCTTCACTCGATTGCAAATTGATTGAAGTTTCTTGCATTCGGATCCGGTAACGTGGAAAGATAGAGATGATTTTTGCGCTGGAAAAATTATTTGCGAAAATTTGGCCGTTGTCAACGATGCAAGCAATATCTGTTGCAAGTGGTGGAACATTATAGGAAAATATATCCGTCTCACACGAAAAGCTCCCTTGTAAACCAGGTATTTTAATATACATAACTCAAATAAATACATATTTCTAAAATCTACCGTTTATTGGTGAAAACGTTATTTCTTTATGTAGGTTTCCCTATAATGCACATATTGTAAACTTCAAGGTCAACTAGGCACTACTAGGCATCATCGGATTTGGCTGAAAATTTCTGTTTTTATATCAAAACAAACATTTTAAGAAAAAATAAAATTTAAATTTCTAAAAAAAAAAATTACGGCCAGTCTAATATATATATATATATATATATATATATATGTATATATATATATATATATATATATATATATATATATATATATATATTTATATACATATATATATATATATATATATATATATATATATATATATATATATACATATATATATATATATATATATATATATATATATATAAATATATATATATATATTATATATATATATATATATATATATATATATATATATATGTATATATATATATATATATATATATATATATATATACATATATATATGTAAACATATTTATATTTATATATATATTTATATACATATATATATATATATATATATATATATATATATATATATATGTATATATATATATATATATATATATATATATATATATATGTATATATATATATATATATATATATATATATATATATATAGTTAGTTCATACTCCACCTCTTCAAAAAGTCGCATTATTGATTGATTTTCAATATGTTAAAGGCGATATTGGATTATATTTGGACGATATTATTCTTATTTTGCCAAGGTGTTTTAATAATTTTAATTGTTCAATATTTACACTATTTTTATACCCTCCAACAAAGAATATGGAGGTTATATTCATTTTGTCATTCCGTTTGTAACGCGGCGAAATATCCATCTGAGACCCCATAAAGTATATATATTCTTGATCAGTGATGAAATCTAAGACGAACTGACAAGGGCGGATACAGCCTTTAGCTAAGGGAGGTCATGTAGTTGAAATTCAGTCGATACGCACAGAAAAAAAGGAACGTTAAACTAGCATCACAAAATGTTAATTTAAAATCATGGTAAAATTTTACAAACCTGATACCTAATATAAAATTATCATTAATACGAATAGATTTTAAACGTTATAGTGTTAATATTACCTTTAAACACATTACAGTGCTATCCCGACAATCCCGACACGCGATTTTACGGACACATATATAATCCGGACACTGCTACAAACCGGACAGTACCACTTTTTTTACTCTTTGTACAATAACTCAACTTTTTACTGTAGTATTCGTCTACGCGTGGAATTTTTGCAATTTTGCTTTAGTTAGTTGAGTGTTTTTGTTGACATAGGTTCGCAAAACTTATTAAAGTTTAAGCTATACATATTTTTAAAAATTTCTTTATATAACTGGACATTGTAAAACAATCACCGCTATTGTTTTTGGCGTCTAACCGTTGGATTAGATATGAACTTAAATAGATTGCTATTGAAATTCAGAGAGATCCGAAGTATGGTTCCAGAGCTGGGAAGCTTACACCTATTTCTCAGCGCAAAATTTATACCAAAAATGAATTATTTTTTTTAATGTTTGTAAATTAAATCTATTTCTTGCTTTGGGAAGCCTCAATGGTCTATTAAAAACTAATAATATATACAAAAATTTTTCCAGGGATGGAAAATTAAAATTTTTTTCGGCCCATTCCGTATTTTGTAGTACATGTAGTAACTAAAATTGTTAAAAATTTTAAGTTTTTCTTTTACAAAACCTCTTTATACCTCATGAAGATTTGCATTGATAAAAAAATTTTAAAAATTAAAATTTCGCTTCCAGGGTTGGGAAATTGAAATTTTTTTTATACATAAAGGTAACCAAAACGGCAATTGAAGTTGTTTTTTTGCTATCTAAAACTATTTTATATTTTAGGAAGTGCAAAATTGGTATTAAAAACTTCCAAAAAAAATCAAAATTTCGAATCCAGGGATGGACAAGTGCAATATTTGATAGTTCATGAAGGTGACCAAAATGGTTGAAAATTGTAAATTTTTTTAAATAATACTACTTTATTCCTCATGAAGAGTTGCATTGGTTAAAAATAAAACAACAAAAATTAAAATTTTCTTCCGAAGATGGGATATTGAAATTTTTTTATTCATAAAAGTAACCAAAAAGGCAACTAACGTCGGTTTTTTACTAATTAAAACTATTTTTTAGTTCAGGAAAAACATAATTGGTATCGAAAATAAAAAAAAAAAAATAATATTTAGATTCCAGAGTTGGATAGCTGCAATATTTGGTAGTACATGAAAGTGACCACATATTAAGTTTTTCTTAAATAAAACTATTTCATGCCTCATTAAGAGTTGCATGGGTAAAAAAAATTTAATTTCGTATCCAGGGTTGGGAAATTGATATAAAAGTAACCAAATAGGCAATTGACGTTGTTGTTTTTGATAATTAAAACTATTTTATAATTCAGGAAGAACAAAATTGGTAAAGCAAACACTTGTATGTATATTAGGGTGCGCCTTATATGTATGGGACAATTTTTTTTTAACAGATTAGATCGTAACTCCACCCAAGAATGTTCTACGTATTAAAACAATGAATTGTGTAAAATTATAAGCAGATTGTAGTACAGGAAGGCGTGCCGCATCCGCCCACAAGTTGGCTATATATGCTAAATTCATATGAAATAAGTTCAGATGTTAATTTGCGTGTCATTTAATAAAACACTGGTAAATTTGATATAAACTATAATTAATTTATTCGACCTGAATCTTTTTCCGTTTACAAATTAATAATAATGAGAAAAAATGTTTAGCAATACTTTAAAAATATATATTATGATTTTAAGAATATCGTGATTTTAACAGCAAATGTAATATATCGTTTGTGAGCTCAGACAACAACTGAAAAATATGTGGTCAGTTAAGTCCGGCATCTTTTGAAGTTCAATAACGCCCAGTTGTGTAGTATCGCTTCAATTGCTAAACAAAACGGTGAATTCCCGAATAAAAGCAAACGCACTTCAATTAAATAATATTTGTATCGAATGGGCGTAAGTACATATACAAGTGAAAAAATAAGTGTTATTAAAAGAAATAAAGCGATAAAACAATCAAGTTTGTAAAATAATATCAAAAATAAATATGAACACAAGACGACAGGAGCAGTTGCACCTTCTCGGCTATGATGCCTGCCAAATAATCGGTGCCAAATTGCCTTCAAATGGTCAAGTTTTGCGTGTTTTATTTTACAATATGCCAGGGCTTCCCTTGTAGTGAAAGAGGTAGAAGTTTTATGGAACAAAGCACGAATACCACTTAGAGCTTTTGACAAATGTGTCTCAAAAGTTGAAGGTTTGTATTTAGAATGGAGAAACTTGCAAAAAAGTTCGAAACGCCGGACACTACTCCAGGAAAAACGCGAAAAAGACTTCGTAAATAAATTTGATGATTTGTTTGATGTCGCACATGCCGATGCATTGGATATTAGCACTATGCCAGAAGATAAGCTTTTTTAACAAATCAAAGAAAACAGGAAAGACCTGGTGCAATGATAGGTTGTGACTGCAACTTGGCGAAAAAAGAAAAGGCAAAATCGCTTAGGGAAGAGAAAAAACAACGTTTCCACGAGAAACATACAGTTTTATTGCAAGGTAAATATTGAAGGTGTAGTGCGATTTCAGTCATGTCTTCACTTCCAAGTCCTCAGTTTGAATTTATTATATTATTCTGCAATATTTCTTATAAAATTTTATAGATCAATGTGAAGCCGTCCAATGGCAATCAAGTGATGAAGAGACTATTGAAGATTGTGAAGTGCAACAAATTCCAGAGTCAGCATATGAAGTAGGTCCTAGTACTTCAAGAAAAAAACGAGGTAGACATAATTTTATCACACCAAAGCTTGTGTCAGTACTAGATAGGTGTAAAGTAAGTGACCGTGACACCGTTCGAATCCTTATAGCAACTGGGCAAGCATTGCAACATAACGTTAGCGATTTAATTATAAATTGCACTTCAATTCGCCGATCGCGTACAAAGTTTCGATTTGATGCAGGAAAAAGAATCCGCGAAACATTTAAAAACAAAGAAATTAAGGCGGTGACTGTTCACTGGGATGGTAAAATGTTGCCATTATTGATGGGTAGTGAACACGTCGATCGTCTGCCTGTAGTTGTATCTTTTAATGGAACAGATCAGCTACTCGGCATCCCAGCGATAACTTCAGGTACGGGAAGACAGCAAGCAACGGCTGTCTTTGACTTACTCAAAGAATGGGATCTCGATGAAAGCATGTGTGCTTTTAGAACAAACACTAAACAAAGATCTTCTGTATTATCCATATCGTCATCACATATTTGAAATACTTTTACGGAGTGTATTTGATGCAAAAATATCAACATCTTCGGGTCCTAGTGTCAAAATATTTCATAGATTTAGAGATGCCTGGACTAAAATAGACAAAAGTAATTTTAAGTCTGGAGTTGAAGACTTACATGTGAAAACTGTTATTGGGGATACAAGGGAGATACAAGAGTTTACATTAAAGAGTTTAAAAGATATGCAACCACGGGAAGATTACAAAGAGCTTCTCCAATTGGCGGTAATTTTCGTAGGCGGGTCACTTCCAAATTTTTCATTTCGAATGCTTGGAGCGTTCCACCATGCACGTTGGATGTCCAAAGCAATATATAGTTTAAAAATTTACTTATTTCGGAACCAGTTCATTTTGGCTGACTGTGAGTTGAATGGAATTAGAGATACATGTGTTTTTATTATAAAAATATATTTAAAAGTTTGGATCAAAGCTGCCATTGGCGCAGAAACTTCTAACCAAGATTTTTTTTTATCTTGGACCAGCACTCAGGGGATGACCCCCTATATATGCAATGCATTGCGCCGGAACTGAAAACGAGGGGATAGTATTGAGGGGACAGATCAGGAAAGATGAGAAGATAGACAATGTTTTTGTAGCTATTTCAACCTTTTCACTTCGCCGGCTAATTTTTGCTACAGAGCCGACGAAGGTGGATGCTGTTACTCTGCTTTTTTAATACATGATAGTGTCAGTCGCTGCCAATTATGTTCAGTGACCAGTGACTATGCCTTCATCATTGAAACAGGCTGGCAACAACTAACATAACCACGCACTAATGCTGATCAGAAGAATTCAACACAATATTTCATGACTCAGAGCGGGCTCGAACTCACGACCCTCCGTTTCATAGTCTCGTGTTCTACTACTTCAGCCAACAGCACCCACAAAAATTAAAAAACTTGATTCGGTTTCGCAGTCGTAAAAAGCTACGAATCGAACTGTTCGTGCAGGCTTGACGGAAAGCACACAAAAACAATCATCCTAACCAAGATTTGACATTGCTAAAAAGTTTATATCTTTACAATTTAGTTGATGAAAATTTAAGTCGCGAGTTAATTCGAAAATTCTGCAATCATTTATGGTACCTATCGCCAGAAATAGTAGCGCTTTCATTTTATGATACTCAAATTTCAAACAAGTCAAAACGACTCATGGTTGCAGCGCTAGATCGAGCCCATGAAGATAAAAAAAAAATTACAATTCTTCCTCATTACATAGAGCAGTACGTTAATAAAAATATTGAAGATTGCAGATTCGAACTTAAGCCCGTTGATAAAATTAACAATTTACATAAGAAAGTTCGACTAATAAATATTCATACATAATTTAAAACATTGCGGGGGCACGCGCACTTGTTCATTGTAAATTGACAACTAAATTCAATTACTTGAACATAAATAACAAAGAAGCTTTAGCTATCAGCAGCCGATGGCTCTGGAAAAAGCGAAAGAGATACATGGAATATTGGGAATATTAATCGACAGGGTTGGGGAATTTCGTACTAACCAAAAATGTAATAACTTAAAAAAATATGAATGTGATAACTTCTCCTATTCAATTTTCGTTAAAATATTGGTTAAATAGTTGATATTCCTACTAACTAGCACCACTTGCAAAAGTGGAAAAATTGAACAAAGAACGCTGATGAGATGGCGTAGCGGCCTCGAAATCAGTACTGATCCGTTCTGCTAGTTTGATGATTATTGAAAAATATTCTTAATATTCCAATCTTAATATAAATTAATAAAAATAGAATTTGAACAAATTCATTTTTTAATAAAATAATAAAAAATGGTTTACAGTCTTGCAGATTCGAACTTAAGCCCGTTGATAAAATTAACAATTTACATAAGAAAGTTCGACTAATAAAAATTCATACATAATTTAAAACATTGCGGGGGCACGCGCACTTGTTCATTGTAAATTGACAACTAAATTCAATTACTTGAACATAAATAACAAAGAAGCTTTAGCTATCAGCAGCCGATGGCTCTGGAAAAAGCGAAAGAGATACATGGAATATTGGGAATATTAATCGTCAGGGTTGGGGAATTTCGTACTAACCAAAAATGTAATAACTTAAACATATATGAATGTGATAACTTCTCATATTCAATTTTCGTTAAAATATTGGTTAAATAGTTGATATTCCTACTAACTAGCACCACTTGCAAAAGTGGAAAAATTGAACAAAGAACGCTGATGAGATGGCGTAGCGGCCTCGAAATCAGTACTGATCCGTTCTGCTGGTTTGATGATTATTGAAAAATATTCTTAATAATCCAATCTTAATATAAATTAATAAAAATAGAATTTGAACAAATTCATTTATTAATAAAATAATAAAAAATTGTTGGCAGTCTTGCAGATTCGAACTTAAGCCCGTTGATAAAATTAACAGTTTACATAAGAAAGTTCGACTAATAAAAATTCATACATAATTTAAAACATTGCGGGGGCACGCGCACTTGTTCATTGTAAATTGACAACTAAATTCAATTACTGGAACATAAATAACAAAGAAGCTTTAGCTATCAGCAGCCGATGGCTCTGGAAAAAGCTAAAGAGATACATGGAATATTGGGAATATTAATCGTCAGGGTTGGGGAATTTCGTACTAACCAAAAATGTAATAACTTAAAAAAATATGAATGTGATAACTTCTCATATTCAATTTTCGTTAAAATATTGGTTAAATAGTTGATATTCCTAATAACTAGCACCACTTGTAAAAGTGGAAAAATTGAACAAAGAACGCTGATGAGATGGCGTAGCGGCCTCGAAATCAGTACTGATCTACAGGGGAAAAAAGTTCCCCTAAGAAAAACTAAACCAACCTCTAAAAACAACATAGTTTTTAAATTTTTTTTTGTAATTTTGTTAAGCAAATGATATATTTTTATATTAAAGAAGATCCAACGCGTTAAACTTGGAGCCATAAAATAAAAAAAATTATTTTTGGACCTTGCCCCTTTAGTGGGTGTTATTATATGCAAAAGTAGTGTAAAAATTTAACAGTGTTTTACTTAAGCCTACATTCCTTAAAAATAATATTTTTAAGCTTTTATGACGAAGCTGAGACATAACCTGGTACTACTCTGCCCTACCCCCTCCTCTCCCTTTGCCCCATAAATGACCCTATAAAAAAATTTTTTTTTTTTTAATTTTTTATATACATAATTATCCAAAACATTTATTTTTATAGTTTTATGACAAAGGTGAAATGTTTCCCCCACAGTCCTTGCCAGAGCGACCCCACCAAAATACAGTTTTAATACCCTCCAAAGAGAATTGGACCCCATTAAGTATATATATTCTTGATCAGTGATGAAGACGGTATAGCCCATACGTTCGTCTGTGGAAAACACGATATTGTCTATTTTAGAACCCCGCCCCTTTTATTGGTCGTTGACGTACGATACTATATAAATCAACTCTGTCCCACTCAGATAAACATTTTAAATTTGCTTACTAAATATTTGGAGGGTATTTAAGATTCGACCCGTTCCAATATACCGTTTTTACTTGTTGCATATAATATCGTACGACAACGCCCACTAATAGGGGGTGGAGTACAAAGATTATTTTTTATTTTTATTTTATGGCTCCTAGTTTAAAGCGTTGAACCTTTCTTTACATAGAAATATATCATTTGCTTAACAAAATTACAAAAAATTTAAAAACTATGTTGTTTTTTAGAGATTGGTTCAGTTCTTTTTGGGGAACCTTTTTCCCTCTTGAACGGTTTAGCCCATTTCCGAACGTGACCTGTGCTATCCTTCAAGATATATTTATATCAAATTTCACGAGTCCGGCTCTTTTCGTTTGGACTGAATCGTGATTTCCACAGCCGAACATGCTCAGATCGTCTTAGATTTCATCACTGATCAAGAATATATATACTTAATGAGCAATCAGATTGATATTTCGCTGCGTTACAAACGGAATGACAAAGTTAATATTCCCTCCAATTAATTTTTGGAGAGTATAATAAAAGCGCTTATTCTAAACTTATTTATATAATCAAACAAAATTAAAAACAAAGCAATGTAAATACATTGTGATTTCCTTTGAAAATGAGTTTATGAGTTAATTTATTTCTTATACTTCATTTTCAAAATACCTTAAACTCACGTCTTTTATCGATAACAGCTACCAAGTCCAAAGCAAATAAAGGCTTAAGTAGGGTTGCATCGGGAACTTTTCAATATAATGGAATTTTGACTTGTTTAGCCGTGAACATAATCTCCCATATAAAAATGTGTATTCTATTTCTGATATGTTGTAGTCTATAGCATGTTGTCGTGAATGTGTTTAATGCATATTTTTAAAAATCAGGGGAATAACAAAACGTAACGATGGTGATGTTGCCAAAAGATGTGAAAATGATAAAAACCGTAATATAACCCCCGACATAAATTAAGGATAAAATGGGAAACAATTATGATATACAAAGAAAATTGCAAAAGTTTCAATAGTAGGGATGAATTTATGGCTGGATAAAAAAATCAATGAGTGTTCGAACTCACGGGCGATGTGTTAACACCTTATGTTTATTTATTTTATATTAAAGTTTAATAATAAAACCCACAAAAAACAAAGAGAATGCAAAGCAACAGACAAATGTACATACATACATTGTTATGTTTGTACAAAAGCTACATACGTTGCTGTCTTGCTATCTCATTTTTATATATGTACGTATAACCACGTCACTATTCTCTTTGCTATGCATAAGACAAATCCGAAGATCAACATAAAACACTTTTTTAATATTACTCCAAATTAATACTCCGAATTAAAACACTTAAATCTTCGCTCGCCGATATCGGATCGCCTTAATTTTAATCCAAAAATTAATAAAATCGGCTATGAATTTCCGGAGAAAATCGCGTGGGAAAATTATATGAAAATCGCCCAATAATCACTTTCAATACCGACTGCCAAGCAACAACAACGAACAAACAAAGTCTTACACATACACTTGCGTATGTATTGAAACCAGGGTTGCCACTCAAAATTTTTTTTTCCTACCAAATTTAATTTCAAAAACTACCAAATGGCATGTTTACCTACCAAAAAATAAAATAAGCAGTTATAAAAACAATAAACTTTATTAAAAAAAAACAAAACAAGTTTATACATAACAATGTTTATAAAAATAAATAACAATTCATTTGTAAAAGAAACAATATTTTAAGTAAAAAAATAAATAAGACTTCATTAGTAAAAGTAAAAATTTATATTATAAAATTCTTCGACCTTATTTTATATTAATTTATAATGTTTATTGAAACGAAAGGTCAATTATTTTTTAATTTTTATATCAAATTACACAATTTTATATATCCCTGAAGAAGCTACACAAAGAAGTGGCGAAATATTGGAATAAAAACATAATTTTTATATAAAAATTAAAAAATAATTGACCTTTTGCTTAAGCAAACATTATAAATTAATAAAAGTAAAAATCTTAAATGTTTATTTGGAAAAAGGTTTATTTTTTAAAGTCTCTTTTTGCTGACCATATGTATATAGTGCGAATCAGTCTTATTTATCATTCCCTTGCACGTCATAATATTATTCACTTGTTGCCACTTGTTATTACTGTCGCCTCTATGATGCATACAAAAACTGATGACTAAAAATCAAAAAGCAATCATAGATGAAAGCTGATTATTAAAAATCATGCATGGATGAAAGCTGATTAGCGTGAAAAAAATATTAAAACTGAAATTGAAAAAAACTACCAAATTCACGACACAACCTACCAACCTACCAACGCATTTCAAAAGTACCAAATTTGGTAGGAAACTACCAAAAACGGCAACTCTGATTGAAACTGATAGTTTACTGCCCAAGAGGCGCACGTATAGATGTTAACACATCAAAAATGTAATAGTAGAAGTCATTAAAAGGCAAAACGGTATTCAATGCAGATATCTTAAATTTCGTAAAGTATTTAAATCTTACAAAATTCCAGGGATATACAATGCACTAGTTGAAATAGACGGAAAAGGTTTAGAGCGTATAATGGATAAACTAATATTGACCGCCCAGTATAAGGATTGTCAAGCAGTGAGATGATGTAAATATTATGGCTTTAGTCATGTCTCAAGATAATGAAAAAATTAAATTAAATTAAATGTAGCCATTCATGCAAAGAATGTAAGAGTGAAAGTATGCAGCGTATACATTGCATTAAAGCAAAGGAGAAACTAAACTTGAGAGACATAGGTACATATCACGATTCTAGTGCGGAATGTCCAGTTTTACGAGGAAAGAACAAAATAAAAGCCGGAAAAATAGAGTATTAGCAATCAAGCATTTATGTTAGGGGATTACACTTGAATATTGGAGGACTGACCATAAATTTTTTAGAATTTGAGATTATATGTTTCGAAGAAAAGTTTTTGATTTTATGCATATAATTAAAACTGATTATATTGATGTTGCAGAAATAATTATAAAAAGCGATAGTATATCAAGACATATAGGAGAGGTCTGTTTCTACAACATAATTGGGAAATAAAAACAACAGCAACAGAGTGGCAGTAGAAAATTTGGTGTCTAAAAACAACCATTTTTAACAGATACCAGAAATACAGGTTTGTGAGATCACCGGATAGACGAGTATTCCCAGAAAGTAATTTCCAAAAATTTTTTTGAGGAAGAAATGAGAGAAGAATTCTAAAAATGGGAGATTTGAATATCGGTTGGTTGGAAACTAATGTCCATAAGACAAAAAGAGATAATCAGGATAATTATTATAGGTAAGCTGTAATGCAACAAGTGTTGCCAATGTGTGTGTAATTACACATATTGCGTGTAATTTCTAATTGTATATGTAGCCCATGTGTAATGTGTCTGTAATTTTACTTTCGGCTATTTTTTTCATTAATTTTTCAACAATAATGCTTTGACATTTATTTTCACTTTCTCACACTAACGTATAAAGAAACGTTATTCATATAGTACACCCAATGAAAAAGTTGAAATAGATTGAACTTTTACGGCGTTGCAACGCGTTAAGATTAACTGCTCTCATACAATTTCATACGATTCAATTTTTTTTTTTTTTTGACATTTGACGCCGTCGACGACGTCGACATTAACTCTAGCATTATGTACAGACATGTATAAATTTTTAATATTTTTTGTAAATTTTATGTTTAATTGCACTGTACAACAATTTCAAACTTTTTACAAAATTACGGGGTTCTGACGATTGATCCTGGTAGAGGACACTAAAAAAAATATATACGTGTTCGAAAGACGCAACCCTTTCATCATCAGTGCTCATGTGTATTGTGTTTGTCACCACTTATTAGGTGGCTTAGTTGAATGTGATAACAGTTCCTATTTACACAAATTTTATTGTATAAAGGATACGGGATCTGTATCAAGCTGATGTTAACATGTTATTGTTATAATACCCGTGTTACCGTTTGATTATTTTTCTTCATGTCCCATTTTTCTGAATTTTTTGTTCCATCATACCTAAGTCAAACTTTTTTGGTTTGAATTTTATACTTAAATACATGTGAACGTTTTTCTAATTTATTATTGGTAGCTCAAGCCATAGCTTAAATTTGTATGTAGTAAGAATTTTAACGAACATTTTATATTGCTATATTAAATTGAATTAAGATTCTATAGGCTAATTGTTCGAAGTTTTTAATTTAAATCTCAGAAAGACATGATAAATATTCCAAGGCACAAAGGCAAGTCAACATCAGTTTTTGTTATTCAACTTACACAGCAGAGCAGAACAGCTTTTTTCGAAAGACGCAACCCTTTCATCATCAGTGCTTTGGCAAAAAAAATTTTATTTTTTAAATTCAAATTTTGCTTCCAGGGTTGGGAAATTGCATTGTTTTTATAAGTGAAAGTAATCAAACAGGTCTTGCCCCCAGAAGAGATAGAGACTTCATTCTTGGACCTTTGGATTGGAAATGAACTTAAATAGAGTGGTTTTAAAATTCAGATAGATCCGAACTATGGTTCTAGAGCTGGGAAGCTTGCACCTATTTCTCGACGCAAAATATATACTAAAAATAAATTTTTTTTTAATGTTTGTAAATTAAACCTATTTCGTGCTTTGGGAAGTCTCAATGGTGTATTAAAAACTTAAAAAATAATTTTTTTTTTCCAGGGATGGAAAGTTAAAAATTTTTTTTTCGGCCTATTCCGTATTTTGTAGTACATGTAGTAACTAGAATTGTTAAAAATTTCAAGTTTTTCTTTAACAAAACCACTTTATACGTCATGAAAATTTGCATTAGTTAAAAAAAATCAAAAATTTTAAATTCAAATTTTCTTCCAAGGGTGGGTAATTGAATTTTTTTATACATGCAAGTAATCAACCAGGCAATTGATGTTAATTTTTTTTTGTTGCTTTTTGACAACTAAAACTGTCTTATAATTTAGGAAGAACAAAATTGGTATCGAAAATTCAAAAATAAAATTTCGAATCCAGGGATGGACAAGTGCAATATTTTATGGTACATGAAAGTTACCAGAATGGTAAAAAATTTGCAATTTTTCGTAAATAAAACTACTTTATACCTCAAGAAGCATTGCACTGATAAAAAAAACAAACAAAAAAAAATTAAAAAAAAAATTTAAATATCGTTTCCAGGGGTTTGGAAAAAAGGCAATTGATGTTGTTTTTTACTAATTAAAACTTTATTTATAACCTATATGGTTATAAATATTAAGTTTTTCTTAAATGAAACTATTTCATGCCTCATTAAGAGTTGCATAGGTAAAAAAACTTAAATTATGTTTCCAGGGTTGGGAAATTGAAATATTTATTCTGCATAAAAGTTACCAAAAAGGCAATTGACGTTGTTTCTGTTTGCTAATTAAAGCTGTTTTATAATTCAGGAAGAACAAAATTGGTATTAAAATCTTAAAAAATCAAACCTTCGACTCCAGGGTTGGACAAATGATATACATACTTTATGGTACATGAAAGTGACCAAAATGTTTAAAAATTTTAATTTTTTTGTCAAGTAAAACTATGTTACACCTCACTAAGAATTGAATTAGTAAAAAATTATAAATTCGGTTCCGGGGTTGAAAAATTGAAATATTTTTGGTATATAAAAGTACATACATAAATTCAAAATTTTGAGTTTTTAGTGAATTAAAGCTATTTTATATATCAGAAAAAATTAAATTAGTATTAAAAAATTAAAAATTCGGTTCCAGGGTTGGGAAGTCGACATTTTCTGATTCATAAAATCAGCTATTTTATTTGTATATGAATTATACCTACTTTATATATCAGAAAGAAGTAAACTGGTATTAAAAACCAACAACATTGAAAACCAAAGACGATTCTACGGTTGGACAATTAGAACTTTTTGGGGTACATGAAACGGATTTTTTGTTTTGTTTGTAAATTATATATATATATATATATATATATATATATATATATATATATATATATATATATATATATATATATAATATTTTTGAAAGACGTTCATAGGTATTAGATATAAGAAAAGCCAAACATTTATGTAGCTTCCTAGAAGAAAAATTTAAACGTTTTCTTAAATATAAAAGTAACCGATAACATCATTTTGATTTTTTAATTAAACCTACTTTCTGTTTTGGCAAGGAAGAAAGAAAGAAGAATTACATCTGTGAAGGGTATTTAAGATTCGGCACAGCCAAATATAGCACTTTTACTTGTTTTTTTTTTTTTGCTTTGTTACAGATTGCATTTTCTTTTCATATGCGCGTACAGCTTTTCAGTAACCTGCCAAATTAAAAATTTTAAAATTTATAAGAAGTTTTTCAGTGATTATGGACAGGTAGTCTTATTCAATATATAACATATATAAAAATAAAATAATACATTTACATTTCATCATTGTAAATAAACAAAACATTAACATTTTATTGTAATTTTGTCTAATAAAATTTTAATTGCAGAAAAATGTCATCTTCTGATACTTCCATTGAGAAAAGAGATTCTACAAATAAAAGCAAATATCGAAAGCAACGATTTTGTCCAAGTTGGATTAAAGATGTTAACTTTAAGGGTTGGTTGGAACCTATTACAAATGACGATTTTAAATGCAAATGTAAATGCAATTTTGAAATACGGATTTGCTTGTTTTTTGCTGAACATAATGTAGCGATACAAATTGTTGAGCATTTAATACCGCTTTTGAAGGACATTGTTCCAGATTCTGAAATAATAAAAAATTGCCAGTTAGGTAGAACAAAATGTACACAAATTATTCGAAATGTTTTGGCCAATGAAGAAAAGGAAAAGTTGATTCAAAATCTGCAAAGTAATATGTTTTCGGTACTGGTTGACGAACGCACTGATGTTGCCTCACAAAAAACAATGTGTGTTCTTGTAAGATATTTTGACGAGAATCAAGAAAGAACTTTAGTTCAGCTTTTGGATCTACTACACTTGGGATCAGATTGCACTGCCGAATCATTATATAACATCTTCAAAACAAGCATTTTAGGCTATGGAATACCATACAAAAATATTATTGGTCTTTGCTGCGATGGTGCCAGCGTAATGGTAGGTCTTTTGCATCAAGACTTCTAGCTGATAATCCAGATGTTATTACAATTAAATGCATATGCCACTCAGCAGCCATCATTGCAAACAAAGCATGTTTAATGTTGCCAAGAGCACCCGAGGATTTGATAAGGCAAATCGGAACTTATATTTCGGGAAGTTCCAAAAGATGTTGTCAATTGAAAGAATTTCAGGAAATTCTGAGTGCGGAAAAAAGAAAAATACTACGAACATCGGCCACCAGATGCCTATCCCACCAAAAGTGTGTGGAAAGAGTTTTGGAAAACTGGCATGTTTTGTTAGAATATTTCAAATACGCATCAACTCAAGACAAATTAAAATCAGCCGATTTGATATTAAATGAATTGACAAACGAATGCAACAAGGCATATTTGCTTTTTTTAAAATATGTTTTAAACTATTTTAATTCGTTAAATGCACTTTTCCAATCTAAAAAGCCGTTATTTCATGCACTACATTCTGAGTCATTGAAAATTTTTTTTAAGCTTGGTCAAAATTTTATTAAAAAATCCGAGCTAAAATTTGATTGTCTTGTGAGATCGCCACATGTTTCCTTGCAAATCGAAGAAATTTACGTTGGCAGTGAATGCGAAGAATTATTAAAAAGCTTTCCACAGCAAAGTGCTTACCAAATAAAATCTGATTGTCTTCAATTTTACATAACTGCTCTAGAGGAAACCCAAAGAAGACTGCCTTTAAAGAATGATAATATTTTTAAAGAAATGGAATTTTTGAGCCCGGAAGTAGCCATTGGTGACATAAATAAACATGTATTTCAATTTGAATTAGTATGCTAAAAATTTAGTATTGATATTAACAATCTAACACAAGAGTGGTTAACAATGGAATACAATTTCTCCGAGCATAAAAAGCAGTGTTTATCTAAATTAGACGTGGAGAAATTTTGGTCATATATATATAAATCCAAAAAATTTAATGATAATTTAATATTTCCAAACTTTAAAAAATTGCTAAAAATTGCATTAGCTTTACCACATGCTAATGCGGATGCTGAAAGAATATTTTCCATTGTAACACATGTCCGAACAAAAAAAAAAGGAACAAGTTAAGCCACGACGTTTTAAATTCAATTTGTATCATTAGATCTCATTTACAAGCTAATACAATGAATTGCATAACTTTAAAGTGTACAACGAGTCATTTTAAAAGAATGAACTATAAATATCTTTATAATTAACAATTTTAACTACTATTATAAATTTTTACTTATATTTTATACACTATGTACTTTATTTTTGTGATATTTTTTGTTATGTAGCCATTTTTTATTTGTATGTTTTCAATGAAATTAAAAAAACATATGTTTTCGTTATTTTTTTACATTTGTACCTGAAGGAATTAATGTACAAACTTTTCAAAATGTAAATAAAATTTACTTTTGTTCAAAAAATTATTGTTTTTATAAAAATCATTGAATTTTAGCGTAGAGAAAAATGTATGGGAAAAAGATTAGGCGTAGGGAAAAAAAAGGAATTTTTTTGAGAAACGCAGGGATTTTCAAAATTTTCTTGTGGCATCACTGGTTTAATTTACAAACAAAAAGAAAAAATCCGTTTCGTGTACCCCAAAAAGTTCTAATTGTCCAACCGTAGAATAATCTTTTAGATTTAATTTTTGTTTTTAATACCAATTTATTTCTTCCTGATATATAAAGTAGGTATAATTCATCATAAAAATCAAAAATAGCAAATTATATGGTTACTTTTATGAATCAGAAAATGTCGATATTCCAACCCTGAAATTGGATTTTTAATTTTTTTGGTTTTTAATACCAATTTAACTCTTCCCGAAGTATAAAAAAGTTTTCATTCACAAAAAAAACAAAATTAGGAACTTATATGGCTAGTTCTATGTACTAATGCAAATTTTCATGAGGTATAATTTATACCTACAAAATGATTTTATTTAAGAAAGACTCAAAATTTATAACCATTTTGGTTATTACATGTACCAAAAAATATTGCATGTATCAAAAAAAACTTTCATTTTCCCAACCCTGGGAGCGAAATTTTATTTTTTTGTTTTTTTTTTAATCAGTGCAACTCTTCTTGAGGTACAAAGTAGTTTTATTTAAGAAAAATTTTAAATTTCTAACCATTTTGGTCATTTTCATGTACTACAAAATATTGCGCTTGGTCAACCCTGGATTCGAAATTTTGATTTTTTTTAATATTTTTGTTCTTTTTATATTTTTTAGTTAGCAAAAAAACGTCAGTTGCTTTTCAATTTCCCACTCCTGGAAGCGGAATTTAAATTTAAACATTTTTTTTATCAATGCAAATCTTCATGACGTATAAAGCGGTTTTATTTAAAAATAAATTAAAATTTTAAACTTTCGTCCGAATTTGACAAAAGAAAAAGAATTATTCCTGCTGATTGTCAAAGATGAGAGTTGCCGAACTTTTCGCTTTGCGTTGCGTTAAAAGTGCTTTATGTGACATGTTTCATGTCGGGTGTTTTTTATAGAGTGATACAAGTTTACATTATAATAAAACATAGTTATAAATTTTATTGGATATCAATGAAACGGTCTTTATTGGATTGAAAATTGTATGGCATTAATGTTTAAATATGATTTCGGCCATGTGGCCGCCACGGCTGGCGCGTACAAGGCGGAATCTGGAACACCAATTTTCAACAACTAAAAAAATTGTCCATAAAGTGGAAGGACACAATCCCATTTGCTGAGGACGGCGTCGAATTGATTGATGAGGATTATCTTCAAAGCTTTCCTGTACAAATGCTACAGCTTCTTCAGTGAGCACTGTTTGGCGTCTCACGCGATGCACATTATCAGTCACAGTAAATGTGGTCCGAAAACGCTCTATTGTTCTTCGAAGGACGATTATGAACGCCATAAAATGGAAGACGTGCACGATGAGTTTGACGAATAGAACCATTATTTTGATTAAAAATTTCCACAATTTGCACGCGTTGCTCTGGTGTATGTCGATCCATAATAAAAAGTCAAAGCAAACTAAACAAAAAGCAACTATTAACTGTTAAATAAGCGATCAAATAAAGCAGTGATGCCAACTCAAAGTTGTTTCACTCTATAAATAACACCCTTTATAAGTATGTACATTTTATCTGAGATGTCAAAGCGAAACTACAACGCAACGCGAAGCAAAAGTTGTATCTGACATGGACTATACCCTCTTTAATTTAGTCGTCGATGAGACAGTGAAGAATGAATATCAGGCGGGTGCTTACGAATTTGTTTATATTTTTTGCCAGAATATTTGCCAAGCAAACAATTTTAAATTCATGATAATAAGCGAAAAATATTTTGTCATAAGCAATGCTTTTGAGAACATACAATGTCTCTTATGTTATCAAAGCTTTAAGGAAAAAAGGAATATGTCATTAAACGACATAATAATGCTTTTCATAGTGATATGAATAAGTTCAATGCCAAGGAAAGAAAAAAACCTCTTAAATAAAAGCATTTATTTTGACAAAAAAAATAAAAGAATGGATGCCACCAGAGGACTCTACTAATTCTCCTAATTTGGTAATACACTTAGTTTCATTAGTTAGCCTTTGCAAAATCTTATCAAAAATATTTTTAATGTGTTTCCCATATGAAAATGATCTTCCATGCCGGCAAATATCAAAGCTTATAAAGTTTGATACATCCAAACGCGTATTTTTTATTTAGTGAATATTCAGTATTATGCTCCAACCCCATTCTTTATTTATTCACTTTGTCATTCCGTTTGTAACGCAGCGAAATATCCATCTGAGACCCCATAAAGTATACATATTCTTGATTAGTGATGAAATCTAAGACGACCTGAGCATGTCCGTCCGTCTGTGCAAATCACGATTCAGTCCAAACGAAAAGAGCTAAACTCTTGAAATTTGGTATAAATATACCTTGAAGGATAGCACAGGTTAGGTTTCGAGATGGGCAAAATCGGGCAAGAGGGAAAAAAGTTCTCCTAAGAAGAACTAAACCAACTTCTAAAAAACAACATACAGTCAAAGCTCGGTTTAACGAATGATATAATGTTCAACCTTTTCGTTAAACCGAGATATTCGTTATATCGAAAAGTAATTTTTTACCTTGAAATTTTGAGAAAAACGTTACGCAATTTTAAAAACATTAAAATTTACTTGCATAATTATGTGTATAAATAAAACTTTAATTAATATTTTTTCGCTTATTCAAGAAATTTTATTTATTACAAAAAATTTCATTAAAAAATTTAAATAAACCTATGTATTTATATTTGGATACTATGAACACAAATTTATTAATTCATTCATATTATTGATTATTTAAGAAATCTGTTATGAACGATTGTTTTAACGTACTTTGCAATCCTCTTTGTATTGCTTCTTCTTGTAACTCCCTTAATACAAGAGATTTTGAAACGTCTATTCTATTCTGGTCGCACCATAATATACAAGTTTCGAACCCTTTAATTGCATCTGAGTGTTTAATTTTTAATTCCTCCGACTCGACAGGAATAACGTCACATTCATTTTCTTCATCTTCGATATTAACATCTTCAACAATATCCTCATTCCAATTGCTTACATCATCTGCATTAAAGGTTATCTGAAATTACAATGAATATGGATTAAAAAGTCTTAAATTAGCCACATAGAACATACATTTGGAAAAACAGCGCTTAGTAAACGCACACCGCGTCTCAGACACTCTACGTCTTCCATTTGACCTAGTCGGGACAAGGGAATTTCATCTTCTTCGTCAAAATTCCCGCTATCTGATGACATAATTTTATTCCAACAATTTGCCAAGCACTCTTTTTTTATCTTTTTCCAAGCCAAATCGATCATATAAGCTGCTTCGTACAAATTAAGATTTTTTAGGAAATCAACGACAATTTCTGTTTTTGATGAAATAATTTTGCTGAGTAAATGATTCCTGTAATGCATTTTTAAAATGCGGATGGCATTTTGGTCCATTGGTTGTATTAAAGGTGTTACGTTAGGTGGTAAATAAAGCGTCCATATTTTTCCGTCAATGGTTGTTTTGACCAGCTCCTCTGCTGGCGGATGACTTGGTGCATTATCAAGAATAAGTAGTGCTTTTATGGGTAGATTGTTGCTTTCCAAAAATTGTTCAACCTTGCAAAAAATTAAAAACAGAATAAACACTGCTTCAAAAAATACATCTGAGCATAAAACCTACCTCTGGAACAAACATTTCAAAGAACCACATTTTAAAAATTGCCGAATTCATCCACGCATTTTTTGAGTGGGTGTAGTTTGACGGAATAACTCTGTTTTTAAACGAACGAGGTTTTTTTGCTTTACCAATTAAGAGTGGTTTTACTTTTTTTGAACCAGATGCATTTGCACAGAGAAGAACTGTTACCCTTTCCTTAGATAGCTTCCTACCAGGAGCACTGGTTTCTCCTGCATGGACAAACGTCTTATCAGGTAGCAATTTCCAACATAAACCGGTCTCATCCGCATTAAAAATTGCATCACTTGTTAAATTATGTTCTCTTATTAAGTTATGGAAATGGTTCTTAAAAGGTTCCACTAAATCTTGTCTAGCTGAAAGTTTTTCGCCGGTTTGTTTTAGCAATCTTATTCCATATCTTTTCTTAAAACGTGATAGCCAGCCATCACTTGCGTGAAAATTGGAGCCGTACATTTGATTATGGATTTCTAATGCCTTTGCTTTTAAAACCATTCCATTGACGGGTATATGTTTATTTCTTTGGCCTAGAAACCATTCGAAAAGAACTTTTTCCATTCCGGGAAATTCACCTTTTTTAAGAGATCGTCGATTTTTTGTACCATTGTTTGTAATTTTTAAATTTTCCACAATTTTATTTTCATTCTTTTTTAAGGTACATATTGATGATTTTGCTATTCCATATTTTTGGGAGATTATCGAAAGATTAACACCTTTTTTACATTCTTCTAAAATCTTTAATTTTTTATCAAAAGAAATCCTTTTTCGACTAGACATCTCGTTTTCACAATAAACCAAATAAAACTGCTGAAACTTCAACGAAAAAAAGCAGCGCACCACACGTGTTCTTTCAACATAAAGCAAAGAAGCAAAAAGCACACACAAAAAACTAACGGTTCTATAACGAATTTTGTATTTTGCCATGTCATTCGTTAAATCGAGATTAATTTTTTTAACCATTCGCTATATAAGGCAGTTAATGTAAAAATTTGGCCATTCGTTATATCGGATATTCGTTAAACAGAGTATTCGTTATACCGGGCTTTGACTGTAATTTTTTAAGTTTTTTTTTGTAATTTTGTTAAGCAAATGATATATTTTTATATTAAAGAAGGTCCAACGGGTTAAACTTGGAGCCATAAAATAAAAAAATAATAATTTTTGGACCCCGCCCTCTTTAGTGGGCGTTATTGTATACAAAAATAATGTAAACATTTAACAAATTGTCTTACTTAAGCCTACTTTCCTTAAAAATTAAATTTTTTAGCTTTAATGACGAAGCTGAGACGTAACCTGGTACAACTCTGCCCTATCCCCACAAAAATACAGTTTTAATACCCTCCAAAGACAATTGGACCCCATGAAGTATATATATTCTTTATTAGTGATGAAGTCTAAAACGGTCTAGCAATGCGTATAAGTTCGTCTGTGGAAAACATGATATTGCTTATTTTTGACCCCCGCCCCCTTTAGTGGGCGTTGAC
Organism: Linnaemya tessellans; assembly: GCA_951800035.1. NCBI lineage: Eukaryota > Metazoa > Arthropoda > Insecta > Diptera > Tachinidae > Linnaemya > Linnaemya tessellans. Next base: position 64,069,190 of record OX637534.1, on the reverse strand, counting down.
GTACTATATTATATAAAGGAACTCTATCCCACCAAGCTAAGCATTTTAAATTTACTTACTAAACATTTAGAGGGTGTTTAAGATTCGACCCGGTCGAATATAACCTTTTTATTTGTTTTTTTTTCTTGAATCGAAAACATAATAAATTATTGTCCTATTTTTTTAATATTTTTCATTTGATTGTTTACTTAGAAAAAGTTTTATTTTTAATTAATAATTTTACTTAATCCACGTTTTTTTCAAGTTACTTTGTAGAAATATATAATGTTTCATTTAGATTTTATTTTTCATTTTGCCTTATAAATACTTTTCTTGTTATCCAATGGATTTCTAATTGTATAAAGAAGTAGAAAAATAAAATAGATTCATATCGAATATAATTTATTTGTTGGGTTAGTTTTGTATGAGTTTCAAGGCCTACTATGCTTATTCTGTTGTGATTTTTCAAAATAGTTTGTAAATTACAAATTGTGAATTCTCTGATGGTTTTCAGAAGTATGTGCATAAGATAAGAGGTTTTAAACTTTTCAAAACTGTGGTTAAAGTCTACTGATGATTTAGTAAAGCACCATTGAAATGCATATAGACATTGCTTGACCACCAACAAATAAATTTCATACATAATGCACCATTATCTTTCAAACGATTGGCTTTGTGTTTGGTGGGTAGCTCGCAAGTTCAACACATACACAATTTACCAATGCATTGACGGTGCCCACCACTGGTCTAATGCATGATTTGTATAACAGAATTTTGTTATTCGACTTCAAGGTTGATTTTCGATTAAGTAAGGGGTAGAGAGCTCTACCACATCTTAATGCCTTGGTACGTAATTGCAATATATGTTCTTTCCATGTTAGTTTACTATCCAGTATTATACCGAGATACTTTATGGAGGCTTGGATGTGCATGGTTGAGCCCTATAATGTAAGTGGAATAGTTAGAATTCTTCTTGACGACTTGTTGAATGGGAATAAGATAGCCTATGCTTTTCCTACATTAATTTTAATTTTCCATTTGGTGAAGAATTTTTGGACGTGAAGAATAGAAACCATATTTTTAACAATAGCGCTTGATATAATAGCAGTATCATCGGCGTTAAACGCGGCTGAGTTTTTTTTTTTTTTTTTGAAGTAGATTAAAGTCAGACGTATACTAGCCCAATAATGTCTACATACATTGCAAAATATTATGATTTCTTCTACTAAAAGTGCATTTATGAATATTTTATTAATAAAAATATATTAACGTTTTTAAAGCAAATGCTATGGTTTTGCTTGTGTAATTCTAAATTAATTTTTGGGAGTTTATGTATAAGCTGAGAGGTTTTGTTATTTTGGAATTAGGTTAAAGTCTACTAAATCAATGAAATACATGCATGCATGAAATACATGCATATAGACATAACAAACAAAAAGCAAATATATATTAATTAAAAAAAAATTTAATTAAACAACAATTCACTAATTTTTTTACTTAACATAAAGTTATAAACAAAAAATCAACCTCAAAAAATCACAAAAAAGTGTATATACATTTAACTTCAGATCTTGTTTTATGAGCTAATGTTGGATAAAAAGATACTTTTATTTTATTAATAATATAATAAAAAATCATTTGCAGTCATGCAGATTCGAACTTAAGCCCGTTGAAAAAATTAACAATTTACATAAAAACAATTTATTTATTTTACAAAATGAACTTTATTTGTTGGATGGTTAAGCAATGTCTATATGCATTTCATTGGTGCTTTACTAAATCTTCATAGACTTCAACCACAGTTTTAAAGAGTTTCAAACTTCTTATCTTATGTAAAGACTTTTGAAAATCATTTGAGAACTCACATATGAAAAAGATTTACAAAAATCACACTAGAATAAGCACAGTATGAATCTATTTTATGACTTTTAACACTTCGTCCGTCCGTTTGTGGAAACCACTATTCAGTCCAAACAAAATGAGCTAGACTCTTGAAGTTTGGTACAAATATATCTTAAAGGATAGCACAGGTTATGTTCGGAGATGGGCTAAATCGGGTCAGAGGGAAAAAGTGCCCCTAAGAAGAACTAAACCAACCTCTAAAAAACAACAAAATTTTTAAAGTTTTTTTTGTAATATTGTTAAACAGATGATGTATTTATATATTAAAGAAGGTACAACGCGTTAAACTTGGAGCCATAAAATAAAAATTATTTTTGGACCCCGCCCCATTAATGGGCGTTATCCTATCCAAAAATAGTGTAAAAATTTAACAAATTGTTTTACTTAAGCCTACATTCCTTAAAAATAACATATTTAAGCTTTAATTACGAAACTTACACGTAACCTGGTACTACTCTGCCCTACCCCCCGCAAAAATACAGTTTTAATACCCTCCAAAGATAAATGAACCCACAATGTATATATGTATATTTTTGAACAGTGCTGAAGTCTAAGACGGTCTAGCAATGCAAATACGTTCGTCTGTGGAAAACATGATATTGTCTATTTTCGAACCCCGCCCCCTTTAGTGGGCGTTGAGGTACGATATTATATAAAGGAACTCTGTCCCTCCAAGTTAAACATTTTAAATTTACTTACTAAATATTTGGAGGGTATTTAAGATTCGACCCGGTCGAATATAACATTTTTACTTGTTGGAAATCGATTTATTTTTCCGGTGCGGGGACAATTAAATTCCAAAAATTTCCCCATTTCAGTAATTATTATTTTTTTGAATTTTAATCTATCATTTCACATACAAAATGATAAAGCGTGATAGTTTTTTTATAAAATATTGTCAATCTCTAATTACTTAGGGTTGCCGTATACCTTTTTTTGAATATGACATTATTTTAAATTTTTCAGTATTTTTATTGTTTAAGGTTTTCAAAATACTCACAACCACTGGTATTGAAATAACATATGAATAGGGTTACCAAATTGACAACACTAAATATTTTAAAATTAAATTATTATTTATTTTATATTTTTTTTGAGTCTTCCTACTTGGTATTCTTTGGTTTAAACTTGAAAGCATACCCTACTATTATCATACATTTTCAAATATTAAAAATATCAACTGATAATTTTAATAAAAACATGGTTAATTTTTAAAATCATTAATTTCAAAAGTTGGCATAGAAAACACCTAACCCGTTTTATACATATTTTAGTATATGTAACAGAAAATAAGATTATTGATGCATAAAATAAGTTTCTTGATGTGCCTATTTTTGCGGGTCCATCGAAGCTGGTAATTTTTTTTTAAAGAACATATTTTGGCTAAAAACTTTACAGTTTTTTTTACAGTGTTGTTATAAATATTTGAATTTTAGGATTTGTTCATTGTTTCTGCCACATTTCTGAATAAAACAAATATAATTGCATGCATTTTTATCGAAAACTGAATTTTTGATATTTATTTTTCCAAACTCATTTTTTGTTACTTAAAAATTATGAAAGAATTATTAAAATAATTCGACTTTAAGGCCGTGTAACTTTTTATAGGTGTAACGCACATGAAAAACCAAACCACCTCTGGAATCGTGGGAGTCTCAGCTTTCATCGCCTTTGTATTTTTCTGATAAATTCGAGTGTTTTTATTTTATTTTTTTCCACAGACAGTTTACTGTGCTTCGTTCCTATATCCGAATAAGAGTATTTTTGTAGTACTTTTGGTAATAGACCAAAATTTTGTAACTGCAGCAATTATCTTTTTTTTTGCGCGGTACACATTGTAATGAAATGAAAATGTTCAAATTGGAAGATCTTTAACTTCTTAAATATTCAAATGCTATGACTTAATATGTGATCCTACCACCGCTAAATCATGTTCGGACTCAGCGAAATTTAAAAAACTACCTGGAGCACTAATGTTTAAAAAAGAGGCTTTGGATAATACATTTCCAGATATTAAATGTACTACGCTGATGATAGTACCACTACAGAAGAGACAAAATAAATAGGTAAATGTTTTTGTACAATATTACCTGGCGAACTTGCTTGTATTGTTCTTCAAAACTCCATCCATTGTTCTGCTGTGAAGAGTTCGACGTTTCACTTGATGCTGACGAATTTGAGGCTGGGTTTACTAAAAATTTAATAAAAAAGACATATAAAAAGTAAACAATTATGAATTTTATTGGCTACAGAGAAAGTTGCATTTAATAACTTTTTTTATAAGATATGTGAAATATTTTTTATTTTATTTGTTTAGTTAAACAAGCATTATATTACAGTTTTAAAGTGATACTGTTGACGTTTATACTAAACTTACCATCTTTGGAACTGGGAACTGGTGGGGAAGTAAAGGAAAAGTTGTTGTGACTGCCATTGGGTAACGATGGTCCTCCCACTGAAGATATAGAAGAATTCACATTTAAATGTGAATTTAAATTGTTACCAGCTTGAGCAACTAGACTCTGTGCAGCATGTGTAAATGACGATATTGTTGTATTTGGTAATGTGAATGCTGTATTAATAGGAGTTGGTAATATATTTGAGCCAAATGCTGCTGCATGAGCCGCACCATATTCTTGGTCCTAAAAAAAATTGGTAACTTTAAAGTAAATGAAAAAAAAAGAAAACATTCTTCGAAACCTTTTTTATGAGTGTCAGAAATAAACATTCTTTGGATCGATTATAAATAGAAAAATATTGTTTACTCACCATTAAATTCACTTTCATATCTCGAACTTGCATTTTAAGTTTCTCCAGCACATCACTGTTCTGCAAATTTGGAATGCCGTGCAAGGTGCCGATTCCCATAAAATTTCCCAAGGCATTCAAGGCATTATTTGTAGGAAATTGATGATGATGGCTGTGTGACATGCAAAATATTTGGTTTAATTAATTCTGCTTAAAAAAAATTTATTTTTTATTTTTTTTTATATAAACAAGATTATAATAACAAAGGTCTTATTTTATTCCACTATTTTTTTAATAATATTATTAATATTACATGTGTTTAGACGAAAATATACTAACCTCATGGCAATATTATTGGTATGATCTGCTCCGTTTATTGCAGTGGTCATTTCACCGCCATTGCTTGTCATAGACAAATTTAAGCGTGATCCTACCCCTTCAGCGGAATCGCAGTCATAAATTTCATCACCGGATTGATCATCATGCGACTACAAGAAACAAATTGTAATGTAATAAATGTGGAGTCTGAACCTTTATTGTTTGTTACACATAAACTAAATAACCGATATTAATTTGCAACATTTGTTGTAACAAGGAAACATATTATGACTAACATTTATTTCATCTTCATTTCATTTATGATTTGTGACATTGTCGGAGCTCACACTCACTTTCGATCAAAGCCATTAACGTGACACCACAAAAGCTTAACAGCAACAATCAGTTGCAGGTAATGGGCAAACGCACACCAAAAATAAATATTCGCAACTAAATGCATGATGGTCGTTTGTACTGCAATACACGTGCATACATACTAGGGTATTCATTTAATTCGTCTTTTGTTTTAATCGATTAACCCCTCGTCTAATTAACTAAGCTTAGTGTTTAATCGGTTAATTTTTCTATTGATCAGACAACCGATTAATAAAGTTTTTACAAACTAAGTAATTTCAAAAAATTAAAGAGTATACATTATTTATTATCCGGAATTTTTTATAAAAAGAACAGTAACAGCAATTCTTGAATTAAACCGAGCAAACAATAAAGAATTCATATAAAAGTAAAACATATTACACATTATGTATTAATTAATAGATGAACTGTGAGATAATTTTATTAGTTATTTCAATAGTTTAAGGATATTTTATAGGAAAACCTTTTAGCAAAATAATCTGGCTTACATACTGGGAATTTAAGCGATTGTCGTCTTTAGTTTCGTAAAATTCTTTCACTTATCGTAGATTTTGTAGAAATCCAAAGCGGACCATAATATGCAATATCTAATTTCTGAACGTTTTTTTCCGGATTTCCTAAAAATATAAAATTTTCCATTACACCATTTAAATCTTGTTTTAATTTTAATACTTCTAATTGTTTTGATTAATTCTGTTAAAAGATTCTTTGTGTTACTATGGGGAGTTTCTTCTGTTGTTAGGTAACCATCTGACTGATCATTGTACTAAACATTTATTTCCGAATTCATTAGCGTCTGTAGTTAAGAATGTATTACTAGAAGGAAATATGCCTGAGTAGAGAAATTAAATACATGTACTTAAAACTTAAACTCGTCTCTTCTTAAATATAATAAATATATTTTTAATGAAATCGTTGGTAATAGTGTTATTGCCTTTCATCAAATTAATAATCAAGAAACTAATAGTTCTCTCAAGCCCAATTAGAATACCAGATTCTTCTCTATGATCTTTTAGACCCCCGTACAATGCTTTAAGGTATGATTTAAATTTTCTAAAATTCGTTTATCCAAATCAAAAGCAGCAAAAATATTACACATTTATTCATTTTTATATTCGAAGGAAATTGTTCGACATTTTGAACAACCATGCCCAACAATGTTTTACATCATAAATAGTGCGAAATTCATTATTTGTTGCTTCTTTACGTATGCTTCTAGTTTTTGCTGTTTATCATTTGACCTATTTACATACACACTTTCTTTGTTTGTATGAAAAAATATTTTCTATACTATTGCATATGAAATGAAACAAATAATTAACAAGCAAAAACGTTATATTTAAATTTAAAATGTTTAACTTGGTGGGACAGAGTTCCTTTAAGACATCTCTGTACCCAATTTTAAATCTCTATTTTGAGAGAGTCATTCCGGGCCGTGGGAGAGACGTTTCACCTCTGCAAGATCAGAGAGCCTCTTATAAGCTTAAGGCTTCTTATAAGCTTAAGCAATGCAAATTTTTAAATATTTACACAATTTTCCTTATAATATCGTACGTCAACGCCCACTAAAAGGGGGCGGGGTCCAAAAATAGACTATACCATGTTTTCCACAGACGAATGTGTCCATAAATATTTTTTTTTATTTTATGGCTACAAGTTTAACGCTTTCGACCTTCTTTGACATAAAAATATATTAAATTGAATTAAGATTCTATAGGCTAATTGTTCGAAATTTTTAATTTAAATCTCAGAAAGACATGATAAATATTCCAAGGCACAAAGGCAAGTCAACATTAGTTTTTGTTATTCAACTTACACAGCAGAGCAGAACAGCTGTTTTCGAAAGACGCAACCCTTTCATCATCAGTGCTCATGTGTATTGTGTTTGTCACCACTTATTAGGTGGCTTAGTTGAATGTGATAACAGTTCCTATTTACACAAATTTTATTGTGAAAAAGAATACGAGAACTGTATCAAGCTGATGTTAACATGTTATTGTTATAATACCCGTGTTACGGAATATTTATCATGTATTTCTGAGATTTAAATTAAAAATTTCGGACAATTAGCCTATAGAATCTTAATTCAATTTAATATAGCAATATAAAAATGTTCGTTAAAATTCTTACTACATAAAAATATATCATTTGCTTAACAAAATTACAAAAAAAAAACTTTTAAAATTATGTCATTTTTTGGAGGTTTGTTTAGTTCTTCTTAGGGGAACTTTTTTCCCTCTTGCCCGATTTAGGCCATCTCCGAAGTTAACCTGTGCTATTCAAGATATATTTATACCAAATTTGAATAGTCTGGCTTTTTTCGTTTGGACTGAATCGTGATTTCCACAGACGGACGGAAATGCTCAGATCGTCTTAGATTTCATCACTGATCAAGAATATATACTTTATGGGGTCTCAGATGGATATTTCGCTGCGTTACAAACGGAATGACAAAGTGAATATACCCTCCATATTCTTTTTTGGAGGGTATAAAAAATGTGTTATAATACTTCAAAACATGAAAAATTTTGGTACATCGGATAATTGTCTGAAATTAACCGTTTTAATCGTTTTCAAATATTGTCAATATTGTATTAAGCGATCAGGTGTTATCTAATCGCTGAAGAGACTAATGGTTATCCGAATGAATGCTCTAATACATCTATACATGGACTTTAACATAAACACACTCACAAAAAGAGTCTGTTAAGATTTGTTGATGTAACAGCTATTGTTATATTTGTGTATATACCATATATAAAGGTATGCAAATATATATATATATATATATATATATATATATATATATATATCTATATATATATATATATATATGGATATATATATGGATATATATATATATATATATATATATATATAAAAATTTATTTTAATACGGTTGTTTCCAATGTTTTGAGAGGAGCATGACTGAAACACCTTTCCGTCAGCATAAAAACTTACGTATTGGTATTTTATATCAACGTGAAAAAATAGAACTAAGATATGTTTATAATGTTTGAACTGCTGGGTTGCAGTTCCTTTAAGACATTTCTGTACCCAATTTTAAAACTCTATACAGGGTCGCTTCGAGAAAGGCCGTGGAAGAGAAAAACTAAATCGTAAAAACTAAATATTCGGAATAGTTGAGTCTACAAAAAAAAATTTTTTTTTTGATAAGGTCATTTAGGTTGGAAAAGCGATGTAGAGGTAGGGCCGGGAAAGAGAAAATATTACATTCGTTGTAAAAGCTTATAAATTAAATTTTTATGAAATTTAGGCGTAAGGAATAAAATTTGTTAAATATTTACAATATCTAGCAATGTCCATATGCTCGTCTGTGGATATAGTCTATTTTTGGACCCGCCCATTATAGTGTTCGTTCAAGTTGCATATTATATGAAAAAATAATGTTATTTAACAAATTGTATTCCTTAAGCGTACATTCCTTAAAAATTTAATTTATAAGCTTTTACGAAGAAGGTAAAATGTTCTCTTTCCCGGCCTCACCTCTCTAAGGGTGAGACCTTATCAAAAAAAATGTTTCTGCACTTAAATACCACGAACATTTACTTTTTAAGTTTTCACGATTTAGGTGAGATTTCTTCCCTACGGCCTTTCCCGGAGTGACCCCGTATAGAGTTTTAAAATTGGGCACAGAAATGTCTTAAAGGAACTGTGGCTTAGCAGGTTAAATATTTTTAGCTTATCTCAGTGCATTTTTTTGGCCGTTGATATAAAATATTAATACGGAAGTTTTTATGCTCACGGAAAGGTGTCTCAGTGATGCGACTCTTAACACATTGAAAAAGGGGGTATTAAAATAATTTTTTTTCTTTGTTTACCATTAAAAAGGTAACTGTTATGGAATTTCTATTTGACATACTGTTGTCACAATTCTATTTAATAGGTAAATGAAATTTATTTGTTGGTGGTCAAGCAATGTCTATATGCATTTCATTGGTGCTTTACCAAATCATCTAAAGCACCAATGAAATGCATATAGAATAAATTTCATTTATTTATAAAATAGAATTGTGACAACAATATGTTAAATAGAAATTTCATAACAGTTTAATTTAGATTTTATTTTTCATTTTGCCTTATAAATACTTTTATTGTTATCCAGTGGATTTCTAATTGTATAAAGGTGTAGAAAAATATAATAGATTCATATCGAATTTGTTGGGTTAGTTTTGTATGAGTTTCAAGGCCTACTATGCTTATTCTAATGTGATTTTTGAAAATAATTTGTAATTTACAAATTGTGAATTCTCAGATGGTTTGCAAAAGTATGTGCATAAGATAAGAGGTTTTTAACTTTTCAAAACTGTGATTAAAGTCTACTGATGATTTGGTAAAGCACCAATGAAATGCATATATACATTGCTTAACCACCTTATTTGTTGGTGGTTAAGCAATGCATATATTGGTGGTTAAGCAATGTATATATTTCAGTTAAACAGGTAACTTTTTATAACATTTAATATATAGTAATTTTTTGCTAAACATTTGGTGGTATATAAGATTCGACCCTGTCGAATAAACCGTTTTTACTTGTTAAAATTTTACTGAAAAAAAATTTTTAACATTAAAAGGATTATTAACCAGTGAATCCTTTCATCTAGCTTTAGAATAAATTTTATTTTTCGCTGGGGCTATTATTACAACTAAATTCTAGAAAATATTCCTCTGTAACATGTTGTTGTCGTGGTTCATGACAAAGCCTCAACAGACTCAAATGTATTGGACATTTTAGAATTGAACTTGTTTTATTTAACATTATATAACGATTTTATAATGGGTCATTTAAAACGCACAAAATATTTGAACATTTATGAAATCCTATTGACCAAATTAAACTTTTGTTGTATTATTTTTTGAGTGTGGGCAATTGAAGCAGACGACATTCTAATATTAAGAGAGTAAAACGATGGGCGATCAATACTTAAACAATCGATTGAACGATATGACCACAAAGCTCTTCATTGTATTGTATTGTAAATGCTTTTATTTTCTTTATTTATTATTTGCAGCGGAACGACGATTTTTTGTTGCTTTTTCTGCAAATGCTAACAAAGTATGTCACACGCTGAGTTACAGATGACGTTCAAAAAAACTTTTTGTTGCTCTTTTATATTTCTCTTGTATAAGAAAACATTACACATAATGTATTTTTTATGTGGCACGTCTTCAGAAAAGCAGAAATAAAATTAAAAACGTGCTTTTTCCTCAAAAGCGTTCACACATTTTATGCTGTTATTTATGTTGTTATATGAGGAACTGCATTAATATTCCTCAAAGTGAACGACTTGTTCTGTAAGGTTTATAAAGGGTTTTTCAACAAAAACTTTATTTTTCAATTGTTGCAACACCAACAACTTGATAGTTTCGACATATAGTTTTTTGACGTATTCGTAATAGATGCATTGGCAATTGTTATAATGAATTCAATTTCGTTCGAAAATCGCATTAAAATTGTAGTTTTGTTTAAGTTACTTTTCGTAAAATTGTCAATTCCTCGATGTTCTCAACAATTGGGCTTACGAAAATCACCACATGGCGAATTTTGCGTAAGGATTAGGCTTTGAAGCCTTACAAGGTTCAACTGGTGCAGAAGTTGGAGCTGAGTAACCTTTCACATTGCCGTAGATTCGCTCAATCATATCTGGAAAAATCATTTTTTCAGACGAAGGCCTTATTTACTTGTCAGTCTATGTCAATAAGCAAAATTGCCGCATATGTCAGCGTGGTCGTAGTGGACATTTGCCAGATATCAATATTTCCGAACTTTTTTCTTCGTAAAGACTACCATACACGACATGGTCTTTACATCTGACTTGTCAACTTTTCAACTCATATGTAATTGTGCATGTCTATCAAAAACAACAATTTTACAGAAGGTTAATAATATTCGGTCACAAACTTATATGTTAATTGCTTCTGACATAGTTTCTGGTTTTTTCAACAGCTGCTCTACTCATTTTGTATAGTCTTTGCAGACACCAAAGTAGGTCGTAGGTTTCAAAATGGCATCCTGCCGTCACAAACATGTTTGTTTGCGCCGTAAAAGAATTCAGCAATTTTAAAGATTTTTTCTTTTAATTTGAAGATATTAAGTCAGGATATTAATGTATTAATGTGCATAATTTCTATCATGCATACAGCGGTATTGTAAAATATCAAGTTTGGCCGGCTAATGCTCTCATTAGCCGTGGCCTGCCGATGCTTGTTTCGTGACGGCATAGAATCCTTACAATGTATTTTTCGTAATTAAAACAGCTGATGTCAGAAGGTTTGCCAGAAGAAAATAGAACACGCTCTAATTGAAATTTTGTTAGATGACTTTTTGTCTGACTTTCACAGAAGCAATGTTTGAAAGGTAACACACGACATGTATGTGTTTTGCTCTGGAAAATTTGACAAGTCAGATGTAAAAAACATGTCGTGTATGGGGAGCCTTAAGCCTTTCAAACATTGCTTCTGTGAAATTATAATTATTAATTATTATTAGGTTAGGTTAGGTTGAAGAGAGGGGCATAAGCTATACCAATCCGTACAGGATTATACTTAGGCCTCATAGGCCAGTTGTGCGCTCTAATTATTATTAACTTATGAAATAAATAATTGGTCAAGTAGGCTCATTACTGCCACATACATTTTTTTTAAATTCTATGTATATTGAACAATATATTAGTAAACATTCAATTTATGAAGCGAATGACACGACAAACATATTGAAATTAATATAAAATGGAAAATGCAAGTAGATTATTCCCATGCTGTGGAATACAACTTAAGTAGCAAGCAGAGTTTTCAACCGGTTAAGAACAATTAGATTAATCCGTCAAGCAAATCACAACTCCTATTCGAATAATTAATAGCAATCAACCGAAAAAAATATTTTATCAAAAACTGAATTAAAAACAAGCAAAAACGTTATATCCGACCGGGTCGAATCTTAAATACCCTCCAAATATTTAGTAAGTAAATTAAAATGTTTAACTTTGTGGGACAGAGTTCCTTTATATAATATCATACGTCAACGTTCACTAAAGGGGACGGGGTTCAAAAATATGTATAGAATATCAAGATTTTCGCAGATGAACGTAATGGGAATTGCTAGACCGTCTTAGACTTCATCACTGATCCAGAATATATATACTTTATGGGGTCCAATTCTCTTTGGAGGGTATTAAAACTGTATTATGGCAGGGTCGCACTGCCAAGGGCTGTGGGGGAGACATTTCACCCTTGTCATAAAATCCCAAAAATAAATGTTTGGGATAATTATATACAAAACAAGTAAAAGTGCTATATTTGGCTGTGCCGAATCTTAAATACCCTTCACAGATATAATTCTTCTTTCTTTCTTTCTTGCCAAAACAGAAAGTAGGTTTAATTAAAAAATCAAAATGATGTTATCGGTTACTTTTATATTTAAGAAAACGTTTAAATTTTTCGGCTAGGAAGCTAAATGTTTGGCTTTTCTTATATCTAATACCTATGAACGTCTTTCAAAAATATTATATATATATATATATATATATATATATATATACATATATATATATATATATATATATATATATATATATATATATATATAATTTACAAATCCGTTTCATGTACCCCAAAAAGTTCTAATTGTCCAACCGTAGAATCGTCTTTGGTTTTTAATACCAGTTTACTTCTTTCTGATATATAAAGTAGGTATAATTCATATACAAATAAAATGGCTGCTTTTATGAATCAGAAAATGTCGATTTCCCAACCCTGGAACCGAATTTTTAATTTTTTAATACTAATTTAATTTTTTCTGATATATAAAATAGCTTTAATTCACTAAAAACACAAAATTTGGAATATATGTATGTACTTTTATATACCAAAAATATATCAATTTTTCAACCCCGGAACCGAATTTATAGTTTTTTACTAATTCAATTCTTAGTGAGGTGTAACATAGTTTTACTTGACAAAAAAATTAAAATTTTTAAACTTTTTGGTCACTTTCATGTACCATGTATATCATTTGTCCAACCCTGGAGTCGAAGTTTTGATTTTTTAAGATTTTAATACCAATTTTGTTCTTCCTGAATTATAAAACAGCTTTAATTAGCAAAAAAAACAATGTCAATTGCCTTTTTGGTAACTTTTATGCAGAATAAATATTTCAATTTCCCAACCTTGGAAACATAATTTAAGTTTTTTTACCAATGCAACTCTTAATGAGGCATGAAATAGTTTCATTTAAGAAAAACTTAATATTTATAACCATATAGGTTATAAATAAAGTTTTAATTAGTAAAAAACAACATCAATTGCCTTTTTTCCAAACCCCTGGAAACGATATTTAAATTTTTTTGTTTGTTTGTTTTTTTTTATCAGTGCAATGCTTCTTGAGGTATAAAGTAGTTTTATTTACGAAAAATTGAAAATTTTTTTACCATTTTGGTAACTTTCATGTACCATAAAATATTGCACTTGTCCATCCCTGGATTCGAAATTTTATTTTTGAATTTTTGATACCAATTTTGTTTTTCCTAAATTATAAGACAGTTTTAGTTGTCAAAAAGCAAAAAAAAAAAATTAACATCAATTGCCTGGTTGATTACTTGCATGTATAAAAAAATTCAATTACCCACCCCTGGAAGAAAATTTGAATTTAAAATTTTTGATTTTTTTTAGCTAATGCAAATTTTCATGACGTATAAAGTGGTTTTGTTAAAGAAAAACTTGAAATTTTTAACAATTCTAGTTACTACATGTACTACAAAATACGGAATAGGCCGAAAAAAAATTTTTAACTTCCCATCCCTGGAAAAAAAATTTATTTTTTTAGTTTTTAATAAACCATTGAGACTTCCCAAAGCACGAAATAGGTTTAATTTACAAACATTAAAAAAAATAATTGATTTTTGGTATAAATTTTGCGTCGCGAAATAGGTGTAAGCTTCCCAGCTCTGGAACCATTCTTCGGATCTTACTGAATTTCAATAGCAGACTGTTTAAGTTCATTTCCAATCCAACGGTCCAAGAACGAAGTCTCTAGCTCTTCTGTGGGCTTGGGAAAACCGATTTCACGTACAGACGGACGGACAGACGGACATCGCTCATTCGTCATCGCTATTCATAAGGATCCAGAAAATATATACTTTATGGGGTCCCATGTGCATATCGAAGAAATTACACACGGAATGACAAACCCATATATACCCTTTCACTTTTTTGTGAAGGGTATAAAAATATATATATTGTTTTTTATAGGGAAATTTAGTGGCAAAGGGGGAGGAGGGGGTAGGATAGAGTAGTACCAAGTTACGCCTCAGCTTCGTCATTAAAGCTTAAAAATGTTATTTTTAAGGAATGTAGGCTTAAGTAAAACAATTTGTTATATGTATACACTATCTTTGCTTATAAAAACGCCCACTAAAGGAGGCGGGGTCCAAACATTAATTTTGTTGATTTAGTGGCTCCAAGTTTAACGCGTTGGATTTTCTTTGACATAAAAATATATAATTGGTTTCACAAAATTTCAAAAAGACATTAAAAATTGTGTTGTTTTTTAGCGGTTGGTTTAGTTCTTCTTAAGGTAACTTTTTTCCCTCTTGCCCGATTTAGCCCATCTCCGAGCTTAACCTGTGCTATTATTCAAAATATATTTATACCAAATTTCAAGAGTTTAGCCCTTTTCGTTTGGACTGAATCGTGATTTCCAAAGACGGGCATGCTCAGATCGTCTTAGATTTCATCACTGATCAAGAATATATGTACATATATACCTTATGGGGTCTCAGATGGATATTTCGCTGCGTTACAAACGGAATGACAAAGTGAATATAACATCCATATTTTTTTTGGGGGGGGGGGGGGGGGGTATAACAAATATGTAAAAACTTTATATTCGACCGGGTCGAATTTTGAAATACGCTCTAAATATATATTCGTATTAAAATTTACATAGTGTAAAACTTAATACTCAAAAAGCTATAATACCTTGTTGGACGAATGGGTATTTTCAAGTTTATTTTGCTCAGGAGAAATTGAGATGTGATGAAGTTATTTATTAATTTCAGCAGCAAGTTAACATTTAAGGTTTGCCGACGACTCCTTAAGGTTGGGAGCATAAGAAGTCCTAGGCGTCTCTCGAAAGATGGTAATTTTATATTAGAGTTGCAAGGAAGACAAAATAATAAGACTTGAACTTTTACTGACTCTATTTTATTTGAGTGTGAAAGATATTGTGGGCCCCATACAACAGATCAGTATTCAAGTATTGGGCGATCTAAAGTAGTAAATAATTTGTTGGTTATGTAAGGGTAAGAGAAATCTTTTGCCCAGTGCTTAATAAAATCCAGAACACCAGTAGCTTTATTAATCGTCGAAGTTATATGGCACCTGAAGTATAGTTATTATCTAAAATAACTCCCAAGTCATTAAATGAATCGAGTAGGTCAGGAAGAGCATTATTTATTTTATAGAGTCCATTGATTGGAGTTGTTCTTGAGAAAATTATATATTTGCATTTGTTCGCATTTAGTTCCATTAAATTATTAGCGCATCAAGTGGTTAAGTGTAGAATGTCAGCTTGGACACGTAATTGTTGCTCAATAGAGTTAAACGATAAGAATAACTTTACGTTATCTGCATCGATTAGTATATTTGAGTTTTCAACAACGGAGGGAAGATCATTAATAAATAAAGTAAATAAAAGTGGGCCTAGATGACTACCCCGAAGTGCATCTGATATAACATTTATATCAGTAGAGAGCATATTGCGAAACTTGACAAGCTGCACTCTGTTCTTCAAATAAGATTCAATCCAATGTATTACAGACGTTCCAAATCCAATTTCATCAAGCTTATGAATGAGTAAGTTGTGATTTATCTTATCAAAGTCCTTACTAAAATCAAAATAGATATCGTCTGTTTGTTTGCCAGTGATAAAGACATCGTTAACTGAGGTTGTTAATTCTAAGAGATTCGTAATAGTTGATTGATCTTTACAGAAACCATGCTGCACAGAAGAAAAGATGGACGTTGCTTGATAAAACAAAGTATCGCATAAGAGCTGCTCAAACAACTTTGGTAAAGCGTTCAGTTAAGCTACACCTCTATAATTTGGTATATCAGCTTTAGATCCAGATTTGAACACCGGAAGCATGACCGATTTCTTCCAAATTGGAGGAAAATAACTCAATTTGAGTGATTTGTTTAATAAATAGGTCAATGGAGTGCTTCGTAAATGAGGACAGTATTTTAAAATGATACTAGGAATACCATCAAGACCGGGAACATACGAAAGTTTTTGATTTTTCATATAAGTCGAACCAGTTTGCTGCTCAATACGGGGTACATTAAAATTCAATGATTCAGGGATTTGGTAAGAATACTGTTCGATACTGCTAAACGCAGACGATGAATAAGTTGAAAAAAAGTCAGGAAACATATTACTTATATTTTTATCATCTGAAGATTCACAATCTTTTAACTTCATAACAGAAGGGAAATCTGACACAAGCCCCTTCGAATTAACAAACTTATAAAAAGATTTGGGATCATTTTTTAAATTATTGTACCCGTGTGTAATTTCTTCGATATTCACATGGGATACCCTAAAGTGTATAATATATTCCGGGTTTTCCCAAGCCCCTAGAAGAACCAGAGACTTCTTGGACCGTGGGATTGGAAGTGAACTTAAATAGAGTGGTACTGAAATTCAGAAAAATCAGAAGTACGGTTCCAGAGCTGTGAAGCTTACACCTATTTCTCGACGCAAAATTAATACCAAAAAGCAATTACTTTTTGGATGTTTGTAAATGAATCCTATTTCAAGCTTTGCGAAGCCTGAATGGTTTATTAAAAACTAAAAAAATTAAACAAAAATTTCCAGGGATGGGAAAGTAAAAGTTTTTTTTTGACACATGCAGTATTTCGTAGGACATGAAAGTGGCCAAAATGGTTATAAATGTTAGATTTTTGTTAAATAAAACTACTTTATACCTCAAGAAGAGTTGCACTGATAAAAAAAAGAAAAAACCACTGTATACATCGTGAAGATTTGCATTGATAAAAAAATTTTAAAATTCATATTTCGCTTCCAGGGTTGGGAAATTGAAATTTTTTTATACATAAAAGTAACCAAAATGGTTAAAAATAAAAAATTTTTCTTTAATAAAACTACTTTGTACCTCAAGCAGAGACGCAAAATAAAATTAAAATTTTAATTCCAGTGTTGGAAATTGAAAGTTTTTTTGGTACATGCAATATAGTAGTACGTGAAAGTGACCAAAATGGTTGCAAGTTTTTCTTAAATAAAGCGACTCTATAACTAATGAAGACTAGCATTGGCAAAAAAAAAAGAAAAAAATTTAAATTTTGCGTCCAGGGATGGCAAATTGAAATTTTTTTATACATAAAAGTAACCAAAAAGGCAACTAACGTCGGTTTTTGACTAATTCAAACTGTTTTTTAATTCAGGAAAAATAAAACTGGTATCAAATTCCAGGGTAGATAACTGCAATATTTTGTAGTACAGGAAAGTGACCAAAATGGTCACAAATTATAAGTTTTTCTTAAATAAAACTATTTCATGCCTCATTATTAAGCATGGGTAAAAAAAACCAAAAAAAAAAATAAAATTTGGTTTCCAGGGTTAGGAAATTGAAATATTTTTTGTGCATAAAAGTAACCAAAACGGCAATTGACGTTGTTGTTTTTGCTAATTGAAACTATTTTATAAAAATAGAAGAACAAAATTGGTATTAAAATTTAAAAAAATCAAAATTTAGATTCCAGGGCTGGACAAATGAAATATTTTATGGTACGTAGTGACCAAAAAGTTTAAAAATTTAAATTTTTTTGTCAAGTAAAACTGCGTTAACCTTTACTAAGAATTGCATTAATAAAAAAAAATTCGCTTCTATCGTTGGAAAATCGAAATTTTTTGGTACATAACAGTACCCACATAAATTCCATATTTTGTTTTTTTAGTGAATTAAACCTATTTTATACATCAGGAAAAACTAAATTGGTATTAAAAAATAAATAATTTGGTCCCAGTGTTGGAAAATCTAAATTTTTTGGTACATACAAGTACCCACATAAATTCCATATTTTGTTTTTTAGTGAATTAAACTAAAATAGGTTTTTACTTCGCTAAGAATTAAATTGGTACAAAAGATTTAAAATTAAAAATTTATTTCCAGGGTTGGAAAATCGAAATTTTTTAGTACATAAAACTACCCATATGAGTTCCTAGTTTTGGTTTTTTGAGAATGAAATCTTTTTTTACTTCGGGAAGAGTTAAATTAGTATTAAAAAACAAAAACAAAAATAAATAAAAATTCAATTTCAGGTTTGAAATATCGAAATTTTGTGATTCATAAATATAAACATATAATCTGCTATTTTTGATTTTTATGACGAATTATACCAACTTTATATATCAGGAAGAATAATACCAATACAAACCAAAAAAATCGAAAAGACGATTCTACGATTGGACAATTAGAACTTTTTGGGGTACATAAATCGGATTTTGTCTTTTTGTTTGTAAATTAAACATATTTAATATTTTTGAAAGACGTTCAGAGGTATTAGAAATAAGAAGAACCAAACATTTAGCTTCCTAGCCAAGAAATTTAAACGTTTTCTTAAGTACAAAAGTAATTGATAACATCATTTTGTTTTATTTTTAAATTAAACCTACTTTCTGTTGTAGCGAGAAAAAACGAAGAATTATATCTGTGAAGGGTAGGTAAGATTGATTCGCATACAGCTCTCTCTGTCTTTTCTAAATATGTGATATTTAGGACAAAGAATTTTTGAATCATTTATTTTTTTGCTAAGCCACGTTTCAGATAATATAATAATGAGTACAAAGCTGTTACAATAAAGTGAAGATAGTTTAGAATTTAAGCCTCTCACATTCTGATAAACGACTGAAACTATTTTTATTTTATTTTTTTTCATAATTTTCACCAGTTTTGGGAAGACAAGCAGTATCACTTTCTCTTTAAACAAACTCACGAACTAGTGCATTTTTAGGTCAAAAAACAGGATGGATAATACTCTCAAAGAGATTTTCAGGAACAATAATTTTAAATGATGCTCTGTTTCTTGAACTTAGTTTATAAACTGATATATGCTTTGAATCACAATGACTGATCTTTGAAAGCAGATATTTTCTCATTTCATCGGTATTTGATGCTCGCCCAAGTCTATTTGCAGCACCCGTAAAAGACAGCGTATAAGTCGATGTTGCTTTAGGTGATGCGTCACCACTAATTGTGGTTACATGACCAGCGTTTAATGCTTTAGGTAGAAAAGGCTGTGAGTCTGATTTACGACTAATTTCCGGAGACGCGAGCTCAGTAGCAGAGATGATGACTCACTATTTTCCTTAATTATCAGCCTAGGACTTTTACGGCGTGAAGGAGACGATAGTAATGAATCCAGCGACTCAAAATCATTAAAGAGCTCAAAGTAAGAACTAACTTGTTCCGTTAAGTCCTTAAGATTTTTTTGAACCTGTGAAAAAAAAATCTTAAGAAAAAACGATATCATTCAGCACCAAGTTTTACGCAACCATTGCAACGCCCATGGAGATTCTTGTTTTTAGCAGTTGCTTCAGGTACTAAACCAGTCAGCCCACCGCATTTAAAATGACAGCGACGATTGCATAGCCAACATATAATCATCCTGTCATCTAACCCGTATAGTGTACAACGTTTTTTCAAACATGTCATTTTAGCCTTTTTAGTCGGTATTTGTAGTAATGTTACTATTTAAACTAAAGTAAACTAAAACGTAAAATCTCGCTGGTTTTCACAAGATAAACTCAACAACAGATGGCGACACAGAAACAAATCCAATTCACAAGCCAGTTGAGATGATTAAAAAAGTATCACTGATTCAGCAAAACAGCTGATCGCAGAGGTTTATAAATTATTACTTGCAGAAGAGTTAAGTAGAGATGTATGTATGTTCAAGTGAAAATGTATGTTTGAGTATATGTAAGTAAGAATATGTAAATATGTCCATATGTATGAAAGTTTAGCCCAACTATGAAGTTAAATTATGCTTCTTTTTATGGCATCAACAATTTAATCAGCAACCGAACAGTACACTTTACTCAGCTACAGTTTTAGTATCAAAATCAGCTCAAGTACGAATTTATTATGCGGTGTTACCACTATACAGAAACTAATTTCACGGAGTACAGGAAAACACGTCTTGATATGTTAACAACAATAAAGCTAGTGTATACGATTACGACATTTTGTAACGTTCGTTATAATTGATATTTTTCGTCGTATGACACTGTCTTGCAAACTGTTTAGCAATCTAGTGCATTTAAAACTATGTATTTGTTAATAGAAATAATTTACAGCTTTTGTTAGTAAACATTAGTAAATTCAATTAAGCCAGAATTAATTGGTAAATATTCCAAGGAAGAAAGAAAGTCAACATCAGTTGAAGTATCCAACTTACAAAGCAGATCAAAACAGCTGTTTTCGAAACCCACTACATTTTCATCATCAGTACTTACGTAAATTTTTTTGTGAACACATATTAAGTGATTTAGTTACATGTTATAGCAGTTTTTAACACGTTTTTATTAGTTTCACCTGTACAGCTTGCTTGAATGTTTGTTTGTAACCGACTACTTTAGGCTCGATTTTGACCTACTTTGAGCGACCAGATTTTCTTTAAACTTTGCACATCTATCAAAGACCGATGACAATGTAATTATTCTATTAAAATATCTTATTATCCTGATTAGATTTGCCAGCATTCACCAATTCCTTTCCGCATCGTTTGTATTAGAGTAATAGAGATAGAGTGAGACAGACACTCAGCATAGCAGGAGCGCGTGTTTTTTATTTTTTTTAAAATACCTATATTTATTATTCACACAACTTTTATTAGCAAATTCCACTCGAGAACTGCGTCAAAGCAATGATAACGCAATTTTAATCAATGCAATACCGTTTGACTATTTTCTTCATATCCCATTTTCAGAATTTTCTCTTCTATTGTAGTTAAGCCAAAAGCTTCTGGTTTAAATTCTTTTACACTTATGTACATGTGAACGTTTGAGTTTTTATATAAGTATTTTGTATCGAACTTTTTGTTGCTATATTAAAGTCAGTTAGTCTATATTTTATATACATATATATATATATATATATATATATATATATATATATATATATATATATGGTGGTGTTCTCCAAGGAACACCACCATTGTTGTGGAACGTAATGTATGATGAGATACTAAGGTTGAGTTTACCTGAGTGAGTAAAGATCGTGGGATTCGCAGACGATATAGCGCTGGTGTGTGAAGCTAAGGAATTGCTGGAGGCAGAAACCATTGCAAATGCCAGCGTACAATTAGTAAAGTCCTGGATCACTGCAATGGGATTGACTCTAGCTGATCATAAAACCGAAGCGGTTTTGATTAGTAGTCGAAAGGCTAGGGAAACTATTACCCTCAATGTTGGCACCTGTTCCATAGAATCAAAGGCATTTCTGAACATTTCAATCAAAGACATTTCTATACATTAATACCCGACTTCAGATTATGGCTGACTAGGAAACATGGTGATCTGAACTATTACCTAACACAGTTCTTGTCTGGACATGGTTGCTTTAGGTCATATCTATTTCGTTTTAAGCACGACGACTCTCCGTTCTGTCCACATTGTGGTGGGAATGTGGTTGAGGATGCTGAGCATGTCGTCTTTGTCTGCTCACGATTCAGCAACTGGAGGTCGTATTTAGAGGAAGGTTTGGGGCGTTCGATCAGCCCGGAGAATATTATTCCGGCCATGCAGGAATCCTTATTGAATTGGACCAGCGTGTATAGTTTTGTACAGTTTGTTCTAATAGAACTTCGCAGATTAGCACAGATTCGTAGGAGAGTTAGTACGTCTTAGGATTCGTTAGCAACTGACGATTAAAGATGCGCATCAGTTCCGAACCTCCATACTAAGGAGAACGTAGGAATTAATACTGATAATACTAACCACCCTAATGAAATGCCAAAGCTGTCCCAGGGTGGTGCTAGTAAAGTTGTCGTGGGGCCACTATTGATAGTTGCTATCATTACGTCAAAAAAAAGTATATATATATTTATATATATATATATATATATATATATATACATATATATATATATATATATATATATATACATATATATATATATATATATATATATATATATATATATATATATATATATATAAATATATATATATATATATATATATATATATATATATACATATATATATATATATATATATATATATATACATATATATATATATATATATATATATATATATATATAAATAAATATATATATATATATATATATATATATACATATATATATCTATATATACATATATATATATATATATATATATATATATATATATATATATATATATATATATATTGTTACAAGGTTTAAAAATAGATTCATATATAACGTCAATGTGGCTATATATACTTGGCAGGACTATAAATTCAGCTCTAGTTGTCAAAATATTACAACCCTGCTCAACACAATATAAATAATATTCAAATTAACGGAAATGGAATATTTCGGACACATCGTCGAGTATATAAAAGATCTTTCGAGGCTGTGCTATAATAAGTGTAAATAACAACAACGAAAAACCTACCAATATCAATGCTAAGAGATGATTGTGTTATTCTTAATGATCTTGTACGCAAGTATTCGCTGCTAATAAAAGTTAAACATTTACACAAATATACCTAGCGGCATTCACACATAGCAGAAAAAGAAACATAACGGAAAACAAACACACAGAACACTCATACATACAACTACACATACTTACAATAAGCAAAACACACAATACAGCATTGTCATATATACAAACACACGTATATAGCTACATAAAGCACAACCAACAACAACCATGACCAGATGCTTCGCGAAGTTACCAGATGACGTCACTTTGCCTAAATGAGGTCGGTGCCAGAGATTAGCGGGATTAGTGTGATTTTAAATCTAGACGTGTTAACATCGCTACATCGATGGTTTTTAAGCCACAGATATGTAACGTGCGGAATGTGGAGGTTCTGTCCGAGAATGATAATAACCTGGTCGCTAGTGTTAAGGAGGCAATGCAACAACTGTTGGCGGAAAGTGCTACTAAAGAAAAGCCTAAATGCTTTAACTGCGGAAAAATCTGTCATTTTTAGCGTAATTGCAAAGCACTAAGAAAAAGAGGTAGATCTGTTTCGCCACCAAGAAACAGCAAACAGGTAAACTAAACAACAGCACAAGAGTCCCCGTTAAACTAAAACAATTTACACTAAGAGGCCAGAGCTAGCTCCCACAAACGAGGGCCCCACAATCTCCATATCGGTGATACAGCAGAAAAATAGCAACCTTACTGGGTCTGGACACGTCAATGGGCAAAAGCACATACTTACCATAGACACAGGGGTGTCGCAGTCAGTAATAAGGCCCGATATAGTAAAGGGGAATTGCGAGCGTTAAGCAATATATACGTACAGCTACTGGAGAGCCTGCCACTGTCTATGATAAGATTGATGCGAAGGTGACTATAGCCAACATGCACGTGAGGCATGTGTTTATTTTTGCCGATATTGTCGATGAGGTTATTATTGGAGCAGATTTTACGATTAATCTACATATGGAACAACAGCTGATGACTTGGCGTAATGTTGGATATGACAGCAAATCGCAAGTAACAAAAGTGTTTACTATTGAGAGTCAGACGTTACTGCCGTAGTCTGAAACAGTCATATGGGCGCGTATGAAGGGAGATTGTGAGGACAATCCGTTGTGGGTTGTAGAACCAGCAGCTCTAATAACAGCAAAAGCTCTAGTAAAAACTAGTAAAGGAAGAATAGTCCCTATAAGAGTGCTTAATTTGGCAGACCACGAAAAAGTCATCAAACGAGATTCCGATATTGGCCAGTGTACTCCAGCAGAGGGAATAATAAACTGCGAGAAGAAGATAGAGCCTACCAATTTGTCCGCAAAAGAACGTCAACAATTTGAAGAGTACGTGGGGAAATGGGTAGCAGAACTGTCAGCGACCGACAGAAATAAAGCCAAAGAGTTGCTAAAAAGGCATACCAGTATCTTCGCCATGGGAAACCAAAGCCAAGGTAGAACTGCATTGGTTAAACATGAAATTAACACAGACGAAGCTAGGGCGATTAAACAGCCACCCAGAAGTGTACCCCTAGCAAAGCGAGATGAAGTCAAAGAGCTGGTAAGTGAAATGGAGCGTGATGGCGTAATTGAGCCATCTAATGGTCCTTGGAGTTCGCCTGTAGTATTAGTTAAAAAGAAAGATGGCAGTACTAGATTCTGTGTAGACTACAGGAAGCTCAATGACATAACCAAGAAGGACAGTTATGCGCTCCTCTGAATTGATGACACTTTGAACACGCTGGTACCAAATGGTTCTCTACGCTGGACTTGCGAAGCTGATATTGGCAAGTGGAGATTGCAGAGAAAGACAAGGAGAAAACTGCCTTCACTGTCGGTGACGGATTATGGCAGTTCAAGGTTATGCCATTTGGTTTCTGAAATGCTCCGGCCACATTTGAACGCCTAATAGAGAAGGTACTGAAAGGACTTCACTGGAAGACATGCTTGGCATATCTAGATGACATAATCGTGCTGGGGAAAACTTTTGATGAACACCTCGAAAACATGGCAGAAGTTCTTCAACGGATATCATCAGTAGAGGAACTACTGTGTGACACGGCGTGAGCTTTTTACAGTATTGGAATGCATTAAACTTTGCCATAAGTATCTGTATGTTCAACACTTCACATTAAGGACTGACCATTCTGCACTAAGATGGCTATTGCAGTTCAAAAATCCTGAAGGGCAACTAGCAAGGTGAATTGAGCGCCTGCAGAGCTCCGACTTCAGCATTGAGCATAGAAGGGGCACAAAACATAACAATGCGGATGCTCTTTCAAGAAGACCCTGCTGTTTAGAGTGTAAACATTGCGCTTGAACTGAACAAAAGGAAGGCGTTGTTGATGTTCGGCTAACGCACATCGACTCTGATAAAGACTGGTCAGCGGCACAGAGGGACGACAGTATACTGAGGGAAAATTATAGCAGCCAAAGAGGAGGACAGAAGACCGTCCCGGAATGAAATTTCGGCTGAAAACCCACTCGCCAAATCGTGCCTATACCGCGTATGGGAAAGTGTAGATGGCAAAACAACTTCAAATTTAATAGTTGTACCATACTCCAAGATAAGTAAAGTTTTGCAAGAATTTCACAATGGACCTAGTGGCGGTCATCTTAGAGTAACAAAAACACTTGAGAAACTGAAGCAGCGTTTTTATTGGGTTGGATGTCAACAAACCGTAGTCGACTGCATAGCAAACTGACCACAGTGCATAGCAACCAAAGGCCCAGTAAGAAGAAGCCGGGGACAGCTACAACAATACAACTCAGGATCACCATTCGAGCGGATCGCAATGGATGTAGCAGGTCCTTTTCCCGTCACTGAAGTCGGAAATCGTTATGTTCTTGTGGTAATGGACTATTTTAGTAAATGGCCAGAGGTATATGCTATGCCTAACCAAGAAGCAAAGACAGTTGTAAATGTATTCGTCAACAACTGGGTATGTCGCTATGGTGTCCCAATAGAATTACATTCCGACCAAGGAAGGAATTTCGGGTCTGCCATATTCTGGGAAATGTGCGAAATATATGCGATAAAGAAAACCAGAACGACGCTGTTGCATCCACAGTCTGATGGCATCTTAGAGAGGTTCAATCGCACCTTAGAAGAGTACCTGCGAAAAGTGGTAAGCAACCGTGAGAGGGCTTGGGACGAGCACATTTCCAAATTTTTGATGGCATATAGGTCAGCTGTACACGACCCAACATCGAGAACTCCAGCTAAAATTATCTTCGGGATGGAATTAAAGCTGTCTGGTGATTTGGAATTTGGTGTTAAGTCAGCTGTAGAAGAAGGAGCCTTTACGTCCCAAGAGCAGGACGACTTAAACGAACTGCATGAGTTCGTGCGTAACAGAATCAAGATGGTCAGTGACAAGATGAGGGCTAGATATGACTGCGCTGCAAATTCTGAGGGATTTATGGAAGGTCAATTGGTTCTTCTTTGTAACCCACAACGGAAGAAAGGATTGTCCCCAAAATTACAGACTCACTGGGATGGCCCGTATAAAGTGATTAAGAGAGTGAATGACGTTGTGTACCGAATACAGAGGTATATTAGCACAAGGTCGAAAATGAAGATGGTATATCTCGAACGATTGGCGCACTATGAAAGAGGTGATTGTATGCCTATTCGGGTCGAACAGGCTTAAGTGGGGCACAGTGTTACAAAGTTAAAAAATAGATTCAAATATAACTACAATGTGGCTATATGTACTGGGAAGCACTATCAATTCAGCTCTATTTGTCAAAATATTACAACCCTGGTCAACACAATACAGATAATATTCAAATTAACGGAAATGGAATATTCCGGATACATCGTCGAGAATATACAAGAAACAAAAAAGAACCAAAACTACACAACACACAGAACACTCATACATACAACCACACATAGTTACAACCCTGCAGTCGGCGTAGCTGGCGAATGTCTAGCTATTTCCTTAACTACCAATCATTACCTCTAACTACCACCCTAACTACTAGCAATGTATAGGACTGACGATTTTAACAATGGGGGTGACATTGACGATAGTCAGTTGCCTCCATCTGCATAACCTGTGATGTGTGATTTCACTGATACTGCTTCTATAGCGAAATAACTAAGTATTTGTATAGTACGATCAGACCGATGAGATCAATGGTCAGCAAAACCCAATTATTCCTCTAATGAAAATTCTACAGAAACTTAAAATTTTTGGATTTTTGTTTATTTAACAAAATAATTAAATAATTCATTTTTAAACTATAATTAAAACTTAAAATAAATTCCAGGAAAAGTATTAGTTGTTTGTTTTTAAATGTTGTTTTTTTGAGACAGAGTTTGCCTTTATCTCCCTTTTTGCAGCTGAATAGTTCTTTTTAATTGGATGGGTATGGATTCTGAAACAGAGAGAAATAAATAATCTGGAAATGGAATATAATATTATATATATATATATATATATATATATATATATATATATGTATATATATATATATATATATATATATATATATAATATTACCTATGAGTGCGGAGTATACATTTTCCAGTCCTTTGAGACAATGTTGTAGGCAATGACAACATTATTACTTAGAATATATTTTAAGTTTTTTTCAACTCCACATGGTTTAAGTATAGTCTTCATAACTTCTACCTAAAAAATAATATTAAATATTATATGAATATGATTTCTTTTCTAAAAAAGAATGCTACATATTTTGAATTGATGTAACTCCAATGAATTATTTTGCTGTCGTAAAAGTTTGTTTAAGAGTATTTTTTGATCTGTGTATGTTTCCAGTAGTAATTTCATTTGGCCGGTTATAACTTTTTCTCTTTGATCAGCAGCGGCTGAAAGTAGTTAGACAAATTTAATAATATACCAAAGATACATAGGTAGAATAGCGTTGTTACCTTTTAGTTCTGATACAGTCTTTAGCAATTCTTCGCATTTGCATGTATGATTATTGCATCCTAACGAAATACGAATTACATTAGAATATCTTTGTGTTCAAAAATCGTTAAAAATTTAACTTACCTTGATTTTCATCCTGAACGAAGAAGGCACGTCTAATTTTTTTTATAAGGACTACGTCTTTCGGACATTGTGAATTAGTGTTGAATGGATTGAAAAAGTATTATTGGATGGACTTATAAAGTAAGATATTTAAAACTAAGATGATTTTTTTAAGAAAAAGAACAATTAGCATACATTTAATGACAGCCATGTAGAATTGGGATTAGCACTAGGTTCTCGCCATAGGGTAAAGCCATTGCTTTACATTCTATTTTCTTGACTAAAAATGTTTCTTCATTATTCAAGTTTTCCTTATCAACCAAATATATTCCCAGGGATTTTGAATCGCACGGTTCTTTATAAAAGCTTTTAATATTATTAAAATGTTGACAAACTACAGAGCCTTTCTCGTCATGCAAAAAGTTCACTATTTTTGGTGGTGCATAATTTTTTATATAACAAACGTTATCACGGTTTCTTGCTGTCAGTGTGCAATTATTGGAAGTATATTTCGTACTCGTATTATTGATACCACTTTGGATGGAAGAAACATTAAAATTATCCTCAACAAGTCTCATATATAGCTGTTGCAATATTTGAGTTGGTTTTTTTAAACTTTCCTTTAAACCCTGCAAATAATTTTCGAAGGGATATGAAGTGCATGACATAGGATCATCGACAAACTGTAAAGTTTCTTTTATATGGAGTGAATTGTGCACATTAAACGACACACTACTTGGTCCAAAAATAATCTGAATGTCGTTTACAAAAATATTAAGCAGAGATTGAGAAGTTTCGATGTTAAATTTGTATTGCTTTAGACAAAAAATCATTCTATAAGCACAGTGTAATAATAGAAACACGTAATATACATCTTCATGCACCTCATCTTTTAGGGTAACAATCCCAGTATAAAGCAAAAATTGTCTGAACTCGGTAGCTTTCCAGTTTAGAACCTCGTCTAAAGCTCGTGGCTTTCTAATAAATTCTTTGGTAACATTTTTACGAATTTTTTGAAGGTTTTCTGACATATTTACTTTATTTTCATCTGAGATTTTAAAATTTGTTCTATTGTTTATAATTCTTAGCAAGAATTTCCTAGTTACACCTAAGTTAGGTGCATAAGGTCTAATATTATTTGTGACATCATTTTCACGTTCAGTTTTTCCAAAGGCGAATTTTTATTTAAATACATTTTCAAATGGTGACAAGGATAGTTTCTAGATCTAAAATCTTCATCAGAGATTAGTGTGCCTGATGTGATGCAACCATGTCGTGAAACATTTGAAGGAGTGCCGGCAATGTATGCCCTAGCGGGAGCATCACATATCATGGACCTTAAGTTTACCTTTACATGTTTGCCTGCTACTTCCATACCGTTTTCCATATAATGAGATAATTCAAAAACAAATTTATTTAAAAATTCATCACAGCTTTTGGTTCTGCTGTGACCAGCAAATATACCGATCGGAAACATTGGCTGGCTTTCAAAATTATTTACTCTAATTAAAATAGGTCAAAGTTGGCTTTTAGAGCTTCTAAATAGAGGCAATCCATCAATATTTATGTCAATACTAATAGCCTCAGGAAAATCTATTTCTTTGGACAGCTTTTGTAAACTATGCGTCATGAAAAATTAAGGTATTTACCTCCGCCAATACTTTCTATTTAGGGTTTTTTTGGGGAACTTAAACTCATAAGAAGATTCCACATAAATATGTTCATCCCTGAGAATTTTTATAAAGTCCTTCACACACTTTCTTGACGGTCTATGTTTTAAATTCCATTCCATTAATTTCTGTGAAAGGCTACATTTACTTAAATTGTTTTCACCTTCACTAACATATTTAATTGCTATTTCAATATTTTCTACAATGTCTTAATTTTGCTGTGATTCTTCACTAAGTGCTTTGGAATTGTCTGTTTCATTATTTTCACAAAGTTCTTTTTCAATATTAATACATTTTTCAATTAATTGTTCCTTTTCCTTTTTTGGTGACGTTTTACTGACTTCTGCTGCTCATTTTACCTTTCTTAAAAAAAAACACTGTTTTTACAAAGAATTACACGTTCACTGACCACGAACTTCGAATTGTAATTAACGCCAACACGAAATCACAATAACTACTTCAGGGCGTACTAAACCAGGTGCCATCGTTAGTAATGTAAACAATTTTTTGCTCCTATTGAATTTTTGTTTGTTGTGAGTTTAAACTGCCAAAGTACGGTGTAATTATATTTATGGTCAGAGCTGAATAAAAACTGTTTATTGAAAAACGTATACTTTAAATTATTGTTGTGAAAAAAATTAACTAAAAGAAAATACTAATAATAATAACAATCTAGATAAAAAACTAGTTAAACACGATAAAAGGTGTTTTATGTTTGCTACAGTAGTTTTTTCTGTTATTTTCAAATTTATTTTTAAAAGTGTTTTCAATATATTTGGAACAAATTCGTTTAATATTGCAATTATATTGCATTTTATAGTGGAATTATATATTTTTTCTTTAATTGGTCAAAAATAATTATAAAATTTTATAAAAATATGCCTTTTTGTGAGCTGTGCAAAAAATATATGTTCCTTGTATTGGCGACTAATTTTTGCATGTGCCTAAGTGCTCCATACCAATGCAAATGAAAAGTGGAGTAGCTTGTGCCAAAAGCAATTCACAAAGCGTTCGCTTATATGCAGTGATCACTTTTTGAAGAATCAGATCATATCATATGTAGACCCATTACCGATTTCAGGTCACAAGAAAATGTTGTGTTTTGATTAAATCTTTTACTTTTTCTTCACTTTTGTATGTTGGCATGATGCAAGATATTTTATTGCTTAAATTTTAAATGCTTCTTTTTCTTACGCTTTTGACATTTACATCTTAAATTATGTATGAATTTTTATTAGTCGAACTTCTACACTACATCTTAACTCATTGTTTTGACAATCTCAACTTTATTACACAAATAAAAACACGTATGTTGTTGTATTGTTGTACTTGTAGCCCTTACACTGCCATCTGGTTTTATTACGCCATGAACTACTTAAAATAATTTGTTTTTGTTGATTTTCTTTGGAATAGCTGCATAGTTTTCTTCTACTCGCTAAAAAAAGGTTGATGGCATTAACATATCCATGAGTGAGAGCAAGGTGTATTTAACTAGGTGGCATCACAAGGGGTTGTTGTACAAAAATACAACAATCACATTCGTATTTTGTTTGTGTAATGGACAAGTTGCTGTCAAAAACATATATGTATAAAACAAAAGAAAGAAAGAAAAATTGTGAAGAATTGTTTTAACTCAAACATTTATTAATTGTGAATTTTAATTGTATTGTGTGATATTAACCAATGGAAAAATTGGATATTTTGATTGTGCCATTTCTTTTTGAGCTTGGTAACTATTCTGGCGTATTGTTGCAAAAAATGTTTTCCTGAATATGTGTAAGTTTAATTTTCAAATTTATTTGCTTGATTATTCATGAACATTTTATTGAAACAAAAATATTAGGTGATAATGAATTGAGAGCAGTTTTCGCACACGAAGCATCCCTTTGAATGGCAAACATACATGTTTTTTGGCAACCGAGGTATGTACGTGTTATGGAAGCCTTGTTAAAATATATGTATGCATATGAGCGGCAGATAGCAATACGTTTAATATTAATAGTTTGTATGTAAATTAAACTTATTTAAGAAAGAATATTAAAGAGTGTTATTATCCTTTTACAGCAACACAGCACCACTCCCATATATCGTCGGGTGGTTACTCGTCTGCCGCACGGAACAAAAATGTTTTTTCGAGAAAAATGATAACGAATGTTTGGATTAATTTCAAAAATAAACTGCACGATAGATGTTTTTGTTAATAGTAACGTGGGTCGCGGCATATGTTTGCTTTTGAAACCTGAAGTCCTTATCACTTTTTGCACAAAATATGAAAAGTTATTACGATTTAATTAAAATAACACAAACCTGTTTTGTGCCCCATATACCATTTTTTACACTAATATTTTTGTATATCTTTCAAGTAGCTCAAAGTAATGTATTTGTGTAAGCAAACACAAAATATAAACCTTGAAAATCATAAGACAAACTATTGAAATTTCATAACTTTAAAAAAGTCAAACAAGTAAAAGTAATAATAACAAAGTCTGGAGTCTTTGAAGCTGCAGTTAATGTTATTTCTTCTATTGCAAAGAAACGTAAGCCTTGCAGCGGTGTTCCTTGTGGTTGCATTTAGTCTTCCACTTCGTACACCATTGGCATATCATGGTTTGGCACTGTATATTCTTGCTGTTGTTGCACTATTGGTATAGCGTTGGGCATTAAGCAAAATCGGCGCCCCGTTGCTATAATATCGGCCCGTGAAAAATGGTCACTGCATATTTGGGATTTTGGCTTAAAATCCTTTCGGCATATTGCCATCCACTTTTGCCTTTTATTATCGTCTTTGGGGACACTAAAAAATACGCCATTTCCAGGCAAATTTTTCTTTTTGCATAAAAAGCAGTAACGCATTTTAACTCTTCATTTTAAATTATCCAGACTTTTAGTTTTTCTATCACTTTTCACAATTAAATGGTTTAAAAATGTATTTGTATTTTTTTTGTAGTTGCTTCGCTTTGTACAAACAAACAAAAATTTGACATAAACTTGTCCAAAAGTTCGGAAAGCAAAAAATTGTCAGCTGATCTCGTGATGCCACCTAGTTAAACACACCTTGGCGATCTCTTGCATTAAGGCTCATTTAGCCGAACGTTGAAATCGTAAATGTTAGGTAAATGTGTCAGCTGATCCAAACTGTAATATGGCAAGTTGTGAAAACGCTTAATTGACTTTAATAAAATGTTGCCGTAACGTTGGAACCTGCAGAAAATAGAATTTTATTCTAAGGTTATGTGACAGTTGTAGACAGTGATGGGATGTATGTATGTTGAATTAAATTGGGGCACAAAAGACATCTTTTGGTACTTATTTCTCTTTTGATATGTTTATTTGATAAATATGTATAAGGACATGTTTTTTTATGAAGTTTTTTTTATACGAATCTCTCTGTTGTCTGACAGCTGTTTTGACCGTTTAAAGTGACGTCTCTGCTCAGTATTTTTTGGCGAATCATCATGAACAGGTTAATTCCAGAACAACGCTTCCAAATCGTGGAAATTTACTTTCAAAAACAGTGTTCAATTAAAAATTTTTATCCGCTTTTTTACCGCAAAATTCTCCTCAGTGATGAGGCGCATTTTTGGTTAAATGGATATGTCAACAAGCAAAATTACCGTATTTGCAGCAAAGATAATCCACACGCCGTTCAAGAATTACCAATGCATCCCGATAAATGTACTGTTTGGTGCGGTCTATGGGCTGGTGGAATCATCGGTCCTTATTTCTTTAAAAATGAGGAAGGACGACGCGTTACTGTGAATGGAAATCGATACAGAATCATGATCAATGAATTTTTGGTGCCAAAACTTCAAGATATGGGTGTAAACGAAATGTGGTTTCAACAGGATGGTGCCACTTGTCATACTGCGGGCGAAACAATGGACTTCTTGAAAGAACATTTCAACGACAACATTATTTCGAGAAATGGACCGGTGAATTGGCCTCCGCGTTCGTGTGATTTGACGCCACTCGATTATTTTTTGTGGTGATACCTGAAATCATTGGTTTACGTGGATAAATTGGCAACGTTGACGCTTTGGAAACCAGTATTCAACGTGTCATTGCTGAAATACGCCCTCAAATACTTGAAAAGGTGGTCGAAAATTGGACCTCCAGAATGACCTTTGTGCAAAATAGTCGTGGTGGCCATATGCCCGAAATTATATTTAAATGTTAAATGACAAGAAATCTACCAAATAAAAAATTTTTTTGGCCATTTCATAATTTGGCATGTGTTTTATTTAAATTTCAAATCAGCAAGCTCTTATAAAAACACCCTTTATAAACATTTTACAATATTGCAAAACATATAACATATATTGTAATATGGAAAAAAATGTGCCCATTTTATAAAACTTATGCCAAGGAATGACTCATTATACTATTAGTTGTGTATATTGGTGAATCTGATGCCTCTTTGTGCCATTTAATTAATTTGCGTACTTTTTCAACACGAACGCCAATAACATAAACATATTAAAGTGCCATCATTGTTTTAAGCAGTTGTATAGAGTTTTACTGTATTTATTTTTGAAAGTGATGCGCATCAGATTTTTTGTGATAAACATACATACATATATTCCACATCCATTATATTATATTATTTTCTTTATTAAATACACTCAATCGATATAGCTTACAAGATATACAATATTTTGGGAATTTTTTATGATTTTGTTTTTAAAAATAATTATTTGTTACTTGTTTTTGTCAAAAACATATGACACGATTTTAAGCATTCTATAAGTGTAGCAACATTTACATTTACCTAACATTTACATTTAGCTCACATTTACGATTTCAACGTTCGGCTAAATGAGCCTTTACTTGTGGCGACTGTAGTAGGTAGTCGATTTTTCGTTAGGGAAATACCTAACGATTTTGAGTGAATTTCTACTTTTAAAACTGCAGGGAAATACACAAGCCAGCATTGTCATATATACAAACAGACGTACGAGGTCTGATCAAAAAATAACTGTTATTTTCGAATTTCGTGAGTTACATATGTTCGATTATCGCATTTTTTTTGTTATGTTGGAATACATGTTTTTGCCAGATAAAAAGGTTATTCATGTTTTGGTGTGCTTTTTGATTTTTTACTATTCGAAAAAAATGGATATATATATATATATATATATATATATATATATATATATATATATATACATATATATATATATATATATATATATATATATATATATATATATATATGTATATATATATATATATATATATATACACATATATATATATATATATATATATATATATATATATATATGTATATATATATATATATATATATATATATATATATATATATATATGTATATACATATGTATATATAATCCAAAAACAATTTTTTACCGAATCAAATTTATTTCGGCTGAAAAAAAAAACTGTTTGCATTTCAAAGAAGAAGTAGAAAGGCAGGCTATGTATGTAGGTACATCATTTTTACCCCGTCTTCATATTTATAACAGAATTTTCACAAAATTTGCATTACGAGTCTAATTTGTTAAATTTGATGTTTAAAATACTTAAATCAATAGTTTCTAATACGTAGTTAAATAACGTGTTAAAAAAAAAACAAAATTTAATAAATTTTTTTAATTAAATATTGCTAATCCATTATCTAATAAAACTTCATTCCATGATTTTTATGTTATCCTGTGCAGATATGTGTATATGTAGTACGTAGGTATAGATTGTTGAAATTGTAGTTTATTTTCTTAATATCATATAAAAAGTGACTTTGGCATAATTTTGTTTGCGTTTTTTCCAATTTCAAGTTGATATAGTGTAGTGCTGTATAAAACTATATCTTACATACAAACTTGTATGTGTTTGCTTATGTAAGGAAATAAAATTAAAAGAAAAGAATTTGAATATTTATATTGGATGGAATGACAGGCAGAGAAATGTAGAGACTAGTCTCGAAAATTATGTTTAGGATAATAAACGCCAGGGTGTGACAGCGGAAGTGTCAAGAATATGACAAATGATCAGCATTTAACTTCAGTGGAAGGCGCATGTCAATTATATCAAACCGTAACAATCGCAGATTGTTTTCTTACTCAGACAAAAAGTTAATTTTTTTATCTGAAATAAATGTAATAATAGGTTTAATATTATTTATTTGTAATATCATGTCCAGTTGACGAAATCTTCGTAAACGTCAATCTCGTTTTGCAGTACATGTCGTTATACGTTACCTGTCGTCTGCCAGTTTAAATAAAATCGTCATTCGTGACTATAGACAACGTTTTTATACCCTCCAAAAAAGAATGGGATGGTATATTAACTTTGTAATTCCGTGTATAATGCACGGTCTGAGACCCAATGAAATATAAACAAGACGATCTAGCCATGTCCGTCCATCTGTGAAAATCACGATTAAGTCCAAACGAAGAGAGCCAAACACTTGGTATAAACATACCTTGAATGATAGCAAAGGTCAAGTTCGTAAATGGGTTGCATCGGGGCAGAGGGAAATAAAACATAATTTTTTTGCAATTTTGATATTTGTATATCAAAGAAGGTCTAACGCCTTAAGCTTGGAGCAAAAAAATCAAAAGAAAATTTATTTTGGACCCTGAACCCTTTAGTGGGCGTTATTATATGCAAAAATAGTGTAAAAATTTAACAAATTATATTACTTCAGGTAAGACGAAGGTAATATGTTCTTTGATCTTCCCCTACCCTACCCCTCCACACCTTTTGCCACTTAAACGACGGCATCAAAAAAAATTTTTCTAAACTTAACTACGAAACTTTAGTTTTTAAGTTCTTACTATTTAGTTTAGATGTCTACCCCCACAGCCCTTCTCAGAGTGATCACGTATAGAGATTTAAAGTTGGACACAGAAATCTCTTAAAGGAACTGTGACCCAGCAGGGCAAAAATTTTTAACTTATCTCATTCCCTTTTTTGCATCTTGATATAAAATATTAATATGTACGTAAGTTTTTATGCTGACGGAAAGTTTTCTCAGTAATGCTCATCCCTACACATTGGGATTTATTAAAATAAATTTTAATAAGAATACGTATTTGGATGGTATTTAAGATTCGACTCGGTCGAATATAACGTTTTTACTTGTTTTTTTTAACTATGACCACCACTCACTCAGCGGCGATACCTACATATGCACTGCATTGCGCCGGAACTCAAACGGGGGACAGATAAAGAAAGATGAGAAGAAAGGGAATTTTTTGTAGCTTTTTCAACCCATTACTTCGCCGGTTAATTACTTGCTACAGCGCCGGTGAAGGAGAGTGATGTTGATCTGCTCTTTAGTACACGACCAGGGCTGCCAGAAGTGCCGATTTATCGCTATTTTTGCGATTTTTTACTTTAAAAATTTTAATTTGCCGATTTACCGATATTTTAATAATAGTGTGGTAACATTATTATCTAATTGTTTTTTTTTTGTTTTGATTACATTGTTCAAGGAATATGCAAAAAAAATCACAAATCTGTTTTACTAAGAAATAAACAGGACAAACATAATAAATGTTTTGTTGTAAGATTTCTCATAATCATATATGTATGTATGTACACACAGATATACATATGCACATGTATGACTCGAACAACAGCACGTATGTAAATATCCAAAAAATTTATTTGGAAAGTCAAGCTTAATAGCAAAATAACAATTCAATTGCCTTGTTGTTGTGCGTGTGAACGAAATTCCGATGTTCCTTAGAAAATAAAACTTTAGAAGGAAATTTTTATTCTAAAGATTATTTGAAAATGAAAAACTCTAATTGCTTCAACATCGAAATAAATAACGATTTAATAAAAATGACAAAATCGGATATCTATGATTGATTTATAAAAACCACATTATTTCCAAATCTTTTTCAGAATTTTTTAATTATATTTAAGAATTTTGTTCAAAAATTTGAGAACTTGCAGGTACATAAGTATTAGATAATATTCTAAATTTTTAATTGTATTTTTGAGCTC
The DNA here is from genome assembly GCA_951800035.1 of Linnaemya tessellans. Lineage (NCBI taxonomy): Eukaryota > Metazoa > Arthropoda > Insecta > Diptera > Tachinidae > Linnaemya > Linnaemya tessellans. The sequence goes on along the minus strand of OX637534.1, from coordinate 64,031,478 downwards.
CTATTTTAGAACCTAGAGTTAATTTTTAGGATATTCTGAAATATAATAGTAAAACTCTGAAATACTATTGGATAAATTGGATATTGGATAATTTAATTATTTTATACTGTTTTATAAAAAGCAAGTTGATCTTTTGTATTTTTTGTAAGTAAAAGTCATTCTAAATGGACGAAATTATAAATAGTTTCTTTTAAATTGCTAATTGGGAGATTAAACGAAAAGTCAAATTAATTTTAAAACTTCTGAAGTGCAAATTTATTGATCTATACATGTTGTTTTATGTATAATATTTAGTAAATTATGTATATTGAATTGTTTTTGTTTTCTTTAATTAAAAAGTGTGTATATGTAAAAATAAGTTTATTAATTAATGGCGATTTTAAGAAATGAAAATGTTGATAATACAGATTTTTTGGGAAATTAGGTAATTTTTCACGAAAAATTTCTGGAGGGTCCTGGGTTCGAACCCACGCTGAGTCATGAAATATTGTGTTGAATCTTTCTGATCAGCATTAGTGCGTGGTTGTGTTAGTTGTTGCCAGCCTGTTACAATGATGAGGGCATAGTCACTGGTCACTGAACATAATTGGCAGCGACTAACCCTACCATGTACTAAAAGCAGAGTAACAGCACACACCTTCGTCGGCCCTGTAGCAAAAAATTAGCCGGCGAAGTAAAAAGGTTGAAATAAAAAAAAATAATTGTCCATCTTCTCATCTTTCCTAATCTGTTTCCTCAATACTATAATGCATTGCATATATAGGGGTCATCCCCTGAGTGCTGGTCCAAGATAAAAAAAAATGCTCGTACGGTATTTAAGTCAACAAATTACACTAAACTTCAGCGTAAACTCTCTCAAATCGGCTGGTTAAATTAATTATTTTATTGTAATGATTTAGACAATTTATCGAAAAATTTTACAACATACTACACAAATGCTTCCTATCTTTAATACCCAGAGTACTACCTATGCTCTGTCATGGTCCACCTTGGAGCACTAAGCAACTTTCAAGACTTAAAAACAGAAAGGGTAGACTATTTAAAAGGTACAAAAATATGCATCTCAACTAAATTTATCCAATATATGTACTACTCAGCAAGATTTCGATATACCATTGCAAATCAACCGAATCTTAAATACCACTCACAGATGTAATTCTTCTTTCTTTCTTTATTGCTAAAACAGAATGTAGGTTTAATTTAAAACAAAATTATGTTATAAGTTACTTTTATATTTAGGAAAACGTTTAAATTTTTTGGGTAGGAAGCTAAATATTTGGCTTTTCTTATTTCTAATACCTCTGAACGTCTTTCAAAAATATTAAATATATTTAATTTACAAAAAAAAAATCCGTTTCATGTACCCCAAAAAGTTCTAGTTGTCGTCTTTTCGATCAAATTGGTTTTTAATACCAATTTATTTCTCCCTGATATATGAAGTAAAATCTACCCTGATATTGGATTTTTAATTTTTTTGGTTTTTAATACTAATTTAACTCTTGACGAAGTATGAAAAAGATTTTATTCACAGAAAATCAAAATTATGAATTTACATATATGGCTACTTTTATGTACTAAACAATTTCGATTTGCCAACCCTGAAACCGAATTTTTAATACCACTTTAATTTTTCCTGAAGTATAAAATAGGTTTAATTCATTAAAAACAATATTGGAAACTTATATGGTTACTTTTTGTACCAAGAAAGTTCGATTTTCCTAACATGAAACCGAATTTTTGATTTAAACATTTTTAATACCAATTTAATTCTTAGCGAAGTATAAAATATGTTTAATTCACTAAAATCATAAAATTTGGAATTTATGATGGTACTTTTAGGTACCAGAAATAATTAGATTTTCCAACTCTGGAAGCGAATTTTTATTTTTTACCAATGCAATTCTTAGTGGATTATTAGCCGGCGAGGTAAAAAAGGTTGAAATAGCTACAAAAAAACTGTGTACCTTCTCATCTTTCCTAATCTGTCCCCTCAATTGCATTGCATATATATGAGTCATCCCCTGAGTGCTAGTCCACGATAAAAAAAAATTCTTAGTGAAGTGTAACGCAGTTTTACTTGGCAAAAAAAATAAAATGTTCAAACTTCTTGGTCGCTTTCATGTACCATAAAATATTTCATTTGTCCAACCCTGGAATCCAAATTTTGATTTTTTTAAATTTTAATACCAATTTTGTTCTTCCTGAATTATAAAATAATTTTAAATAGGAAAAACAACAACGTCAATTGCCTTTTTGGTTACTTTTATGCATAAAAAATATTTCAATTTCCCAACCCTGGAACCGAAATTTTCATTTTTGTTTCCTTTTTTTACCAATACTAGTCTTCATTAGTTATAAAGTTGTTTTTTTACGAAAAACTTAAAATTTGCAACCATTTTGGTTAATTTCATTTACTACAATATATTGCATGTGCCAAAAAAACTTTTAATTCCCCAACCCTGGAATTGAAATTTTAAATTTTTTTCCTTTGTTATCAATGCGACTCTTCATGAGATACAAAGTAGTTTTATTGAAGACAAATTTTAAATTTTTAACCATTTTGGTTACATTTATGTATAAAAAATTTCAATTTCCCAACCCTGGAAGCGATATTTGAATTTTTTAATTAAGGTATAAATTGATTTTTTTAAAGAGAAACTCAAAATTTGTAACCATTTTGGTTATTACATGTAGTACAAAATATTGTACGTACCAAAAATCTTTAGTTTTACCAACCCTGAAAACGAAATTTTACTCGTTTTTTTTCAGTGCAACTCTTCTTTAGGTATAAAGTAGTTTTATTTAAAAAAAAAGTTAAATGCTTAACCATTTTGGTCACTTTCATGTATCTACTACAAAATATTGCACTTGTCCAACCCTAGATTCGAAATTTTGATTTTTTTTTTAATTTTTGATACCAATTTTGTTCTTCCTAAATTCTAAAATAGTTTTAGTTAGCAAAAAAAAGCGTCAGATGCCTTTTTGGTTACTTTTAAGTATACAAAAATTTTCAATTTCCCACCCCTGGAAGCTAAATTTTAATTAAAATTTTTTTTTCTGTTTTTGCCAATGCAAATCTTAATGATGTAAGTATAAAGCGGTTTTATTTAAGAAAAACTTGAAATTTTAAACCATGTTATTATATGTATGTAGTATATGTGCCAAAAAAAACTTACATTCCCATCCCTGAAAAAAAATTTACTTCTGTAGTTTTTAATAGACCACTGAGGCTTCCGAAAGCATGAAATAGATTTAATTTACAAACAACCAAAAATATAATTGGTTTTTGGTATTAATTTTGCGTCGAGAAATATGTGTAAGGTTCCCAGCTCTGGAACCTTACTTCGGATTTTTCTGAATTTTAATACCACTCTATTTAAGTTCATTTCCAATCCAAGGGTCCAAGAACGAAGTCTCTATCTCTTCTGGGGCATGGGAAATATATATACTTTAAGGGTTCCCATGTGAATATCGAAAATATTACACACGGAATGACAAACCTAGATATACCCTTTCACTTTTTTGTAAAGGGTATAATAAGTTAAAAAATGAACCCAAATTTTTTTATAAGTTTGTTAATTCGAAGAGGCGTGTGTCAGATTTCCCTTCTGTTATGAAGTTTAAAGATTGTGAGTCTTCAGATGATAAAATTATAAGTAATATGTTTGCTGACTTCTTCTATGTTTAGCACTATCGAGCGGTATTCTCACTAAATCTCTGACTCAGTGAATTTTAATGTACCCCATATTGGGCAGCAAACTGTTTTGACTTATATGAAAAATCTAAAACTTTCGTATGTTCCCGGTCTTGATGGTATTCCTAGTAGTATTTTAAAATACTGTCCTCATTTACAAAACACTCCATTGACCTATTTATTAAACAAATCACTCAAATTGAGTTATTTTCCTCCAATTTGGAAGAAATCGGTCATCCTTCCGCTGTTCAAATCTGGATCTAAAGCTGATACACCAAATTATAGAGGTGTAGCTAAACTGCACGCTTTACCAAAGTTGTTTGAGCAGCTCTTATGCGATACTTTGTTTTATCAAGCAACGTCCATCTTTTCTTCTGTGCAGCATGGTTTCTGTAAAGATCAATCAACTATTACGAATCTCTTAGAATTAACAACCTCAGTTAACGATGTATTTATCACTGGCAAACAAACAGATGATATCTATTTTGATTTTAGTAAGGACTTTGATAAGATAAATCACAACTTACTCATTCATAAGCTTGATGAAATTGGATTTGGAACGTCTGTAATACATTGGATTGAATCTTATTTGAAGAACAGAGTGCAGCTTGTCAAGTTTCGCAATATGCTCTCTACTGATATAAATGTTATATCAGATGCACTTCGGAGTAGTCATCTAGGCCCACTTTTATTTACTTTATTTATTAATGATCTTCCCTCCGTTGTTGAAAACTCAAATATAGTTTAACTCTATTGAGCAACAATTACGTGTCCAAGCTGACATTCTACACTTAACCACTTGATGCGCTAATAATTTAATGGAACTAAATGCGAACAAATGCAAATATATAATTTTCTCAAGAACAACTCCAATCAATGGACTCTATAAAATAAATAATGCTCTTCTTGACCTACTCGATTCATTTAATGACTTGGGAGTTATTTTAGATAATAACTATACTTCAGGTGCCATATAACTTCGACGATTAATAAAGCTACTGGTGTTCTGGATTTTATTAAGCACTGGGCAAAGGATTTCTCTTACCCTTACATAACCAAGAAATTATTTACTACTTTAGATCGCCCAATACTTGAATACGGATCTGTTGTGTGGGGCCCACAATATCTTTCACACTCAAATAAAATAGAGTCAGTAAAAGTTCAATTCTTATTATTTTGTCTTCGTGGTCTTCCTTGGAACTCTAATATAATATTACCATCTTACGAGAGACGCCTAGGACTTCTTAAGCTCCCAACCTTAAGGAGCCGTCGGCAAACCTTAAATGTTACCTTTCTGCTGAAATTAACAAACGGCTGCATCACATCTCAATTTCTCCTGAGCAAAATAAACTTGAATATACCCAATCGTCCAACAAGATATTACAGCTTCGTGAGTATTAAGTTTTACACTGCAAACTATAGTAACTTCGATCTCTTTCGAATAATTTGCAAAGATTTTAATAGACTTTGCCCTTATATCGATTTCAACAAAAGTATTGATGTCGTAAAAAATTATATAATTTTACATTTTAACTCATTACAATATGTCTTGTTACTATTTTAAAACAAAGCTTTATCGATTCCATTTATATGTATATGTACTTATCATTTCGGAAACATTGTTATATTTTAATTGTAGGTATCATAAATAAATAAAAAATTAAATAATCAAGTAGAAACGTTATATTCAACCGAATCGAATCTTAAGTACTCTCCAAGTATTTAGTAAGTAAATTCAAAATGTTTAACTTGGTGAGACAGAATTCCTTCAAGATATCTCTGTATCCAATTTCAAATCTCTATTTGACAGAGTCATTCCCGGTAGGCCCATGGGGGAGACGTTTTACCTTGAGGAATAAAAATTGTTCAATATTTACACTATAATATCGTACGTCAACGCCCACTAAAGGGGACGGGATCCAAAAATAGAATAAATCATGTTTTCCTTAGACGAATGTATGGGTATTCTAGATCGTCTCAGACTTCATCACTAATCAAGAATATATATACTATATAAGGTCCAATTTTCTTTGAAGGGTATAAGAAGTGTATTTTGGCGGGGTCGTTCTGGCAAGGGCTGCAGGAGAGACATTTCACCTTTGTCATTAAACTCTAAAAATAAATTTTTGAGATAATTCTATACAAAATTTAAAATTAAACCAATTTGTTAAATTTTTACACTATATTTGCATAGAATAACGCCCACTTCCGAACTTAACCCTGCTATCCTTCAAGATATATATAAGTATCAAATTTCAAGAGTCTGGGTTGGACTGAATCTTGATTTCCACAGACGGACGGACATGCCCAGATATATATGTATATATATATATATTTATATATATATATATATATATATATATATATATATATATATATATATGTATATACATATATATATGTATATACATATATATATATATATATATATGTATATATATATATATATATACATATATATATATATATATATATATATATATATATATATGTATACATATACATATATGTATATCTATAGATATATATATATATATATATATATATATATATATATACATATATATATATATATTTATTTATTTATTTATTTAGTCTATGGATTAATCCTTACAGACTGATACAATTAAAATATAACAATGTTTCAGAAATGATAATTACATACATATATAAATGGAATCTATAAAGCTTTGTTTTAATAGTAACAAGACAAATTACAGCAAAAACAAAAATATGGCTTTAACAAATGTCGATTTAACAAATTAAACATTTATTTATAATCAATTTTGTAATGAGTTAAGATGTAAAATTATATAATTTTTTACGACATCAATACTTTTGTTGAAATCGATACAAGGGTAAACACTATTAAAATCACTGCAAATTCTCCGAAAGGGATCGAAGTTACTATAGTTTGTAGTGTAAAACTTAATTCTCAAGAAGCTATAATACCTTGTTGGACAATTGGGTATATTCAAGTTTATTTTGCTCAGGAGAAATTGAGATGTGATGCAGCCATTTATTAATTTCAGCAGAAAGGTAACATTTAGCATTTGTCGACGGCTCCTTAAGGTTGGAAGCTTAATAAGTCCTAGGCGTCTCTCGTAAGATGGTAATCTTATATTAGAGTTCCAAGGAAGACCACGAAGACAAAATAATAAGAATTGCACTTGTACTGACTCTATTTTATTTGAATGTGAAAGATATTGTGGGTCCCATACAACAGATCCGTATTCAAGTATTGGGCGAACTAAAGTAGTAAATAACATCTTGGTTGTATAAGGGTCAGAGAACTCCTTAGCCCAGCGTTTAATAAAACCCAGAACACCAGTAGCTTTGTTAATCGTCGAGGTTATATGGCACATGAAGTCCAATTTTTTATCTAAAATAACTCCCAAGTCATTAAATGAATCCACTAGGTCAAGAACAGCATTATTCATATTATAGAGTCCATTGATTGGTGTTGATCTTGAGAAAATCATATATTTGCACTTTTTCACATTTAGGTCCATTAAATTATTAGCGCACCAAGCGGTTAAGTGTACAATGTCAGCTTGGAGACGCAACTGTTGATCAATAGAATCAAGCGATAAGAATAACTTTACGTCATCTGCATACATTAGTATATTTGAGTTTTCAACAACGGATGGAAGATCATTAATAAATAAAGTAAATAAAAGTGGGCCGAGATGACTACCCTGAGGCACACCTGATATAACATTGATATCAGTAGAGAGCATATTGCGGAACTTGACACACTGCATTCTGTTCTTCAAATAAGATTCGATCCATTTTATTAGAGACGTTCCAAATCCAATTCGATCAAGCTTTGAATAAGTAAGTTGTGATTCAGCTTATCAAAGGCCTTACTAAAATCAAAATAGATGACATCTGTTTGTTTGCCAGTGACAAATCCATCATTAACTAAGGTTTTTAATTCTAAGAGATTCGTAATAGTTGATCGACCTTGACAGAAACCATGCTGCGCAGAAGAAAGGATAGACGTTGCTTGATAAGACAATGTATCGCATAAGAGTTGCTCAAACAATTTTGGTATAGCGTTCAGTTTAGCTATACCTCTATAATTGGATATATCAGCTTTAGATCCAGATTTGAATAGCGGAATGATGAACGATTTCTTCCAAATTGGAGGAAAGTAACTCAATTTGAGTGATTTGTTGAATAAATAGGTCAATGGAGTGCTTAGTAAATGAGGACAGTATTTTAAAATACTACTAGGAATACCATCAGGACCGGGATCATACGAAAGTTTTAGATTTTTCATATAAGTCAAAACAGTTTGCTGCTCAATACGGGGTAAATTAAAATTCACTGATTCAAGGATATGGTAAGAATATTGCTCTTTATTGCTAAACGTAGACGAAGAATAGGTTGATGCAAAAAATTCAGCAAACATATTACTTATAACTTATCATCTGACGACTCATAATCTTTAAACTTCATAACAGAAGGAAATCTGACACACGCCTCTTCGAGTTGACAAACTTATAAAAAGATTTGGGATCATTTTTTAGGTTATTTTTTATCCTGTTTAAATAAGCACAATAAGCCAGTTGATTAGCAATGGTATATGCAGATCTTGCTGAGGAGTACATGGAATAATTTAGTTGAGATGCATTTTGCTTGTACTTTTTAAATAGTTTACTCTTGCGGTTTTTTAAGTCTTGAAAGTTGTTTAGTGTTCCAAGGTGGACCATGGCAGGGGGCAGGTAGTACTCTAGGTATTGAAGATAGGAAACATTTGTGTAGTATCTGGTAAAATTTTTCGATACTTTTGTCTAAATCATTGCCATAAGATAATTCATTTAACCAGTCGATTTGAGAGAATTCACGTTGAAGTTTAATGTAATTTGTTGACTTAAAACGAAAAATTTTATTTTGTTGAGATGTATTTGTCCGTCGATGAGGTTGGTAGATATAAGTTAATTCAATCGTAGGATGATAACTATCCTCAGGATTTGGAAGAGGGGGATGCTGCGATATCGATAAGTCTGACGGTTCATTAACAAATACAAGGTCTAACAATTTATAAGAAGTATTTGTGATGCAGTTGATTTGAAAAAGGCAGCACTCCAGTAAACTGTTAATGAAATACTGCGATAATTCCGAAGATTGAAGAGGTGACAAATAATTACAATCAGGCACAGATTTCCAGGACACATTTGGCATATTAAAATCTCCCAGCACAAGTATAATATCATTTGAATTTACTTTATCTGCAATAACATTTATAGCTTTTAGGTAATCCTCATAGATAGAATATTGCGAGTTAGGAGGAATATACAAGCAAATAATATACATAAGCTGTTTATGTATTTTCACTAATACGCATATAAACTCAATGTGGAAAAAATCATGCAGTATAATTTCTTCCGACGAAAACATAGTTGAGACAGCAATTAACACACCACCACCCGATTTTTTTACAATATTATTGGCTGTTTGACAACTTTCTCTATCTTTTCTGAAAATTTGGTATCTGGAACACATAATTTCGGTATTATTAATTTACTATATATGTATGTATATATATATATATATATATATATATATATATATATATATATATATATATATATATATATAAATAAGTTGCATTGTTTAGTAATTGATGTTCTCTGGAATGCGTGAACCGAGGTGACGTCAATACCACGGTTTTTATGTATAAAAGGTCCCTGTATGTGTATTGGTTCATGAGTCATAGCCATTTTAATGAACACTTCATTCATTTCGAAATATTTGTGTTAATGTTTTGAAAAACTAAAATACAATTCGTTTTTAAATTCATTACAATTCAATTTTAGTCAAACCATTAATTTAATTTATATACTTAGCTATTGTAAATCACAACTTCGGGGATCTATGAATCTAATATATATAAATTAATGTTTGTTTGTTTCGTATTTTATGGACGGTCAAACCACTCAACCGATCGCAATGAATATTGGTGCACTTAGTCTGTGCACCTAGTCTGTACCGGGAAGGTTAAAGGGCCTACTATTTTTAAAACTAGGACCAGGAAGGCGATACGGGGGAAATTTCTATCGCTCTGAAGGCTTCAAACCGCTTTTAATGAAATTTTGAGCGTATATAGATTTGCGTCTAAAAATTCACGTAGGCTATGTATATTTTCAAAAACAGGAAGAGGAAGGCGATAGGAGGAATTTTTCGCCCTTCCGAAACATTCAAACCGACTTTAATGAAATTTAGAACAAAGATAGATCAGTATCCAAGAAGTCAAATAGGCTATGTATATTTTTAAAATTAGGACTAGGAGGGCGATACTGGGAAATTTCTGATCCTCCGAAAGGTTCATACCGATTTTAATAAAATTTAGAACATAAGTAGACCTGCATCTAAATATTCACATATGCTATGTAACTAGGACCAGGAGGGCGATAGGGGGGAATTTTCTGTCCCTTCGAAACTATCAAACCGATTTTAATGAAATTTAGAACATAGATAGATCTGTGTCTATAAAGTTACATAGGCCACGACCGTTTTCAAACCTAGGACCAGGAGGAAGTAATGGGGATAATTTTTGATGACATTTAAAATACAGATACCCTTTCGCTTAGACATACGCCATAAATAAATACGTAGATTTTCAACTCTCGGCCTTTCAATAAAAAAATTACAACTCCTTTCACGTATACGTCCTGTATATTCAACAAACTTGGGAGAGGCAACTCAACACACATCAGCGAGCGTAATGTTTGCACTTGAAAATCCGGTAGAATGTATTATTTTTGCACACACACACACACACATTTTTCTATTTAGTTAAATTTTTTTATTTGTTTTATGATATACATATAAAAAATGTTCTACCAATACATTCCTAGACTTAGGTTAACGGGAAGTCGAAAGGAGAAGATGTCCTTATTCCGCGCATTCCCTTCACTCCCACCAACATGCCATTCAACTTCAAGCGATTGCAGTTCCCGATTCGCCTTGATTTTTCACTTAGAATCAACAGCTCGCAGAGACAGTCACTACACGTGTGTGGACTGAATTTACAAAATCCATATTTTTCGCATCACCAGTTATATGTTGCGTGTTCAAGAGTTGGACTACCAAAAAATTTATATGTTCTTGCTGAAGGGAGTAAACCAAAAATTTTGTCTACACCGAAGCTTATTTTTATGTATGTAATTATAATTTTATGTTTTATTTTATACACAAATATACTTATGTATATAAATACTGTTTCTTACAAATGTTTATTTTATTTCATGACGATGGGGGTAGCGAAGCACACCGGGTGTAGCTAGTAAAAGTATATAAAAAAGGCACAATGACAAACCAAATGTACACAAAACGTTTTTAAAATCGTTTATTCGACATATTCTCTATTAAATTTATGCTTTTTGTTTGTTATGTGGTCAGGTATGTCTATATGAATAAAATTTGTTTGTTGTGTTTTCTTTAATTTCAAATCCTATGGTTTTGCGTATGTAATTCTCAATTCATTTTTGGGAGTTTATGTATAAGGTAAGAGGTTTTGTTATTTTGGAATTAGGTTAAAGTCTACTGATGATTTGGTGTAAGAACCAATAAAATGCAGGCATGTAGACATACTTGACCACATAACAAACAAAAAGGACATATTTAATTGAGACAATCTGTCGAATAAACGATTTTAAATATATATATATATATATATATATATATATATATATATATATTCATATATATAAATCGTTTTTTATACATATTATATTTTCGAAATACATATGTATGTATATTTCTTCAGTAAACAAAATTTAGCTACATTTGAATTTGTTTATTAGCTCTTGGCAATTATTATGTATGTATATTATCATTGGTTTTAATTAATGTTATTATCCATTTCTCGAAAACATTTCTATTATTTTATGCAGCTTTTTATTTTAAAATATAATTTCTTTACAATTTTTATCAAGTAACAAATCGCTGCCAAGAAAAACATAATATAGTAATACGATGTAGCAACAAAGCAAAAGGTATTTATTTAGATGTTGGCGAAATGTCAGCAGCAATTGACGGAAATACTAAGTAAACACCTTAAATAAGCATCATAAATTTACTGAAAGAAATATAGATATTAAGCACACAAAGCCATCTTCTTCAAAACCCAGTTGACAAAGTAGTTGTAGACATTTGACTTCGACGATGAATGCATGTTGTACTTCGATAAGGGTTTTTAATCGACAATTTGAAGGAAATCGTCATTCGTGATATTGTCACTTAACTCGTCTTGTGTGACGTCGGCGTCATTTGTATGAGCTGTCTTCAGTATGTCTTTTACGGCATACCACTGTCTTGAACCGGTCGTTACAGATCTATTGAAGACATGACCAACTGGGAACGTTTCTCTCTGTTCTACATATGTACATATATATGTACATACGTACATATATACATATGTAGAAATCACATGCTCAAAAATCTCTCAAGATACCATGCTATCGTACAAATAACATTTAATAAGAAACGTGGGCTAACAGACAAAAAATTATTGTTAAGTTTAGTGTCATTTAAATACTACTTTTTGTTATCAGTAAAGTTTCTCCAAAGATGATAATACAGATTTATCGAACCACATTTTCTGGCTCGTTATATATTATTGTTTTCCGGCCCTTTCAACATGTATTCAATCCGTAGAACGGATAAATAGAGTCTTATAGTGTTTTCACACTGACATGGTTTTAATAAATGTTGATTTTAACGTTAAAACATACTGTGGCTTTGCAGTACACAATGATTTCAATAGAACAAACTTAAATACCTAATACTTAGGCCGTGCCTAACTATCCTACACAACCGCGGAATCTGCCAAATATTGTATTTGTGCTAAAAAAAAAGGTGGTGATGGCCTAAATATGTAGCTGTGTATCGGATTTTTTGACAAACAAACGAACGCACAAGTCTGCCTGATTTGAAATGTTTAAGAAATATTTTAGAAACTTTTAGTTTTCATGTGATCAGAGCAGTTTTTATTGTCAGCCAAATGTTTTTGCATCGTTGTTGTATAATAGCGTTTCATATACAATGCTAGTCAAGGCCTTTATAAAATCCAACCTTGTGGTTGGTTAGACCCCAGCCAAGTTATAGATTGAAAAGACCTGATATTTTTATAAGATCTGGTAGTTCCATCATATCCGCATTATTTTCTTTGAAAATCTCCTATATTTCTATAGGAATATTTTACATTTTAAAAGTTGTTCCATAATTTTAAAATGTTTATTTCCAAAATATAAAATAATTTCTATTTTAGAGTTCATTGTAAAGTTTCTTAGTTCGTGTACTGAATCTAGAAAGGAGGCGATAATATTAAAAGGACAGATGAGAAGGCCGTGAATTTGTTATAGATATTTTAATCTTTACTTAACCACTAATAACTTTTGCTCCAAAGCTGATGAAATAGGGTGCAGTTATTCTATTCTTTAGTACATGATAATTTCTATCACTATCCAGTACTACGCTTTAGTCACTGAAACAGATCGACAACAACTAATGCAACCATGCACTAGTTCTGATTTACTTGTAAGATTTGGTTCTCCGACAGCGTTTTGCCAGAAGTTATTCGGTTCAAACATTAAGTGAAACTATCTATATTTTGCGTATACACAAAATTCTAGGGCTATTTTATAGATAGCTTCAATTAAAATTGCAGATGGTTTGAATCAATACATTATAATGATTTCTAAACTGCTTTGATATAAACTAATTCAACAATTTCTATTGGGAAGATGAATACGCCAAAAGCACACAATTGTTTTGCTAGATTTGCGCAAAACAGGCAAGATTCTAGTAAGTATACACATCCTAAATGTGTAAATAAACCAGTGCTGCCAATGAAGAGAAAGAAATTACCAATTTGAAAAAAATATTACAAATAATCAAAAATTTTTTATTTCAACATATATAACAATTAAACATAAATAATTATATGTTTATGTCAGTACATACTAAAAAACAAATAAATAGTTTATGATTAGATATGTATTTATTACAACCATATTACAATAATATCATTTCTACTCATTCTTTAGTAAAAAAAAGTGTGTGTGTGCAAGTATTTATAGTGCTTTTAACACTAACTGTGCTTTTAAGTAATCTACATATATTTTTGGCACTGAACCATTTTGCTGCTATTTTATAACCAACTGCCTTGTCCTTTTTAACCAACTGCGTCTTATTTGCATTAATGTTTTGAGTAGTATTCTTCTAGGCTTTTCTGAATCATCAAGGGGAATTCATGTACCAGGTGGTGCCAAGTTGCTTGTCAAATTTCATTGCACTTGTTTGACTTGTCAAATTTCATTGCAATAAAGTACTAGGCAGATTTTGTAGTTGCAGACTTGACACCACCTGGCACATGAATTCGAGCTCTCAAGCATCTTTTTTAAATACGTGCAAAATTTGTTTATGTTATTTGTTTAGCAGTGATTAATATATCAGTTGATTTGTTTTTTTGTGCAGTTTTAAGCAAGAAAGTGCATTGCATATTATAAAGTTAAACAGTTGTATTAAAAGTAAGTTCTGCATTAATTTTTTGTTTGTTAAAGTTTATCAACTAACAATGGCTTCCGTTTAGATGTAAAAGCATTCAAAAGGTGGCCTAGACCAGCAAAAGATGAATTAAAGGCACATTCCATTTGTTGTAATTGTGAAATAAATGAACAATGTAGTGATTTGTTTCGACATAGTCGCTAAAAAAAAAATGAAAAAGCAATAGATCCGTGTACAAGTTTTTCAGTGCTATCTAAGCTGTCTTTTGATCCACCGGAGCCAAAAAATAAATCAAAAAGCTCAAGGTTCCCTTTGCTTGTATGCAGCAAATTTTGTTTCTTTTTCAAGAAAAAAATTTGTTTAATCAATTGAATTTGGTTATTTTCCCACATTTTGGAAAGATTCATATATAATAGCTTTATATAAATCAGGCAACAAATCTGATACAACGAATTATAGAGGTATCTATTGCAAAATTAAGTGCCATTCCGAAAATGTTTGAAAAACTAGTTACTGATTACCTCCGCCATCATGCTGCATCGTTAATTTCACCTTGTCAACATGGTTGTAGAAAGTGCTGCTCAGCTACAACTAATGTCCTTCAATTTACTCTTGCAGTTAATCAAGCATTTACACAAAAGAAGCAAACTTATGCTATTTACACTGACTTCAGTAAAGCATTTGATAAAGTTAACCACCAACTTCTTCCTGATAAATTAGATATATTGGGTGTAACTCGTAACAGTTCCAGCTGGTTAAGAAGAACTTATTTAATAGGCAGAAAGCAAACTATTCGTTTCAACAATAGCACATCGAAATGCATATATGTCTCATCTGGTGTTCCGCAAGGCAGTCATCTTGGTCCAATTTTGTTTTCTTTGTTCATTAATGATCTTCCTGGCGTTATTAAGTCCTCTAATGTACTGATGTATGCTGATGATATAAAAATTTTTCAATCCTTCAATAACCTTGCTGACCATATTTATCTCCAAACGGATCTTAACAATTTTTTCCTATTGAGCAATTATTATTTAATGGAGGTGAATCTAAAGAAATGCGTTTTTCTAGAACCAAAGTTATTTCTGTTAACTACTCATTGGGTGGTCATCAGTTGCAGTTGGTGGGCTCGCTTCTTGAACTTGGATTTTTCTTGATTCAAAATTAAATTTTGGTTGGTGAAAGGGTATACATACATATATAGGTTTGTCATTCCGTGTGTAATTTCTTCGATATGCACATGGGACCCCAGAAAGTATATATATTCTGGATCCTTATGAATAGCGATGACGATTAAGCGATGTCCGTCTGTCCGTCCGTCTGTACGTGAAATCGGGTTTCCCAAGCCCCCAGAAGAGCTAGAGACTTCGTTCTTGGACCATTGGATTGAAAATGAACTTTAGTAGGCTGCAGAAAGATCAGAAGTATGGTTCCAGAGCTGGGAAGCTTACACCTATTTCTCGATGCAAAATTTTGTACTAAAAATCAATTATTTTTTTTAATGTTTGTAAATTGAACCTATTTTGTGCTTTGAGGAGCCTTAATGGTCTATTAAAAACTAAAAAAATAATTTTTTTTCCAGGGATAGGAAATTAAAAATTTTTTTTCGGCTTATTCCGTATCTTGTAGTACATGTAGTAACTAAAATTGTTAAAAATTTCAAGTTTTTCTTTAACAAAAAAACTTTATACGTCATGAAGATTTGCATTGGCTAAAAAAAAAAATGTTTAAATTTAAATTTTGCTTCCAGGGGTGGGAAATTGAATTTTTTTATACATGAAAGTATGAAACTGATCTTGTTTTTTTTAGTTTTTTGCTAAATAAAACTGTCTTATAATTTAGGAAGAACAAAATTGGTATCAAAAATTCAAAAATAAAAAATAAAATTTCGAAATTTGAAACCAAAGACGATTCTACGGTTGGACAATTAGAACTTTTTGGGGTACGTGAAACGGATTTTTTGTTTTGTTTGTAAATTAAATATATATAATATTTTTGAAAGACGTTCAGAGGTATTAGATATAAGAAAAGCCAAACATTTAGCTTCCTAGCCACAAAATTTTAAGGTCTTCTTAAATATAAAAAAATACCGATAACATCATTTTGATTTTTTAATTAAACCTACTTTCTGTTTTGGCAAGAAAGAAAGAAAGAAGAATTACATCTGTGAAGGGTATTTAAGATTCGGCATAGGCGAATATAGCACTTTTACTTGTTTATATTATATTAGGTTTATTTCATAGATCCCCGAAGTTGTGATTTACAAAAGCTAAATATATAATTTAAATTAATGGTTTGACTAAAATTGTATTGTAATGAATTTAAAACCGAATTATATTTTAGTTTTTCAAAATATTAACTCAAATATTTCGAAATGAATGCAGTCATCACTAAAATGGCTATAACTCATGAACATACTGAGACCGTATGCCTTGGTATTGACGTCACCTTTCATATAAACTTTGAAAACAAAACGGTTCACGCATTCCAGAGAAGACCAATTACTAACACAATGCAACTTATATATATATATATATATATATATATATACGTTTTAAATAAATATATATATATATATATATATATATATATGTATGTATATATATATATATATATATATATATATATATATATATATATATATATATATTTATTTAATGGAGATTGTGCTTTATCGATAGATTAAGTAACAGATGTTTTGATTTAATCGGTTAATTTTATTAGTGATCGGTTAACGGATTAATAAAATTTTTTATAAATTAAGTCATTTCAAAAACAAGAATTTTATAAATTATTTATTATATGGAGTTTATTAGTAAAAACAAGTAAAAACGTTATATGCGACCGGGTCGAATCTTAAATACCCGCCAAATATTTAGTAAGTAAATTTAAGATGTTTAACTGTATTTTGGTGGGGTCGCTCTGGCAAGGGCTGTGGGGGAGACATTTCACCTTTGTCATAAAACTCTAAAAATAAATGCTTGAGATAATTATATACAAAATTAAAAAAAAAACATTTTTTTGTATAGGGTCATTTTGGGGGCAAAGGGGAAGGAGGGGGTTAGGGCAGAGTAGTACCAGGTTACGTCTCAGCTTCGTCATTATAGCTTAAAAATGTTATATTTAAGCAATAAAAGGTTAAGTAAAACAATTTGTAAAATGTTTACACTATTTTTGCATATAATAACTCCCACCAAAGAGGGTGGGGTCCAAAAATTATTTTTTTTTATTTGATGGCTCCAAGTTAAACGCGTTGGACCTTCTTTATTACAAAAATATATAATTTTCTTAACAAATTTACAAAAAAACGTTAGAAATTATGTTGTTTTTAGAGGTTGGTTTAGTTCTTTTTAGAGTAACTTTTTTCCCTCTTGCCCGATTTAGCGCATCTCCGAACTTAACTTCAAGAGTCTATCTCTTTTTGTTTGAACTAAATCGTGATTTCCACAGACGGACCGACGGACATGCTCAGATCGTCTTAGATTTCATCACTGATCAAGAATATATATACTTTATGGGGTCTCAGATGGATATTTTGCTGCGTTACAAACGGAATGACAAAGTAATTATACCCTCCATATTCTTTTTTGGAGGGTGTAAAAACAATAACAACAATTGTTCAACTAAAACGGGCAAATAAAAAAGAATTCATAAATTTGTTACACGTGTTACATACGAGTATATACATATATTACCTAAAAATAAACAGTGAGATCATTACATTTGTTGTTTTAGTAGTTTTATATTTTAGAAAAATTATTTTGCTTGAATATTTAGGTTTGAAGAGACTCTCTCTTTTCTTTAGTTTTCATAAAACTTCATTTGGAAAAAATTATTTCACTTATCGTAAATGTCGGAGAAATCGAAAGCCACACATAGTACGTAATATATAATTTTGAGTTCTTTTTGTGTATACCGTCCAAACCAAAAAAGAATTGAGGGGTATATTTACTTTGCCATTCCGTGCACAACGCAGCGAAATATCAAATCCTTGATTAGTGAAGAAATCTAAGACGATCTAGCTATATCCGTCCGTGAGTGGAAAGCACGATTCAGTCCAAACCAAAAGAAGCAGACACTTCATACTTGGTATATATATAAATCGAAGGATAGCTAAGGTCATGTTCGTAAATGGGCTGAATCGGGCCAGAGGGGAAATAAATCTTCTTAGAAGAATTAAAGCAACCTCTAAACAAGTAAAAGTGCTATATTCGGCTGTGCCGAATCTTAAATACTCTTTACAGATGTCATTCTTTTCGTTTAAATTTTTCGGCTAGGAATCTAAATGTTTGGCTGTTCTTATTTCTAATACCTCTGAACGTTTTTCAAACATGTTAAATATGTCTAATTTACAAAAAAAAAAAAGGAAAAAAATCCGTTTCATATAGCCTAAAGAGTTCTAATTGTCCAACCGTAGAATCGACTTTTAGATTTTTTTGGTTTTTAATAACAATTTATTTGTTCCTGATATATGAAGTAGGTATAATTCATCAAAAAATCAAAAATAGCAAATTATGTGGTTACTTTAATGAATCAGAAAATGTCGATTTTCCAACCCTGGAACCGAATTTTTAATTTTTTGATACTAATTTATTTTTTTCTGAAATATAAAAACACAAAATTTGGAACTTATGTGGGTACTTTTATGTACCAAAAATATTTCGATTTTCCATCTCTGGAAGCGAATTTTTATTTTTTACCAAAGCAATTCTTAGTGAGGTGTAAAATAGTTTTACTTGACAAAAAAATTAAAATTTTTAAACTTTTTGGTCACTTTCATGTACCATAACATATTTCATTTGTCCAACCCTGGATTCGAAATTTTGATATTTTAAGATTTTAATACCAATTTTGTTCTTCCTGAATAATAAAACAGCTTTAATTAGCAAAAAGAAACAACGTCAATTGCCTTTTTGGTTACTTTTATGCAGAATAAATATTTCAATTTCCCAACCCTTGAAACGAAATTTAATTTTTTTTTACCAATGCAACTCTTAAAGAGGCATAAAATAGTTTTATTTAAGGAAAACTTAATATTTGTAACCATGTAGATCATTTTTATGTACCACAATATATTGCAGTTATCCAACTCTGGAATCTAAATTATGATTTTTTTTAATTTTCGATACCAATTTTGTTTTTCCTGAACTAAAAAATAGTTTTAATTAGTAAAATAAACAACGTCAATTGCCTTTGTGGTTACTTTTATGTATAAAAACAAAAATTAATTTCCCAACCCTGGAAGCGAAATTAAAATTTTTTAAAATTTTCTTTAGCAATGCAAATCTTCATGAGGTGTAAAGTAGTTTTGTTTTAGAAAAACTTGAAATTTTTAACAATTTTTGTTACTATATGTACTACAAAATACGGAATAGGCCGAAAAAAATTTTTAATTTCCCATCCCTGGAAAAAATTTTAATTTTATTAATTTTTGATAGACCATTGAGGCTCCCAAAGCACGAAATAGGTTTAATTTACAAAATGATTAATTTTTGGTATAAATTTTGCGTCGAGAAATGGGTGTAAGCTTCCCAGCTCTGGAACCATACTTCGGCTGCCCTCTAATACCGTACCAAAGTTCCAGTTCCCACTCGTATGGGATATACCCATACTATAATCGTCATAGCGATGGCATTCCGTTCGTATATGCTTCCAGTCCCTCTCCGCAGTCACATTCCGAAAAGTCAGACAGACCCTTCGGATGCAAATATGCATTGAAGGAACTATTTCCAATCAACAAAAGACCCAGACTTGAACTGAAGCAAATATCTGGGTGGTCCCTAACGTAAGTCACGTCTCGTATGAATTCATACGTCACCCGCGCACTGTCACTAGACTTCTACCTATCATGCCAGATGAAAACAAGATGCTCCTCTAGTAGCGCCTTAATTCCCTGACGTCCTTATCTGCCAATCCCACAGCAGAAATCCTGAGAAGAGGAAAGCAATCGTTCTTCGTTTGAGCAGCATTGTAACGTTCTTGTGAAACGCCACAGCAATACCCACTCGATTGGCGCACTCCAGATCAGCAGGAGGCTGCCCCTCAATTAGGATGAGCAGATAATCCGCATATGTCTACAGTTTGTGTGAGCGCCCCAGTAGTGCCAACAGGAGATCCTTCACGCCACATGAGTTACGCACAATATTCTTACCATACAGCAACGCATCCTCAATGGACCACACCCTCGTCCAACGATCATCGGCGCCGGCTTCCTTCAGTCGGTTCATCATGATCCTCTTCAGCACTTTTCCAAGTACTAGGATAAAATTAATGCCCTGATAAGAGCGAGGTTTGCTCCTATCTCTATCGGAAGACTTCAGGGTGACTTTCCAAGCCCTACGGAAATAGCCCTCACTCAGACACTTCTCAAAGACTGACTCCAAATATTGGGGCACGACCTTACAGGTGCTTTTACTCAGCTTCCCAGTCATGCCATCAACACCGTGTATTGACGCTACACATACTGCCAGCTACTCTCTATTGTCCGCCGCAAGTTTCTTCTATGTCCTCCTTTAACATAACAATTAAGTCCTTGTGCGTCCAAAGAGTGGCAAGGTTTTCAGCCATACGCTGAGCGAGATCCTCAGCATTAGCCCGTCTGGCCCTTTGTAATTGCTTCCTGAGGCACCTGTCGTTCTTCGTCATATCTAACCATCATTCAACCTCTCCAGGTCTCCCAATCCGTCTGCGACCTAGGAAAGTGTCATTAATGGCATAAATCCACAGATGTATCTTGCCGACCTGGTCATCAATTGTCATATAATGCCGTTATGCATGCGTTTGCGTCTAGACCTAGGGTAAATGGTTAGTTACTCGATAGAACTAACACCCTATCCATATAAAATATATGTATATGGTTCCAATGGCGAGAAAACTCTCATTCCGTGGTAATCCTCTGCCCCGACCATTTGTGTAACACGGCACCTGGAGAAGATCAAAATATGCGCCCGTGTACGCAACAATACGGAGCTGACATCATGAGACGATCCCTTGGAAACTTTGAAGTCGCAATTTCTGCAATTCAATGTGTTGGGACATGCAAAATCATAATATCCAGCGATACCTCTACTCCTGCAAATGTTTTCCAGAAGCCTGCACTAAATGGTTAAGTCTCATGCACCTATGGCATAACCTAACAGGTTCCCTAACTCGCGCCAAGAACATAAACCATTTAATTTACACCCCGGCCATTAAAAGCCGCTACTCCACCCGCTTTCCAAGAGCTACTCGTTAGCCGAACGCTTCGCTAGAACACCTTAGGAGCCATCACTTTCTTGAAATACCTATTGTATAGCTCCGACATGAACTCATGAACTTTCCAGCGTGTGATTTCCACATGCACACGCTGGACAGTTATCTTCGAGCCCAGGGCATCTTTGACGGACACCTCGGAACCCACTTCCGCAAACTTTTTTCCGCTCAGCTGCCGAGGGCGTTCGAATTACAGCTCCACAATCACAAGTGGGGCGCACCACGTGAACACGTACGCAAACTGCCTGTTTTGAGGTTATAGGGGCGCCGCTATCACCACTACCAACCACGTCTCCACCGGCGCCAACTCTTCTTCTCAAATTAACGTCTCTATCTCTGACACCGCTTGAGGTTTCTTAGTTATATCTTCCTTCGGAATAGAACTAACCACAGCATCACAGCTTTGGTAGCAACAACGCCTACCTCAGCTTTTGCGTCGACCTTATTGCGCTCCTTCGGCGAGTATATATATACATGTACATATATATATATATATATATATATATATATATATATATTTTATTTTTGGACGTAATGATAGCAACTATCAATAGTAGCACCACGACAACTTCACTAGCACCACCCTGGAACAGCTTTGACATTTCGTCAGGGTGGGTAGTATTATCAGTATTATTCCAACGTCCTCCTTAGTTCCTAGGTAAGGAGGTTCGGAACTGATGCGCATACTTCATCGTTAGTTACTAACGAAACTTAAGAGGTACTGATTATCCTACGAATCTGTTCTAATCTGCGAAGTTCTATTAGAACTAGCTGTACAAAATTACATATATATATATATATATATATATATGTATGTATGTATGTATATATATATGTATATATACACATATATATATATATATATATATATATATATATATGTAAATATAAATATGTACATAAATATATACATATATATATATATATATATATATATATATCTATATATATATATATATATATATATATATATAAGGTATATATTTATCGCTTTTGCGTCTACCTTTTTGCGCTCCTTCGCAACATGTATGTATATATATATATATATATATATATATATATATATATATATATATATATATATATATATACATATATATATATATATATATATATATATATATATACATATATTTATATATATATATATATATATATATATATATATATATATATATATATATATATACCAGATATATTTTAATAAACTTTTTAAATTTAATGACCATGGTAAATTTGTATTAAATAAAGTTTACAAAGTGAAACATTATTTAGGAAGAATTTTATCGCATAAGTCTCTTCCTGTTAAAACAAAATTATTAATTTATAAAACTTGTTTAAGACCAGTGCTTTTATATAGATTTCCGATTTGGTTTACTATTTCACCATCAATAATGAATAAATTCGAAATTTTTGAGCGAATGATATTACGTTCATGTATTGGTAAAAACTTTGTTTCTCGTACGAAAAGATTTTCAAATGCTGTAATTTATGGGGAATCAATAATAACTCCTTTAAGTTCTTATGTTATTAAAATAATTAAAAATTATATTCATAGATTACATATTCATGAAAATGATATTATTAAGAACATTATTCTGTCTCAACATAGTTTTAATTGGACAAATACT
Source organism: Linnaemya tessellans (assembly GCA_951800035.1). Taxonomy (NCBI): domain Eukaryota; kingdom Metazoa; phylum Arthropoda; class Insecta; order Diptera; family Tachinidae; genus Linnaemya; species Linnaemya tessellans. Next base: position 64,008,387 of record OX637534.1, on the reverse strand, counting down.
AGTTAATTATCTCCCCTTGGTATGCAAAATGACTTGATTGACTTAGCTAATTTGTCTTCGGAATTTTTTCAAAAAGCTTATCCAGGTTCACATAGAGGTTAATTATAGAATTTATTTTTTTTTGTTCATATTTTATATAATTTTTTTATATATAGTTTTTAAGTTTTAACAATAAGTCTATGATTATTTTTTAGAGTTATACACTCACGAAATTGTTAGCATCGGGAGCAAATGCGTTGTCAATTTAAAATAATGTTTTTTTTTTTAAATGTTTACTTCTTATGTTAAGTTTGGTACTGTAATATTCATAACATAGTTTTTAAGACATTACATTTCAATCTTAAATATTTCAAAATTGTTATACACATCTTTCATATCCTATTATTATACAAAATAAGGCTCAATAAATTTACTTAACTTATATATACCAGAACTGCGCCCCGCGGTTTCACCCACGTAAGTCTATACCCCGTGGGAATATCGTGTTAAAAGTAGGCCATGGGTTGAGAGATATATTGTCTCTAGCTGGCAATATGTACGCGTATAGCCATTAACCAATTACGATTTCACTTTCACATTCAAATATATTATTTTATTGGGATTGACTTGGTGGTAATACAAAAGTTATAGGTAGCTATTGCAATATACTCCTATAAACTACATTAAACGATTTTTTTCGGTCAGCATAAATGTGCAGGTTTTTTGCTGTAGAAACCCGTGTGTAACTTCAACGATATTTGCGGCGCACGCCAAAACATGTCGCCGATTGTAGATTTTTTCCTACTTACTTGACACTTATCGTTATATTTTGGATAATCTACACAATATCTTTATAAATTACAGCCTATGTTTTATTCTGATCTATAAGCTAAATTATTGTTAAGTTTTTGAAATCCATTCAATAGTTTTTGCGTGAAAGAGGAACAAAGATCCACACTCACAAATATTCGGCTTTATAATATTAGTAGGAGATATATGTGTACATATGTATGTATGTATGTATGTATGTATACATATATGTATATATATATATATATATATATATATATATATACGTTTTTTTTTTTTTTTTTTATGGACGTAATGATAGCAACTATCAATAGTGGCCCCACGACAACTTCACTAGCACCACCCTGGGACAGCTTTGGCATTTCATCAGGGTGGGTAGTATTATCAGTATTATTCCTACGTCCTCCTTAGTTCCTAGGTAAGGAGGTTCGGAACTGATGCGCATATTTAATCGTCAGTTGCTAACGAATCCTAAGACGTACTAACTCTCCTACGAATCTGTGCTAATCTGCGAAGTTCTATTAGAACAAGCTGTACAAAACTACACACGCTGGTCCAATTCAATAAGGATTCCAGCATGGTCGGAATAATATTCTCCGGGCTGATCGTACGCCCCAAACCTTCCTCTAAATACGACCTCCAGTTGCTGAATCGTGAGCAGACAAAGACGACATGCTCAGCATCCTCAACCACATTCCCACCACAATGTGGACAGAACGGAGAGTCGTCGTGCTTAAAACGAAATAGATATGACTTAAAGCAACCATGTCCAGACAAGAACTGTGTTAGGTAATAGTTCAGATCACCATGTTTCCTAGTCAGCCATAATCTGATGTCGGGTATTAATGTATAAGTCCATCTTCCCTTTTCAGTGGTTGACCACCGTTCTTGCCATTTTTGCATACATAAGTCAGAGTTATCCCTTAATCATGATTTCTAAATCGATAGGGATCATACCCGCAATGACAAAAGCCGCCTCGTCCGACACTGTCCGAAATGCACTACATACTCTTAAAGCAGCTAGCCTATACACAGGGGATACCAGCCCCACATATGTGGAATATCTAAGTGAGTCTGACCATACCGGGTGTGCATATAGGATAATGCTCCTTACTACTCCAGCGAGCAGTTTCCTCTGAAGATACTTTGGCCCTCTCGTGTTTGGCATGATCCGAGATAGCGCCAAACAGGTCCCTGATGCTTTGGATGCTATATATCGCAAGTGCTCCCGAAAAGATAGCCGTTTGTCAATCATCACACCCAGATATTTCAGAAATGCCTTTGATTCTATGGAACAGGTGCCAACTTGAGGTTAATAGTCTCCCTAGCCTTACGACTACTAATTAATATATATATATATATATATATATATATATATACGTATATATATGTATATATATATATATATATATATATATATGTACATATATATACTATATATACACATATATAAATATATATATATATATATGTATATATATATATATATATATATATATATATATATATATATGTACATATGTATATACACATATATAATGGATATATATATATATATATATATATATATATACTATCCGGAAAAATGGCAACACTGGTCTCACAAGCCGACAGAACGATGTTGACTAAACTTTAGAATATGCCCACTGTTCTGAAATTTCACCCTGAAATTAAATTTGTGAATCAACAAAGCAAAATAACCAAAAGGTTCCGCTATTAAACAACAAAAAGTGCTCTTGGATGCACAACAGCATGCAAGATTGCTGTTTGGTTCTGTAAGCCTTTTTACAGAATCCTTCAAAAATAAAAATCAATTTCTTATTTCTGTTACGAACAAAAGTGGTCTATTTTATTCAACTGAATTTAAGCGGATGAAAATATCATTACAGCAAAGGGCACCCGAAAGTTACAAAAAAAACTTCATTATCGTAAATATTAGCTTCATTATGAAGAATACAGTCACCATAATTTATAATTAATATTTTTGCAAGTTTGTTATTGCCAGCAAATATGCAAATCTAAAGTGCTTTACCAAATATACACATTTCGCTACAAATTTACATAAAAGTATGTAAAGCAATAAGCAGTATGCAAATAAATTTAAACAACTGCAGGGCCGGACCTGCGGTGAACATCCTCCCCCCGTTGGAGGCCTCTGGCTTTCAACTGCTCGTTCTCTATTGGCAGTACAGCTAACTTGGTAACAGCACGCTTCATCTCCTTACTGTTAGCTCGAACCACTGCGACGCGAGCTACTCCATCTTCTCCATATATGAGGTCTATCACCCGTCCCATTTGCCATTGAAGAGGTGGAAAATTTTCGTCTCTTAGTAATACCATATCACCCTTTGCAATATTTGCGGAAATCGGACATAATGGTCGGGAATTTAAAATGGCTGATACTTGGCATACCAGTGTCCGCAATTCATCAAATGAAAGTATTGAAAGGCCCAACACTCGCTTAAAATTATATTTTGCCGCCTTTACTGCTGCCTCCCAGAGGCCGCCAAAATGTGGTGAACTAGGCGGGATAAATTTCCAATAAATACCATCATTTAGACAGTGTCGATACACTCTATCCGAATGAGATTGACTTGTAAATAGTTGTTTCAACTCTGATAACTCGTTTTTGGCACCAACAAAGTTTGTAGCGTTGTCAGACCAAATTGTGTGCGGCTTTCCTCTGATCGAAATAAAACGTTTTAGTGCTGATAAAAATGCTGGTGTTGAAAGATCTGAAACAAGCTCCATGTGCGAAGCCTTCGTTGAGAAGCATATCAAAATTCAAACGTAGTATTTTATTGGTGGACGTTTTCTTATGCCAGATTTGTATTGAAATGGCCCACAGAAATCGATGCCCGTAGTATAAAACGCCCTGCATTGTAGTACACGTTCACGGGTTAAGTTTCCCATGATATGTTGTTTGTACTTCGGCCTCAATCGAAAGCACCGAATACATTTGAAATTACTGCACTTACAGCTTTTCTTCCACCAAGGGGCCAATACTGCAATCGAATTGTAGAAAGTAAACTCTGCGGGCCAGCACGCAAAAGGTTTTGGTGAAAACCCATTACTAATGCACGAGTAAAGGGGTGAAGTTTCGGTAATACTATAGGATGCTTTGCTTCAAAGTTTAAATCTGAGTTTTCGAGTCTTCCTCCGACACGAATAAGATTTGTAGAGTCTATAAATGGCGCTAATGGATAAAGCTTGCTTGATGAAGATACTTGCTTGTTTGCCTTTAAAGCATTGTATTCAGCTGACAAATGTATTTTTTGTATATTACGTATTACCAAATTTGTACCCATTTTTAATTCGAATGGAGTTAATGGGCCTGATTTAATTTCCTTGCGTAATGCGAATTTCAAAACTACGAATTTATAAACGTAACCAAAAATACGCTGTATTTGAGAAAAGGAATTATGATATTTGCAATTAACTGACCAATCATTTACTGGAGCAACTAGCAAAACAGTACGTTTTCTTTCAGGCAAATCAGTCGTATATTTTAGAAGTTTTGGCCAAGTTGTGCTGTCGCCTTTTAAGAAAATCGGACCGTTTTTCCAAAGCTTTGATGAAAGAAGCTCTTTTGGTACGGCGCCTCAAGATAAAATGTCCGCTGGATTTAGATCTGTAGGGACGTGATGCCAAATCATCCGATCTGTAAGATTTTGGATGCGACTAACTCTGTTTGGTACAAAGACGTTAAAATTTGATGATTCTTCACGTAACCCGATAATACTACCATGGAGTCTGACCAGCAATGTATTTCATATTGTGTTGGAAATGACTTTACAATAGTATTTACTAATTCTGCTAACAACAAAGCTGCCGATAGCTCTAATTTTGGAATGGTGATTGTTTTTAATGGTGCTACTTTCGACTTGGAACATAGTAGGTTGACTCTGACAAGTTCTCCGATCTCACTGCGTACGTAGACACACGCAGCATATGCCACTAAGCTTGCATCGCAAAATGCATGTATTTGCACTAGAGCATTTGATATTTGAACAAACCGAGGAAATGCAAAGGTGTGTACCTTCGATAGTTTTGAAATAAAGTCAATCCATGCCGAATGCAGTGACTGCGGAAGACTTTCATCCCAATTCAAATTATGTTTCCATAATATCTGCATAAATAGTTTAGCCTTCGTAACTATAGGACCAATAAGACCTAGCGGGTCATATATACGTGCGATTGTAGACAATATAGAACGTTTAGAAATTATGTCGCTAATTGGCGATACCAAAAATGAAAAAATGGAATGGTCAGACTTTGGGTTCCATACTAGACCCAAAGTTTTCGTTATGTCAGTTCCATCATGGAATTTAAAAAATTGTTCACAATCAGCTGATGAGACACCCTCTAAAACTGTGGCTTCGTTAGAACCAGTGTTGTCAGATAATTTTTTTTCTTCCCCCCAAAAATATTTAGAAACCCCCTAGGTTCTACACTTTTTCTTAAAAAACCCCCTAAAGCAGAAAAGTTTAAGTAGTCATTTGGTTTCATCATTCTTATCTCTATTAAATTTGAATATAGGTACTATCATTCTTACGCGAAAAGCACGAAAACACCCAAATTTTTATATTATTTTTTTTATAAAAAGCCCCCAAAAAAATATATCTGCAATCATTCTTTCTTTTGTAAGAGACGGCTTGAGGAAGTTTGTTACGGGTACATGTACTTCTTTTGTTTGGAATGCAAATCCAATATGTTTTTTCGTATTGTGGTGTGCAATAAGGTCTCTTGTTAGCCACCATAATGCTTTTATAATATTTGCGTAAAGCTTTGTAGTTGTCTGCCTGGACAGGGGCTAACCAATCTGAAATTTAATTTTGCATTTATTGTGTTTAAAATTTTATTTAAAAATACAATACCTTTAAAGTGCTGATCTATTCCCACTCCTTTTTATACCCTCCAAAAAAGAATTTGGAGGGTATATTCACTTTGTCATTCCGTTTGTAACGCATCGAAATATCCATCTCAGACCCCATAAAGTACATATATTTTCGATCAGTGATGAAATCTAAGACGAACTGAGCATGTCCGTCCGTCCGTCTGTGGAAATCACGATTCAGTCCAAACGAAAAGAGCTAGACTCTTGAAATTTGGCATAAATATATTTTAAAACTTAGAGCAGGTTAAGTTCGAAGATGGGCTAAATCGGGCAAGGGGGAAAAAAGTTCCCCTAAGAAGAACTAAACCAACCCAGAAAAAACAACATAATTTTTAAAGTTTTTTGGTTATTTTGTTAAGCAAACGATATATTTTTACGTCAAATACGGTTCAACGCCTTAAACTTGGAGCCATTAAATAAAAAAAAAAAAATTTTTGACCCCGCCCACTTCAGTGGGCGTTATTATAGGCAAAAATAGCATAAAAATTTAACAAATTGTTTTATTTAAGCCTACATTCCTTAAAAATAACACTTTTAAGCTTTAATGACGAAGCTGAGACGAATCCTGGTACTTTTCTGCCCTACCCCCTCCTTCCCCTTCGTCCCCTAAATGACCCTACCAAAAAAAAAAATTTTTTTTTTAAATTTTGTATATAATCATCCCAAGCATTTATCTTTAGAGTTTTATGACAGCCGATTTCTGCCCTACCCCCCCCCCCCCTCTTCCTTTGCCCCCTAAATGACCCTGCCATAAAATAATTTTTTTTTTAAATTTTGTATATAATCATCCCAAGCATTTATCTTTAGAGTTTTATGACTGCCTATTTCTGCCCTACCCCCCCCCCCTCCTCCCTCTTCCTTTGCCACCAAAATGACCCTACCAAAAAAAAATGTTTTTTTAAATTTTGTATATAATCGTCCCAAGCATATATCTTTAGAGTTTTATGACTGCCGATTTCTGCCCTACCCCCCCCCCCCCTCTTCCTTTGCCCCCAAAATGACCCTACAAAAAAAAAAAGTTTTATTAAATTTTGTATATAATCATCCCAAGCATTTATCTTTAGAGTTTTATGACTGCCTGTTGCTGCCCTACCCCCTCCTCCCCCTTTGCCCGCTAAATGACCCTATTAAAAATAAATACAATTTTTTTTTAATTTTGTGCATAATCATCCCAAGCATTTATTTTTAGAGTTTTATGTCTACCTGTTTGTGTCCTACCCCCTCTAAATGACCCTATCAAAAAAAACCAATTTTAATTTTGTATATAATTATCCCAAGCATTTATTTTTAGAGTTTTATGACATAGGTGAAATGTTTCCCCCACAGCCCTTGCTAGAGCGACCCCGCCAAAATACAGTTTTTATACCCTCCAAAGAGAATTGTGATGAAGTCTAAGACGGTCTAGCAATGCCCATACGTTCGTCTGTGGAAAACATGATATTGTATATATTTGAACCCCGCCCCCTTTAGTGGGCGTTGACGTACGATATTATATAAAGGAACTCTGTCCCACCAAGTTAAACATTTCAAATTCACTTACTAAATATTTGGAGGGTATTTAAGATTCGACCTGGTCGAATATAACGTTTTTACTTGTTATATTTTGTTTATATATGTTATCCTTTTTTGGCATATTGGTAATAAATTGTAAAGATGAACAACTTTTTAAAATTTATATTTTGCAGTTCAAGGAAAACCAACAAAATTGAAATGTTTTAATGTTTGTATTTGCGTAATTACTTTCTAAAGCGTCATTTCGATACAATATCTTCGACATGCTCAGTTGTTAAATTATGTACTATTATGTAACAAACTATAAATTCGAAAAACCCCTAAAAATCCCCTAAATATAATTTTCTTACCCCCATCTTTCCCCCTAAAGAATATTAACCCCTAAATCTGCCCCTAAATAGAAAAAAACCATAAATCTAGGGGAAAACCCCCTAATCTGACAACACTGGTAAGAACACCACTTACGAATAAGAAAGTTGCCCGCTTTAAGTAACTCGGTAACTTGCTGCCGAGTCTCCATTACATCCTCTCTGCCAGAGATCATGTCATCAACATAAAACTCTCTTCTTACAACTTTCGCAGCCATTGGAAACTTATTTTCTTCGTCAAATGTAAACTGATTCATAGCGCGAATGGCTAAGAATGCCGCAGGTTTTGTGCCATATATAGCCATATTCAGCTTGTAAATTTTAATTTCCTCATTTGGGTTTTTTCTCCACAATATACACTGCAGGTAGTCATCTGGATGAGATACTTTAACGCGTCGATACATTTTGCAGATGTCGCCCGTAAGCGCTACTTTGAATAAACGAAAACGCAAAATAATATTAAAAAGTTTGGGTTGTATTGTGGGCCCGGTATAAAGTACTTATATCATTTAATGAAAGGCCTCATGACGTTTTCGCCGATCCATCAAAAACTACCCGCAATTTTGTAGTTGTGCTGTCTTCTTTTCTTACACAATGATGTGGCAAATAATACATGTTTTCAACCGGGTGCGATGAAAGTAAGGACATGTGCTTTAAGTCTATATAGTCATTCATAAAATCCACATATTGCCTCTTAGTATCTGGATATTTATTAATTTTTTTTCAAGACCTTTAAAACGTTGCAAAGCCAGCCCAAACGAATCACCAAGAACACTACTTGGTATGACCTTTGGCAAATTTACGGAATACTCACCAGAATTTAGTCCCGTAGTTGTTTGTTTAAAAAAATTCTCGCAATAGGAGTCATCAACTGCTTCAGTATGTGTATCATCGAAATTGTTTTCGATTTCCCCAAATTTTTTAATAAGCTCGCTAACATCTTGTTCTACTTTAGAATCAAGGTATTTCTGAGTTGTTGCCAATGCTAGAGCGTTTGATGTATTGAATCCACCTCCTGACACTGCCCATCCAAACAAGGTTTTTTGCAAAATGGGTAGATGTTTATTTAAACGAATTTGACCCACACACAATAATTCGAAGAATAGACTAGCTCCAATCAAAATATCTATACGTTCATGCTTATAAAATAAGGGATCTGCCAATTTTAGATTTCGTGGAATATTCCAGTTGCATATACTCGTATTACCGCTTACAATCGGTTTGTAATCTGTTATGGAAGGAACTACAACAGCAGAAAAGTAAGTTGAAACATTTCCAATTTGAGACTTCACTGTAACATCAACAAACTTGTCAGCTACGAACGCATTATCACCTATACCGGAAAAGGTTATATTCGATTTTTTTTGTCTGCAATTGAAGCTGTTTTGCGAAACGAGTTGTTATAAAATTTAGCTGAGAGGCTGAATCCAAAATAGCACGGCAAGGCAAAAATGAGCAAGACGAATTCTTTATTAATACATTTGCCGTAGCTAACAAAACACATGCTCTGTAGATGCGATAGAGACTGATGAAGATACAAGTGCTGACTGTGATGTTAACGTTTCCTTTGTCTTAGTTATCGAATAATTAGCTGGAGAACAGTTGCGTATGTCATCAATGTGCAATAGCGAATGATGTTTAGATGTGCAATAACGACAGTGTCCAGCTTTGCAATCTTTCATCATGTGCCCCTTTCTCAAGCAATTCAAACAAAGTTGCAATCTTTTGGCAGTGCAAAACGTAAATAAAACCAATGACGATGCAGAAGCTACAAGGACATTTCGCCCATTATTTTTAGGCTTAAAGATTTGATTTGCAGGATTTTTAGGCATAGATTGCTCAATTGTTTCTAAAAACCGACATCGTTTATCTAAAAATGATTCAAGAGAAGACCATGTGGGAAGTACATAACTAGATAACTCTTCTTCCCATTTTGTTTTAGACTTCATATCAAATTTTTAAGTCATTACATGAATTAAAAATCCATCTGCTATTTGCTCTTCGGTGCTTATAGTTTGAAATGCGCCCACGTTAGCACTGAGCTTATCACTAAGTTGACGAATACTTAAGGAAGCGTCCCTTTCAACCCTATTTAAATTAAAAATTTCTCTTATATGCGATTGGAAAATTGCCAATTTGTTGTCGAAACGTCTCTTTAAAAGCTCTATAGCCTCATCATAATTGGCATCAGTTGGCTCTAATGATGATATCGTATCCAAAGCGGCACCTTTCAAGCAGGAACGAAGATGCTGAAACTTTTCAACCTTTAATATGTTATCTTTGTCAATAACTGTGCAAAACATAGAGAAGAAATCAGACCATTCAAGGTAAGATCCTGAAAACGAAGGTATTTTTAGTTCTGGCAACCTGGAGCTTCGATTAGCTAAAGAGTGCGATGCAGCTTCATCTAAGGAAAACTGACGAAATGTTGAAGAGCGTTGTTGAGGTTGTTGTTCCGTTTTCCTTACGATGTTTAATTGACGAGTCAGCTTAGCCTTCACATCAAAATAAATGTTCATAAACTTGCTTCGGGTGTCGCTATGAATAGTACTATTGTCCATTTCTTCTAAAATTGTCTGCGCTTTATCAAAAGCACTGTGAGATTCTCGACGAATTCGGGACGAACTAAGAGATCATCAGCATCATACTCCATCAACCGCACTGAGCTTAATACGACATTTAAATTGTTTAGCTGACTGGAGATACCGGTGACCCTACTTTGGCACGTCGATAACTGCCCATTACCAACGGAAATGTCTTCCTGACTTTCAGTCATAATTAGATTATGTTTAATATCAATAGAACCAAACGAAACTATTACCAAATTTTAAAATACCGATCACGTCGGGGTCACCAATGTTTGGTTCTGTAAGCCTTTGTACAGAATCCTTTAAAAATAAAAATCAATTCCTTATTTTCGTTACGAACAGAATTTAAGCGAATGAAAATATCATTACAGGAAAGGGCAACCGAAAGTTACAAAAAAAACGTCATTATAGTGAATATTAGCTTCATTATGAAGAATACAGTTACAATAATTTATAATTAATATTTTTGCTTTACCAAATATACACATTTAGCTACAAATTTACATAAAAGTATGTAAAGCAATAAGCAGTATGCAAATAAATTTAAACAACTGCAGGGCCGGACCTGCGGTAAAAAACTGTTGTTCACTTAATACTAGAATATTTCCGGATACCTCCTACCGATCTTGAAGAGTTTCAATCCTCTTCAAGATCGGTATCCTGACTTAAAAAACTCCTAAACTCATAATATCTAAAATACACTCTGCCTTATTACCGTTCTCGAATCGACTCGAGTGTTTGTAATAGATTAAAGAAAATTCTGAATTTTTCTTTAATTTATTACATTCTTTCGAGTCGAATCGGGAACCGTAATAAGGTCCACTATAAACTTCCGCTTATAAATAACACGTCCGTACACAATGAGAATCCAACTGAAAATGCTTAGTGCTGAACCAAAGAATTCGACATAATATTGAAAAAATACAGAGGGTGTTCTTGTCTGATGTAGTTAACACGAGACTATGAGGCAGAAAATCTCGAGTCCGACTCAGCTCTCAGCCATGAATATGGTGTACAATTCTTCTGTTCAGCAATAAAGAATGCTTCGGTTAGTTGCTGTCGGCCCGTTAAAGTGGCAGAGACATAGCACAAAACATAACAGGTAGCGATTGACGCTATCACGTAATAAGGGCAGGTTAAAGCACCCTCCATCGTCAGGCTTGTAGCAAATATTAAGACCCATTTAGCCGAACGTTCAAATCCCAAATGTTAGGTAAATGGTGCTACACTTATAGAATACTTAAAATCGTGTCGTCTGTTTTTGGCATAAACAAACAAATTATTTATACACACAAACAAAATCGGAAATAATTCAAAACATATTGTATTTCTTGTAAGCATTTATATCAAGTGTATTTAATAAAGAAAATAATATAATGGATGCGGAAGATATGTTTATCGGTTTAAATTTCTTGCGTTTGTGCAAAAAATACAGAGCAAATAAAACAAGTAAAAGTGCTATATTCGGCTGTGCCGAATCTTAAATACCCTTCACAGATGTCATTCTTTTCGTTTAAATTTTTCGGCTAGGAAGCTAAATGTTTGGCTTTTCTTATTTCTAATACCTCTGAACGTCTTTCAAAATAATCAAATATGTTCAATTTACAAACAAAAAGAAAAATTCCGTTTCATGTACCCCCAAAAGTTCTAATTGTCCAACTGTAGAATCGTCTTTTAGATTTTTATGGTTTTTAATAACAATTTATTTCTTCCTGATATATAAAGTAGGTATAATTCATTATAAAAATCAAAAATAGCAAATTATGTGGTTACTTTAATGAATCAGAAAATGTCGATTTTCCAACCCTGGAACCGAATTTTTAATTTTTTGATACTAATTAATTTTTTTCTGAAATATAAAAACACAAAATTTGGAACTTATGTGGGTACTTTTATGTACCAAAAATATTTCGATTTTCCATCTCTGGAAGCGAATTTTTATTTTTTACCAAAGCAATTCTTAGTGAGGTGTAAAATAGTTTTACTTGACAAAAAAATTAAAAATTAAAATTTTTAAACTTTTTGGTCACTTTCATGTACCATAACATATTTCATTTGTCCAACCCTGGAGTCTAAATTTTTATTTTTTTGAGATTTGAATACCAATTTTGTTTTTCCTGAATTCTAAAACAGTTTTAGTTAGCAAAAATAAAACAACGTCAATTGCCTTTTTAAATACTTTTATGCAGAATATATATTTCAATTTCCCAACCCTGGAAACGAAATTTAATTTTTTTACCAATCCTAGTGTTCATTAGGTATAAAGAAAAACTTAAAATTTGCAACCATTTTGGTCACTTTCATGTACTACAATATATTCCATGTACCAAAAAACTTTCGACTTCCCAACCCTGGAAATATTAATTTTTTCGTTTTTTTTTACCAATGCAACTCTTCATGAGGTATAAAGTAGTGTTATTTAAGAAAAAATTACAGCTTTTAACTATTTTGGTCACCTTCATGAACCTTAAAATATTGCACTTGTCCAACCCTGGATTCGAAATTTTGATTTTTTTTTTTAATTTTTGATACCAATTTTGTTCTTCTTGTTTTTAGTTAGCAAAAAAAAAGAACAACATCAGTTGCCTGTTTGATTACTTTCACTTATAAAAACAATGCAATTTCCCAACCCTGGAAGCAAAATTTGAATTTAAAAAATAACATTTTTTTTTTGCCAATGCAAATCTTCATGACGTATAAAGTGGTTTTGTTAAAGAAAAACTTAAAATTTTTAACAATTTTAGTTACTACATGTACTACAAAATACGGAATGGACCGAAAAAAAATTTTTAATTTCCCATCCCTGGAAAAAATATTTAATTTTTTTAACACATATTTTTCAAAATATGAATGACTTTTATATTGATTTGGGTCTGCTGAATCCAAATCCGTTGTCGCTTTGGCGCTATCGTGTCCATGAGCCCTGGATATAGGTGTTCGTAAGGGCGAACATTGGCTTCAATTTAACATGAATATCGCATATGAACCAATTTATGTGCATTTATGAAAATTTTCATTTATATGTAAAAATACAAATAATAACTAACGAGAAATGTATATAATATATTAATTAAAATATAAAAATAATACGATTTTTTTCTGTGATTTTTTCAAAGCATTGTGGATGCAAATGCACATTGAATTTTTGGCACATCCACGTGATTGGTTTGCTTTGAGTTGATTTCTAAGAGTTTTTCCCTGTGGTTCAACTATTCGAATATGTTCGTCTACTAACAAAGCTTTGCTAACGCTCACCCTGAAATATTTTTGAGATAATGTTCTTTTTCCTTCTGATTCCATGCATTAGCCGCTGATGAGCTGAGAACCAAAATAAAGGCCAATACTACTTCTTTGGCTTATTATTTATTCTGTAGTTTGATACAGCATTGTCGTGAAGATCAACTCCACCCATAGCTTTGTTATATGAGCTGAGAAGCTGTGGTTGTGGCACATTCTCATATTTTTTTCAATTCTTTCTATAGTTCTTCTGGGGGCTTGGGAAACCCGATTTCACGCACAGACAGACGGGCATCGCTCAATCGTCATCGCTATTCATTAGGATCCAGAATATATATACTTTATGGGGTCCCATGTGAATATCGAAGAAATTACTCACGGAATGACAAACCTATATATACCCTTTCACTTTTTTGTGAAATCCGTTTGCAGTTTTTCTCCATCAGGTCGGGATATATTTTATAGGCATGGCAAATTTTTTCCCCTAAATTAGTCAGGCACGGAGACATATTCCACCCTAACACAAGAACGAGTTATCCAATTTCAAAAGTGGGTGCTGTTGGCTGAAGTAGTAGATAGAACACGAGACTATGAAGCGGATGGTCCTGAGTTCGAGACCGCGCTGAGTCATGAAATATTGTGTTGAATTCTTCTGATCAGCATTAGTGCGTGGTTGTGTTATTTGTTGCCAGCCTGTTTCAATGATGAAGGCATATTCACTGGTCACTGAACATAATTGGCAGCGACTGACACTATCATGTAATAAAAAGCAGAGTAACAGCACCCACCTTCGTCGGCCCTGTAGCAAAAATTAGTCGACGAAGTAAAAGGTTGAAATAGCTACAAAAAAAAACTGTCTATCCTCTCATCTTTCCTAATCTGTCCCTTCAATACTATCCCCTCGTTTTCAGTTCCGGCGCAATGCATTGCATATAAGTATATGGTCATCCCTGAGTGCTGGTCCAAGATAAAAAAAGTAAAACACCAAAAGATGTGTAACAAAATTGTATTTATTTTAGTCGAATATAAATTTTATCTATCTTTTATCGTTTTGGAATTATTCGGAAATTAATGAAGAAAAAAAATTTTTTTCGTGCAAAATTCGTAATTTTTTTTCAGTTTAAAAAGGGAATTAAAAAATAAATTAAAGGTATTTAAACATTGTAAAACGCTAGTTTTAATTCAGTTATTAAGTTCGGTTAGTAATAGAGTAACTCAACTCCGAAAAGAGCTTAAATAAAATAAATAAACAAACAGTTAAACAAAAAAAGAAGTGTTGTTATTTTTTTTTAAAGAGATTCGACAAGGAAATCTCTAACTTATGCATGTATGTACATACCAGAGTTCGAAATAGTGTACATATTTTATTCTCTCTACACACAAGTTTACATCAACGACATTGAAAAATGTATGCATGCCTCACTTTATACACAAATAAATCTTGAGTGTACAGGACTGTGCATCATATCTCAAGTGTATACATTGAAGACATTGAAAGCATTGAATTCACTTTATGTACGTATGCACATTTGCGGAGATGATAACATTGTATTTGTTTTGTAACTTCATAAAATTAATGTGTGTGTGCGCAGTAAAATCAAACACTGAAAATATTATACATACCCATCAGTTTCAAATTAACCCGGTAAAAAATCATTCAAAGAGTAATCTTGGAGCGCTCCTTTGCGAGTAATGGATTACTCCATAAAACTCCGGACCTCATTGGATTTTTAACACATCATGTCCGCAGACACGAGTACTCCTTTTAAGCTCATTATGGAGTACTACCTTTGATCTTGAAAATGACGACAGATTACTCCGGTTTTGTCTCCTAAAAGAGCATAAAGGGAGTAATCGTTTTTGTCTCCTAAAAGTGCATAAAGGAGGAGTGAACATTCATATAAAATACAAATTTTTTTTTTATCTTGGATCAGCACTCAGGGGATGACCCCTATATATGCAATGCAGTGTGCCGGAACTGAAAACGAGGGGATAGTATTGAAGGGACAGATTAGGAAAGATGAGAAGATAGACAGTTTTTTAGTAGCTATTTCAACCTTTTTTGCAAAAACTAGAAAATATTTATTTATTTTTTTAAATTTTTTAAAAATGTTATTTTATTTTTTGTCGTAGTTTTTGACGAGTAGGTCTGTCGGTAAAAAGTTGCCTTACATTTACGAAATGCCAGCTTGAAAGGTTTTTCATATTCCGGGTATGTTGGATACGTGCCTTTAAGTGCTTCTGCAATAATATTAAAGAAAAGATAACACGTAATATATTATTTAAGACATGATACAAAAAATTCAGCTATTACCGAAATAAAAAAGTTAAACAATTTGTATATGTTTAAGGCTATACAATTTTTTAATCCATCCCAATTTCATTTGTGCCGCAAATATTTTCGCCGATCATTTTGGGTTGTGCTTTTTCAATTTTGATTTTGGCAAACTTCAATTTAATACCTATATGAAACTAAATTAGAAAATAAATTTTGACACATTTTTAACAATTTTTTACTTTACCCGTACCTTTTCGTTTTTTTTAATAACACGTCTTTCACTTTTTAAAACTAAACTGACTAAATAGAAAAACAAACATCAATAATTAACAGATATGTCAAAGAAAAAAAACCAAAAACGAATTGATACATCCCTCATTGATCCATTTGGAGTATTAAGCGGGGCATAAACAACAAAACAAACAAAAAAAGTTTCGATAGCTCGCTTATTCCTCCAAATGGATGAACAAGTCATTACTCCTTTATTGCTCGATTATGGATTAATCCATATATATATTTTTTATCTTGGACCAGTACTCAGGGGGTGACCTCTATATATGCAATGCATTGCGCCGGAACTGAAAACGAGGGGATAGTATTGAGGGGTACCAGTTTTCCTAGCCTTACTGCTACTATTCAAAACCGCTTCGGTTTTATGATCAGCTAGAGTTAATCCCATTGAGGTAATCCAGGTCTTTGCTAATTGTACGCTGGCATTTGCAATGGTTTCTGCCTCTAATAATTCTTTGGATTCACACACTAACGCTATGTCGTCTGCGAATCCCACTATCTTTACTGTTTCAGGTAAACTCAATCCTAGTAATACATCGTACATTCTACGTTTCCACCACTAATCCTACGTTTCATTATACCTGCATCTGTATTATATATCAGTTTTCGATTTTGGAAATAGTCCAGCATTTATCTTATCAGATATTCTGGAATGTCTAATCGAGATAAAGCATCAACAGTGCGCACCTTGTTTGCTGTATTGAACGTGTTCTTTATATCTAACGTCACAACTACACAGTAATCTTTTGTGCCATTCCACCAACTCTTCCCATAGATAGTTGGAGTAGCAGTTTCTACTACCATATATATAGCATCCACTGTTGACCTTGGTTTCCTGAAGCCAAATTTGTTGCCTGAGAGGCCATGTCTGTCTTCAACGCAATTTCCAAGTCTTTCGCAGTTTACACCATCTAGCAATTTCCTACATGTATCTGTCACACATAGTGGCCGATACGATGAGAGGTGATCTAGGGGTTTATTGTCCTTTGGTATTAATACCAACTTCTGTCTCTTCCATCTCGTTAGAAAAATTCCCTTACTTAACCATGCATTTACCACTCTTAAGAACTTTTCGGAAACAGCTTGACGGCCTCTTTTAATACTATATTTGGAATGCAGTATGGGCTCGGTATTCCCTCCAGGATTGACCTTCACTCGGTTGCGACGGACCTCGGCATTTAAGTTTTTTGGTGACCAGCTTGTATACAAGACCCCAAGGATTTTTATTTACTTCATTTTTAGGGCCTCCCTCTTATCCCTATAGTTCTGTTAGTGTGCACTATTCTCTAACCTACCTCGAGTACTTGTATATTACCTTCTTGCACGTATACACTCAGCTCTCAAGCTAGCAATATCATTATTCCACCAATAAACCGGATCCATTCAAGTCCATACCCTCCATACAGGTAGCAAAAATATCCTTATCAAAGGTATTCACTTTCCATCCTGTCAAACTTTGCACTTTGAGGGTCACATGATACATATCACCCTGCACATCTATAATAATGGCACTGTGATAGCTGTAAGTATGTATACATAGCAGATACTCTCTAGTTTACACGGTTTATATGGTATCGCTGGCAAACGTAATGTCAATAACTGATCCACCATTTCTGAAGGTTTCCTCATCTCCAGAACTCAAAAGAACAACACTCAACGCAGAAAAGGCCTCCAATAGAATCCTTCCCCTTGCATCTGTCGAGGTGCAACCCTATTCAACAGCCCACGAATTGAAATCTTTTGGTATTATAACAGGACTCCCGGCTGCAGCGTCCATCACGATGTTGTCTATAGAAAGTCCTCAAAAGAATACCTAGGAGGAACATAGCAGCTGTACAAACATACACACCGCAAGCAATTCTTGGATAGATCCTGGCCCCTACAATTTGTCGCTCTGTGTCCATAGTCGAGACAGTTGTAGCACCTTTTCGGTGCTATCTTTTCCCAGCCTATGCGTATCTTCGACATCTCTAGCAGACGTCTAGCTAGAGGAACACTCAGGCCTATCGTGGCAGTTTGTGTACCCCAAACCGCTCTCCTCAGTGAATTAACTGCAGTCATCTGCAGTACTTTAAAATCATTGGATTTAATAACTATAGCGTCATAGATGTCCTCCTTAGAAGTTACTTCATCTATGTCCCTAATTTTAATCCTAACCTCCTGGGATAGTGCTCGTACTTCGGCAGCTACACCCAGTACCGCTTCTATTTCTGACATGAACACACCTGTGTTTTGGAGCGCAGGTTTACTCAACTCTAGTTGCAGCTCACCACTCTCGGTTTCCCGAATGCTTTTTACATTCTTCCCAAAATTAATAAGCTTCAAGTCTTTCTTCACTTACATGAGGATATCAGCATAGGAAGCGTATCCACACGATTTAATAACCAGGTCATCGGAACATGACACCTTCTTATTCCTTATCCTACGAGTATATGGTTCTAATAAAAAAAATCTTGTATATTTCATGTTTTGCTTCTCGAAAGATCTTTTAATCGATCACGACATACCTAAAGCTGGATTCACCCATTGTTTTCGAACAAAATTTTTGTCCGGAAATTTTTTTTATATATAGCTTTACGTCTCTCTTCTTGAGAGATAGAAAAGATTTTTTACGAACAACTCTCAGCTGATACCTATCCATACTTGGGAACATATGTATGTATAATTTATTTACTTTACGAACTGAAATGTTTGAAGTTTTTGTTAGCAATAGGATAACGAATAATTTTTATGATTTGTGTAATTGTGATTGAAATTCACATACAAATGACCCACCCACTTAAACGAACCAGATGAAATCTGGGACTCAAACAAAACCAATTTTAATATGTTTTTCTGTGTAAATTATGAATTAATCGACGTCAACTTTTCTTTTGATACATATTAGACTGTACTGATATCTTCATGTACAATTGCAGTTCCATGTGACTAAAATCTTAGCGAGCTTAGCCTAAATTAATGGGAAGCACAAAATATTTTGAAATACATGTCACTACTATACAATTGCTTCAAGCACTGCATTTTAGAACAATCTTTACAATAAACCAAACAAGATATCGAACATTTCGAAACAGAAGAAACACTGCATTATTTTAAAAGGCTAGACAACTAGCCTTTTGAATTCTGTTATATAGTAAAAACCAAAACGAAACATGAGAATCATACCAAGCTTAGCGAATGCACTAAAACTTGGCAATAATGACATAATATTTTTAAGGATTTTTACTGGCAGAGGGAAGATGCATAATGGGTAGTAATTTAGAGCCGTCCGTTAAATATTTACACTATTTTTGCACATAATATCGTACGTCAACGCCCACTAAAGGGGGCGGGGTCCAAAGATAGACTATATCATGTTTCCCACAGACAAACGTGTGTGCATTACTAGCCCGTCTTAGACTTCATCACTAATTAAGAATATGGGGTCCAATTCTCTTTGGAGGGTATTTAAACTGTATTTTGGCAGGGTCGCTCTGGCAAGGGCTGTGGAGGAGACATTTCACCTTTGTGATATAACTCTAAAAATAAATGTTTGGGATAATTATATACAAAATTAAAAACAAAAACGTTTTTTTGATAGGGTCATTTAGCGGGCAAAGGGGGAGGAGGGGGTAGGGCAGAGTAGTACCAGGTTACGTCTCAGCTTCGCCATTAAAGCTTAAAAATGTTATTTTTAAGGAACGTAGGCTTAAGTAAAACGATTTGTTAAACTTGTACACTATTTTTGCATATAATAACGCCCACTAAAGGGGGCGGGGTCCAAAAATTATTTATTTTTTTGGCGCCCAGTTTAACGCGCTGGATCTTCTTTGGTATAATAATATATCATTACCTTGACAAAATTACAAAAAATATTTAAACATTATGTTGTTTTTTAGAAGTTGGTTTTAAAGAGCTGTATAAACATAAGAAAAAGCAGGTTTGAAGATGATCGGCTTGTTTTTTGTATCATACTCGACTCTGTCCATTGTATTGAAGCAATGATGGATAAACATGTATTAACTATAAACATTAGCGAGCAGATATATGCTTGAACATGAACATAAACTAGCATGTGTGTTTATGACAGTGATGTGCACTACCACATAAACACAGTTGCGCTTGTGTGAGGCGCAGAGAAAACCCTCTGCTTACTTTTAACAGAGGTGGAAATATTTCTGGAATTACTTTCTGTTTATCAACAAAACTGAAGACAGAAATCTACAAATTGTATTAAATTTTTGGTACCACATATAATTGTGAAACAGCATTTTCTACCATGAAAATAGTTCTAAGCAAAGCACGCAAGAACAAAAGAGTACCCAGGCCTTATAGATCTGGATGAGCTAATATATATTTATTTGAAATCGACATTTATTATAAACGAGTTTACAAAATATATACAATTTTCATCAGTCAGATGCTAATAAATAAAAATATTGTGTTATATACCATAAATACACATATAAATGCAAAACATACGAATAGTAGCAACAAGCCCTTCAACTCAAAATATAGATAAAATTGAAAAGTACTTGTTATCCATCCCTGCTGTATGCTAAAGAGAAGCGAAAACCTAAGGAGAGCAAGAGAAACAAAATTTTTTCTTTTGTATACATATTTGTCTGCTGCGCAAGCAGAATTTGTCATTTTTTTTGCTTTCCTATAACGCGTTATAGGGCAAGAGAAGCTTGATCATCTATGGTTTATGATCATGAACATGGTTATAATAACTATGAGCAAATACAAACACGATGACATGTTCGAAGAATCAAAGACAAATAAAACAAAAACATTCTCTTTACTTTTTTCATGGCAGGCGGCATATCAGCGATGCCAACTTAGCTATTTTAGAGCTAGATTTAGCTCTTTTGGATTGCTTCTAACTCGAAATTTTTCCCTTTAGCTCTTTTTACTAAAAAAGAGCTAACACAGCTCTTTTCAATTGTGGAAACGGCACGTTTGGCACTTTTCGCATCTTATAGCAAATTTTCCCGTTTTTACCCTATTGTTTCTTCTTTGGGGCATTCACATTTTTGGCAACTATGTTTTTTGCAAATGCAGGTACTTTGTTTTGCAACTATGTAAGATATATTTATGATTTAGGTATTTCAAATTGTAAAACCCCGTTTTTATTATAAAGTGTTCGTTTCTGAGTAATTAGAAAATTTTCCACAAATTATTTTAATGGATTCTTACTGCCAAAAATATAGGAAAGCTTGGGAATCAAATCCCGCGTTTAAAAAATGGATTAAACCAACAAAAGATTCATCTAAAGCTTTGTGCAAATATTGCAATTCAATTATAAAAGCGAAACATTTTGATTTAGTACGGCATTCGGAGACTCAAAAGCATAAAAAATGTATGGCTCCGTTTAACGATATTGTGCTATCCCAGCCAGACATATCATTTTCACCAGATGTTCCAACACAAACGCAAATTGCGCATGCAAATCTTGCATTATATGCTGCAGTACATACACCGTTTTTAGCAATGGATCATCTTTCCGAAATTTGTTGCAAAACATTCGCAGATAGCAAGGCTGGTAATGTAACGCTTCATCGTACAAAGTGTGCCAATATTATAAATAATATATTAGCTCCACACTTTATTGACGAGCTGTTAGAGGACTTGAGAATGTCATATTTTAGTTTAATATTGGATGAAGGTACTATTAGCAAAACAATATCAATAAATATGTATGTATCAAAATGTATAATTTTTTCCAAAATACTTTTTAGGCACAGATATATCGGTAGAAATATTATTGGGTGTTGTTGTGCGTTATTTTAGTCACAAAAGAAATGAATTTGTTACAACTTTCTTAGGATTGATCGATCCAAATGGCGGTAATGCTGACAATTTACTTTTAGGGCTTGAGCGCCTCATAGGTCTTTTTAATTTGGACATGCATAAACTTTTGGCAATTGCAACTGATAATGCTGCAGTTATGACAGGAGTGCATAATGGGTTGTATGCAAAAATTAAGGCAAAGTACAATTTAAAACACTTAGTTTTGGTAAGATGTGTGTGCCATTCATTGCAATTAGCTGTTTGCGCCGTAACTGAAAAAACTTTTCCTCCTAATATAAACTTTTTAGTCAAAGAAACACATAATTGGTTTTCTAATTCATCCATAAGACAGAAAGCGTATACTAGAGTGTTTAAACTGATAAATAATGACAACGAAAATCCAAAAAAAATTCCCTTAGCGGCGCCTACAAGATGGCTTTCAATCGAGAAAGCTATAAAAACTATTTTATCAGCGTGGCTTGAGCTCAAAACTCACTTCAATATGGTTAACGATAAATCTTTTGAAACATCTTTATTAAAAGATATGTATAATGACCAGAAAAACTTTATATATATAACTTTTTTAGGGTCCGTTCTATCTGAAGTCCAAAAAGTAAATTTAGCATTCGAAGCTCAGTTTACGGATCATACAAAACTATTCACTGATTTATTTCGTTTATTACAAAACCTGACAAATAAAATCATTATACCGACAGATGACTTCGATTACATAGCTGGAGAATTTGAATCTTTAATAAATAGCAACTGTTACCTAGGATATAACTTTGAGAAGGCATGTGATGATTCTAATATAACTGAATCAGATAAACATATCGTTAAACAAAATTTAATACAGTTCATAAAAACTCTAATTTATGAAATTAGGGCAAAACTTCCAACAAATTTTAAAATGTTGGAAAAAATTTCTGCATTTAGCGTAAAAAATGTTTTTTTACATGATTCAGAAAATACTTTATGTGTTATAAAAGAGTTTGAAAATGATTTTAAAGAAATTGAAGAACTGGAAAATTGTTTAAAAAATTTAAAATTGTACCAGTGGACAAATCTAGACAGAACCGACCAATTTTGGATCGAGGTGCATCAATTTAGAAACTCAATTAATGAAAATCCTTTTAAAAAATTGTCAATGTTTGTTTTAAAACTATTATCGTATCCATACTCTAATGCAGAGGTAGAAAGAACGTTCAGTGCTATGAATTTTTTTAAGAATAAAATAAGAAACCGAATGGCTTTGAATACGGTTAATAGTTTAATTCTTATAAAATATGGTTTACAAAGGTGTAGCACCTGCTGTTCAAATTACGAGTTACCAGCAAGCGTATTTGTAAAAATCGAAACATATAATAAATCAAAATATTATATAAAAACAAATCTGTGGTCGGAAGAAGAAAATGTTATTCTTTTTGAAAATGGTTGTTCTTATTTTGTAACTTAACGTATATACAAGTACATGTAAATGTGTATGGTCATATTGTTAATGCAGATAAATATTTCTATCAATTGCTGTGAAATGATTTTATTTAAAATTATTATTTTTTATTTTTTCTTACTATTATTTTTATTGATGTAAAAAAATTTGAAGTAGAAATTGAATAATATATACATTCATTATTTTAAAACGGAAAAATCTTGAACTTTTTTTGAATTCAGCTCTTTTTAGCTCTTTTTGACCACTCAGTTGGCTCGTTTTGCTTTTGAATTGTTGGCATCACTGCGGCATATACATATGCGCATCAATGAAATTTAACAAACGGAATATAAATCCAAAAATAATTCAAATGCAATAACTTTTAAAATTCTTAGGTCGAACACAATCATATACAAACGAACACAGACACATGGTCATGAGCACAAAAAAGCTTTCAATTAATAAGAAACAGAGCTCATGGGTTGATAGTATGAACAAACTCTTGCTTACTGCGTCGCATTTCAATCAAACATGTGGTCAGTAAGTTACATTGTGTCCGAACATAAAAATTTTATAATAAACACATGAGCATGCTCATATGTATATAAAGGTAGATCATGCAGCTCTTTAGTTGGTTTAGTTCTTCTAAGGGAAACTTTTTGCCCTTGCCCAATTTAGCCATCTCCGAACTTGACCTGTGCTATCCTTAAAGATATATTTATACCAAATTTCTAGCTCTTTTCGTTTGGACTAAATCGTGATTTCCACAGACGGACGGACATGCGCAGATCGTCTTAGATTTCATCACTGATCAAGAATATATATACTTTATTGGGTCTTAGATGGATATTTCACTGCGTTACGAACGGAATGACAAAGTGAATATACCCTCCATATTCCTTTTTGGAAGGTATAAAAATCTGGCAATTTTAAGACACCTGATATCAATAATTTCTTCATAGGTATTGTTTATATGTGAATATCAAAGATTGTTTCATAGCAAATGCAGCAATATCTATATAACCAGAGAAAATTTTCAATATAAACCGCCAGAATGACATGTATGGATATTGCGTGTGCAGCAATACAAAAATATGCAAAACGGTTTACTATAAACTTTATAGTATAAAGGCCATCCCTACCACATATACATACATAGATATAGGACACGATGTTTTTTAAGCGGGAAGTTAAAAACCAATAGCGGTAATAAACTTTGTAGACAAAATTTAAGTAAAGGATTTTGTAGAACCATTATCTACTGCTATACGTTTTAGTGTAACAATCTTCAGTTTCAATTTCATTCGATTCTGCTGTTATGTTCTTCTGTTGCTATTTAATTTTATAAAGACTAGTATACCTACATACATATAAATATATGTATGAACATATAGCCAGACCATTGTGGCAATGTGTTGATAGTTTTGAAATGTGACTGGTAGTAGTTGAAAATTTTACTTCATTTTGTAAGACATTTTACTTATGCTTGTCCAGCCCACCAGTGCAAATGGACATACATATATTTTATATGTAGGCATTTGTATATATGTACATAAAAACGTATGCATTTTAGCGTTTCGGCGGCAAAGCCGTTGTTTTATTTAATTTTTTTATAAATTTTTTAAAACCACATGGCAAAATGTGGATGCGTATGACATTGCCGTTTTTCAACAACCTGTATAATTCAAGGCATTAAATGTTTCCTTTATTTTACCCACAGTTTGTGATAATATGTAACCAAGTAAAAACGATATATTCGACCGGGTCGAATCATAAATACCCTCCAAATATTTATTAAGTTAATTTAAAATGTTTAACTTGGTGGGACAGAGTTCCTTTAAGACATCTCTGTACCCAATTTTAAATCTCTATTTTGACAGAGTCATTCCGGGAAGCCCCGTGCGGGAGAAGTTTCACCTCTGCAAGATCAGAGTTGTTTAATATTTACACTATTTTTGCATATAATATCGTACGTCAACGCCCACTAAAGGGGCGGGGTCCAAAAATAGACTATATCAAGTTTTCCGCAGACGAACGTAGCATTGCTAGATCGTCTCAGACTTCATCACTGATCAAAAATATATACATTTTATAGCGTCCAATTCTTTTTGGAGGGCATTAAAACTGTAATTTTTCGGGATCTCTCTGGCAATCGCCGTGGAGGAGACATTTCACCTTTGCCATAAAACTTCACAAATAAATGTTCGGAATAATTATATCTAAAATTTATTACTTTTAATTTTTATACGGTCATTTAGGGAGCAATTGGGGAGGAGGAGATAGGGCAGAGGTGTATCAGGTTACGTCTCAGGTTCGTCATTAAAGCTTAAAAATAGTATTTTTAAGGAATGCAGGCTTAAGTAAAACAATTTGTTAAATTTTTACACTATATTTGCATATAATAACGCCCACTAAAGGGGGGCGGATTCCAAAATAAATTTTTTTGATTTGATGGCTCCAAGTTTAACTCGTTGGATTTTCCTTGACTCAAAAATATATCATTTGCTTAACAAAATTACAAAAAAAACTTTAAATTTTTTTTGGTTTTTTAGAGGTAGGTTTAGTTTTTCTTAGGGGAGCTTTTATCCCTCTGGTCCGAAGTAGCCCATTTTCGAACTTGACCTGTGCTATTCTTCAAGATATATTTATACAGAATTTCAAGAGTCTGGCTCTTTTCATTTGGACTGAATAGTGATTTCCACAGGCGAACGGACGGACATGCTCAGATCGTCCTAGATTTCATCATCACTGATCAAGAATATGTATACTTTATGGGGTCTCAGATGGATATTTCACTGCGTTACAAACCGAACGACAAAGTGAATACATCCTGCAATTCTTTTTGTGGAGGGTATAAAAACTGAATATATATGTACGTAAGTAACGAACATACAAACATACATAGTTACGTATGTGTGTAAATATCTACATGTTTATGTATGTATACTCGTATGTATGCAAACTACTGCTAGTATTTGCATTCTGTGTACATACATACATATATATGTATGTACACATGTAAGTATACTTTCAAGTACGAGTATCACCTATGAAAATATAGCGGTAAACGCATTCAAATGTAGTATGACGTCGTATTAATAATAACACCTATATGCATACATACTATGTATGTATGTATTTGTATACCATATAGGAAGTGTCACTTATGATACAGTACTGACTCATTACTGATTTACTAGTCGAATTCGGTTAAGTGAATAAGAAAATTTACAGAGATTCCGCTTACACGAGATATTCAACAAAACGAATTTTGGATGAGTGAAAACTGCTTGGATTAATCAAAGCATGTTCTTGTGATATTACAAGATTTTATAAAGACTAGATATAGTATTAGAAATATATTACATATCAGCTATTATAGTTAAAGATACATTTTACAAGCTACTATATAGTAAATATGTACTACATTATTCAAAATTATTTATGTGTTGTTCAAATGTATTGATTTCAATGCTTCTTTCATAGTAGGCTTTACAATTAATTGCGCATTTTAATCTTATCTATGATAATTGTACTATAATCTCCTATGCCGATGCTTTGTAAATTACTAGAAGCTTTTATGTCAATTTTCATATAAGGTTGTCATGTGAGTTTTTGTATGTTGATTGTTATATGAATCACCATACAAATCTAATAAGTACACAAAATAAAAGCATATATTCTATGGCTCATAACTGGTCTGAACATTTTTCATACAAATTTTGTCCTAAAGGACATCCATGCATCTTCCCGCTAATTTTAACCATAAACCTCAATCGTAACGTGGTTTATTGTGGTGCTTTTTTAGGAGTAGGACCAGCGCTCAGGGGATGACCCCTAGATATGCAATGCATTGCGCCGGAGCTCAAAAGGTGGGGATAGTTCTGAGGGGACAGATGAAGAAATATAGAGAATTTTTGTAGCAATTTGAACCTTTTGTTGAAAACAGGATATGATCATGTGGTCCCAATAAGCATTTTGGCTGGAATTCAAGTGGAATTACATTTGAAATGCAGTCACAATTTCCAATTTCCAGTGTTGAATTACAGTTGAAACACAGTTGAATTCAATACCGAATCCAGCAAAATTAACCATTGAATTACAGTCGAACAAAACAGTACCTTTACAGTGTAATTCCAGCCTTGAATAACAGTGTGATTCAAGTTGAACCGAACCTGTTTTTACACTTGAAGTCAAGCAAGGAATTGCAGTGGAATTCAAGTCGTACCGAACCTGTTTTTACCGTTGAATTCCAGCATGCTTTTGGCTTTGAATACATACCTTTACATTTATTTATTCCAAATTTCGTTATATTGTTTAATTTTCTATTCTTTATTTTCTTTTTGCTTATTTTCACTTTTATTTCTTTATTTTCACTTTAAAAACTTTGCGACTTTCGCGATGTAAAATTGTTCAACATTAATATTTTATTATTGACATTTAGAGTAAATAGCTGACTCGATTTGATTTTGTTTTGTAACAAAACTTCAAACAGACTGGAAAGAGGATGGATTTCAAATGTAATTCAAGCTTGCATTCACACTGGAATTCCAACATTGGAATTGACAAAAAATTTGTGCTTATTGGGGTTGTTTATATACATATATGTATGTATATGTGATGTACATAACTTTCTGCCCATTCCACCCATGCTATTTTCCTTGAATGGTTGGTGTTGTTGTCCGTATTTTTGTTTTCAATGACTTCTACCTTATTTCTTATGAGTTCCTCAAGCAGCATCTATGAGAGTAAATAACATTCAAAGTACTTACACACATAATGTAAAAACAATCAAATTGATAGTGATGTGCATACAATTAACACCAGTGAAGAGATAATCGGTTTAAACCCTTAAAAAAATGGCGTATTTATTATTTTGCACTATTATAAATATGTTTAGTTTATGTTTTTTATGTAGTATATATATATTATTTTGCATATAAAGAACTAAAAATTTTATTTTATATTAAACATACAAATCATTGCTGCAGAAAATGCATTTGGTGCGGAACTTTTTTTAAGATATCAAAAAAATTAAAACGCAGTTTGTCTTAGAATTTTAGCCCGCATATGAAAACCCAGTGGGCCTTTGTGTTTAGAAAATACGCATAAGCCTATGTTACATATATCTTTCGAATGATTCACACATCATTAGATTTAGAATCAAGGAACCATTTTTTTTTGGAAATTTTCATTGTAAAGTTATTAAAACAAATCATTTGAAAAAAATGGGAGCATTCATAAGACGTAGCTGTTGAGTGTTTTGTCTTACAAACTCACAGTTGAGCACTTCCGCGCCACTCAACAGTTGTGACTTTACACCGTAAAGTTTACGGCCATTTATTCCGTCACAAAAATTTTTCGCTACCCGAAGTCATGTTGTTCTCAGTATAAGCAGCTGATCAAACAGAGTTTCATACTCCAATGCAACGCCGCTTTGTTAAATGGCGGCTACAATTTACTTCATTAAATGTACATTACAATTGCGATAAATTCATAAAATAAAGAAATAAAATTAATGTACTAATTGCATTAAATAAGTGTATGTTTATTACGGTGTCTATATACCTTATATATTATATATTTACTTCATATAACGTTAAAAAAATTTTTGAGCACAATGGCGGCTAGCGTTATTAAACTGTTCACAAAATTCTTTTTTTTTAAGTTTTTAATAAAAATAGTGTGCTGACTATCGCATTGGAAATTGTACTTATAATATTCATATATTTTAGCTAAATTACTAATTTAGCTGCTGTAAATTAGTTTGTTTGCCGACCTTTCATTTATTTTTATTTTATTTTTTGTTTATATTCATCACCTGTTCATCTTGTAGTATATTTTTGAAGCCGTTTATAAGACGTAACCATTGAGCTAAATAGTTGGCAACAATTTTACATCAGTTGAGCTCAACAGCTACGTCTTATGAATGCTCCCAATACACCCTCTCACGAGTAGACTGGAAATCTTCGTATAATATAAATATCTACATATTTAAGTAATTGTAGAAGAAATTATATTATCACAGTTTCATGGTGGTCGCGATGGATTTTGCAAAATAGCTACCGTCGCGTGTGAAAGTACGTGATTAAAAATAACGCATTCATGAACTCTTTAAATTTTGCCGGCCGTTAAAAAATTTAAGTTTCGTGATCGTGAGCACAATTTTACTCTAGTTTTTACTTACCATGAATGGTTATCAAATGGTTGACTTTTCTACATTTGAACCCATACTCCTTTTAGGTAGTTAGTTAGACGAATGTATGTATACATTAGTTAATTGTCGGATCTGTGTATTTGTGTTAAACAATCATGGTTACATTTTCGAATGACGATAGAACAAATGCACAGTTGATAAAATTTCAATTAAAAATTGCCATTAAAAACTCACACGTACATAAATACAAACTCGTACAAGCCTGCATATCTATATTGCTGGTCACAAGTAGAAAGTCCCCAACTCCAATAATTGTAACTTTACAGGTGAAGACAGAAACATAAAAGAAATTGAACTGATAATAATAGAAACTGTAGTTATCATTTGCTTGTAAAATCCTTATTGTTCACACAATATCACTATCTTTGTGACGAGCAATATTTGTGTGGCATGCGTTGGAATCATTGAAATAGTCAGTTTCGTAGAAATACGATTTAGGGCCTTTCTCCATGTGGCCATCGATATGTATATTATGCACGCAGTCAGATTCATTAAAATTAAAAAAGTAATTGTCGAATAACAAAAGTCAATGGCTACAAATCAATATAAAAATGCTAATACAAAGTAATACAAATTCATATACATACTCGTATGTATGAACGAGTACATACATATCTGTAAATGGGTACCTGCATTTTTATGCATGGTGCAATTTCGTATGTGGTTATGTACATAGGTACTTATATTTATTCAGTTGCATTTGACAGAATTGATTTATTATAATTAGTTTTTTATATTATCTGACATTTTTTCACATACATACATTCATATATATTTATTTACACATGTATTTGCAGACACATTATTTTATTGTAAAACGATGTTAATAATTACTTATAAAGCCACCGATAGAAAAGTACAAAAATTTAATTTTATATTACAAAAGGGGGACAGGTTCTTACTGGCAGCGAGTTGTACTAAAAACTTACTTATCTCTAATTATTTTTAGTTATTTAAAAAAACAAAAGAAAAAGGTCATTTATGCATAATTGAATAGAATTAGGTATTTGAGTTAAAATCGGTAATATTCCGTTTGATCTATTTTACATTTGGCTTAATATGCTTATTGGAATTGTAATTTATGTACTTATGTATTGGATTACACTAGTATACAGATTTTGATTTTGGAAAAGTACTTTTAAGGGGAAGTATCTTTTTTTATTTATGTTTACATACTGCATACAGAAATGACAATTGTATTTTAAAATTAGTTACAATTTCTTAGAAAAAATTTAAAATTGTCCCAGGCTTTTTTTCTTTACCTTCCAAATCAGAATCGAAGTGTTCATCTTCAAATATTTTTATTATTTTAGGACCAAAGAATATACCTTCCTTTATCTTAACTTCACTTAATCTTGTATATTTCTGGCGAAGGTATTGAAAAGCAAGTCCATTTTTGGTCATTGCTTTTACCAAATTTTTCATAAGCCCTAGTTTTATATGCAGCGGTGGAAGTAACACATTTTGTAGGTCAACTAAAGGGTTATTTTGAAAATTTTTTTTTATCAGACTACGATGACTGACGATGAGGCAACACCTTTTTTTTTTTTATAATGCTGCTTCCTGTCACGACTATCCCATTCGCAAAGAAAGCAACAAAATTTCGTTTAGCCTAATTGTAGTCTAAGTAAGCTAAGACTTTTAAATCTCCGCAAATTTGCCATTGGTGTTCATCATATTTTACCTGCAGCAATAGGGTTTTCATTGACGGTGAAATACCCTTACCTTTTCCAAATATATGAGTCGTCAGGCAGAAATAACAATCACTTATGTGATTCGCCTCCCACTACATTGACAGTGCAAAACGATAAAATGTATTTTTTTGCATTAGCTAATTTCTCAAACCTGTAGCACATGTATTGCAGCAGAAATGTGGAACCCAACTTTTATCTTGGTGTTTGATGTTTTCGTTAAAGTAGTAATAATAGCCTTTTTTATTATAGGCGATATACAACACCTTTGTTTACTAAATATCACCTCACCGCAAATATAACAAAAATTGTCACATTATTAACACATTTTCGAAATATTTTGCTATAAAATAGTATTATACTTTTTACATTTAACACTTTTATCGCTTAATTGTACAGAAGAAGAGCACTAAAACGCAATATTTTGGATATTAACTAAGTAAATATCAACATCATGAATTTAAATGTGGGTAGTTTCGTAAAATTCGAAAGATATCAGGTATTGTGAATTCTAAAACTAATAAATGAATTTTACTTATCAATTCGTATTTTGCACGAACAGAGAAGCAGAAATTAGTTAAAATTATTACGGATACTTTTCCTTGTATACTAGTGTTATTAAATGTTACAAATACAATTACAAATCATATCATATCATAATTAATTCAACGGGAATAGCGACAAAGACCATAACTCATTCTAGTGAAGCAAGCACCAATCTAAAGTGGGAATCGAACCCATAACCTCCACAATGTTAAGATAGCGTACTGCTAACAAATTCATTTTGTGACAGAAAATAATTAAAGGATTATCATATTGCTAACCATATTAAATTTCGTCTCTTTATATGAAAAAAAATTTATATATTTTTTCTTTTATTACCATATAAAACATACACACATAAATATACCGATATGGAAGCAGTGGCAATACAAATTTTTAGAGCATCTCATTTTATATCACATAGTTTATTACATTTAAACAGTTGAACTCGGTTAAACGAAAAATTACAAGAATTTGTTCTCGCTTATTCGAGATTTTCGATTAACAGAAATTTGGAAGAGCGAAAGATGTTTCGGATAAAGGAATCGCTGTATAAAACGAATATGTGATTAACAAATTCCTTTCCTTAGACAAAAGATTTCACTTTTGGTAATTATTAAATTTTATTATAGCAAGAAACAGAACAGAAAATCTGCATTCGCCGTTGAAATTTATTTAATCTAACTATGCAAACATATAAACTAAAACCTGTTAATAAAACTATTTAAACAATATTTTTTAGCAGCAACAGTCATTGTATATCCAGTTACATTTCATACGTCACCGGTAAAATAATAATTTTTTCTTTTATGTGATTTTTAGGTGGGCCCTCCATCGGTTTAAATTTTAACCACCACGGTTATTTCGAATCTAGTAATACTTATGTCATTCTATTCAGTCCCAAATTCAGTATGTTATCTCCGTTGAACGAAATGAATCGATTTTATGCTTGACCAACGTTGGAATTTATTGGAAGTTTATTTCTAAAACAGAGACAATTGGACGGAAATCGAAAATCTATTTCCGACCATCTTTTCTGATGAAACTCATTTTCATCTTAGTGGTTAAGCAAAATTTCCGCCTTTGACGCTCAGAAAACCCACTCGTGGTCTTACAGACGTCTAAGCACACATCACGTTTACTGTTTAGTGCGGCTTATGGAGCGGAGGCACCACTGGCTCATATTTCTTCTAAACTGATGATGGCGCAACAATTACGGTCAATGGAGACCCTTATCGCATCATGAAAACCGATTATTTGTGCCCGCTCGTCATGGTATTTTTTAAAAGATGTTTGATTTCAACAGGATAGCGTAAATGGCCACACATCTCATGCCAAAATGGATTTATTTCGTCAAACGTTTGATGGCCGTTTAATTAACCGAAATGGTGATATAAATTGGCAGACAAGAAACTGCGATTTGACACCGGTGGACTATTTTCTATGGACCGCCGTTAACGACAACTGTTATGCTGAAAAACCAAAAACAATTAAGCTTTTGAAGACCAACATTCTTGATGCTATTGCAGAGATAGGACTCCATAAACTCTAACATTTGTCCGGAACAATTGTATTTACTTAAAAACCAAAAAAAGCAGTTTAGCAATATTTCAAACCGTGTTTTTTATTGAATTTTTAAATTTAAGGTTTTAAATATCGCACACTAGTTACAAGGTTGGCAACCAATACGAACAATTAATTTTTAAATTCCGAAATTACTTTTCTAGCTTTGGTATCGTCAACGGTATTACCGGTACATATCGTTACCGAGAATAATATACAAAGTATACTCTTTGGTTACAAAAAAAAAAACAAAACTGCATATATATATATATATATATATATATATATATATATATATACATATATATATATATATATATATATATATATATATATATATGTATATCTATGTAAATATATATATATATATATATATATATATATATATATATATATGTATATCTATATATATATATATATATATATATATATATATATATATATATAGTTATAAACACATATATATGTATTATAAACACATATGTATGTATATATAAATATATATATATATATATATATATATATAGATATGTATATATATATATATATATATATATATATATATATATATATATGTATGGATATATACATATGTACATTAGGGCGTCTCGAAAAAAAAAGTTCGCCGTACACCACAGAATATAAAGTATTGGTGCAAGGCAGTTTTGAAAAAAAAAAATTTTAATATTTTTTGCCGAAAGTAGGGGTCGCCAAACCACATTTTTCGTTATATCTTCGACATTTATAGTCCTATCTCAAAGTGTGATATATCGATGTTTTCGTCTTGAGGAGGCCAAAATTTTGATTTAATATTAACATTGTACATATATACATATGTGTATATATAGTATATATATATATATATATATATATATATATATATATATGTATATATATATATATATATATATGTATATATGTACATATCTACATATATATATATATATACTATATATACACATCTGTGTATATGTACATATGTGTATATACATATATATATATATATATATATAAATATAAATATATATATATATATATATATATATATATATATATATGTATATATATATATATATATATATATATATATATATATATATATATATATATATCTTCATTTCCTGTACAACAAGATCGAGTCTTATAATTAGAGTACAGGAACGCATGGTGTTACAAAAATTGTTATGGCTAATGAATAGCTTAATTGAAAATTAAAGACGAAAAACAAAACATAGGTATATAAAATTATAACAATAAAAAAGAAAAAAAAATTATAATAAAAATGTATGAATTTTATTAAGAAAAAAAAAACAAACAAAATAATAGTTATTGTATTCTGATATTTTTAAACTTAAGGTTTCTTTATTTTTATATAATTTTTAATTTCAATATTTCGTCACTCCTTAATTAATTAATTTCCTGAAGAAGTCACATAAAGGAGTGACAAAATATTGAAATTAAAAATTAAATTAAAATAAAGAGACCTTAAGTTTAAAAATATCAGAATACCATAATAATTAAAAAGAAGTCAAGAAACCAGAAGAATATAAAAAAATAGTTATGTAAAAGATTTAAATAAAAATGTTTTAAAACTATTAGCATTGCAATTAAGTTGCTGGTTTAGTGGAAGATTATTCCAAAGTCGAGAGGCATGTATAGAAAACTGCCACTCAGAAACTAAGATATATATATATATATATTATATATATATTTATATATATATATATATATATATATATATATATATATGTATATACATGCATATATATATATATATATATATATATATATATATATATATATAAATATGTATATATATATATATATATATATATATATATATATATGTATATATATACATATATATATATATATATATATATATATACATATATATATACATATATATATATATATATATATATATAAATATGTATATATATATATATACATATATATATATATATATATATATATATATATATATATATATAGAGAGAGAGAGAGAGAGATATTTTAGAAATGCTTTTGATTCTTTTTTTTATCTTGGACCAGCAGTCAGGGGATGACCCCTATATATGCAAAGCATTGCGCCGGAACTGAAAACGAGGGGTTAGTATTGAGGGGTACCAGTTTCCCTAGCCTTACTGCTACTATTCAAAACCGCTTCGGTTTTATGATCAGCTAGAGTTAATCCCATTGAGGTAATCCAGGTCTTTGCTAATTGTACGCTGGCATTTGCAATGGTTTCTGCCTCTAATAATTCTTTGGATTCACACACTAACGCTATGTCGTCTGCGAATCCCACTATCTTTACTGTTTCAGGTAAACTCAATCCTAGTAATACATCGTACATTCTACGTTTCCACCACTAATCCTACGTTTCATTATACCTGCATCTGTATTATATATCAGTTTTCGATTTTGGAAATAGTCCAGCATTATTCTTATCAGATATTCTGGAATGTCTAATCGAGATAAAGCCTCAACAGTGCGCACCTTGTTTGCTGTATTGAACGTGTTCTTTATATCTAACGTCACAACTACACAGTAATCTTTTGTGCCATTCCACCAACTCTTCCCATAGATAGTTGGAGTAGCAGTTTCTACTACCATATATATAACATCCACTGTTGACCTTGGTTTCCTGAAGCCAAATTTGTTGCCTGAGAGGCCATGTCTGTCTTCAACGCAATTTCCAAGTCTTTCGCAGTTTACACCATCTAGCAATTTCCTACATGTATCTGTCACACATAGTGGCCGATACGATGAGAGGTGATCTAGGGGTTTATTGTCCTTTGGTATTAATACCAACTTCTGTCTCTTCCATCTCGTTAGAAAAATTCCCTTACTTAACCATGCATTTACCACTCTTAAGAACTTTTCGGAAACAGCTTGACGGCTTCTTTTAATACTATATTTGGAATGCAGTATGGGCTCGGTATTCCCTCCAGGATTGACCTTCACTCGGTTGCGACGGGCCTCGGCATTTAAGTTTTTTGGTGACCAGCTTGTATACAAGACCCCAAGGATTTTTATTTACTTCATTTTTAGGGCCTCCCTCTTATCCCTATAGTTCTGTTAGTGTGCACTATTCTCTAACCTACCTCGAGTACTTGTATATTACCTTCTTGCACGTATACACTCAGCTCTCAAGCTAGCAATATCATTATTCCACCAATAAACCGGTGGCTTCCTTGCGGATATTTTCCGCTTCACCATAGATGCATCGCAAGACTGTGTGATATGGTTTACTAATTGTACTGCCATATCCTTAGCTGATCCATTCAAGTCCATACCCTCCATACAGATAGCAAAAATATCCTTATCAAAGGTATTCACTTTCCATCCTGTCAAACTTTGCACTTTGAGGGTCACATGATACATATCACCCTGCACATCTATAATAATGGCACTGTGATAGCTGTAAGTATACATAGCAGATACTCTCCAGTTTACACGGTTTATATGGTATCGCTGGCAAACGTAATGTCAATAACTGATCCACCATTTCTGAAGGTTTCCTCATCTCCAGAACTCAAAAGAACAACACTCAACGCAGAAAAGGCCTCCAATAGAATCCTTCCCCTTGCATCTGTCGAGGTGCAACCCTATTCAACAGCCCACGTATTGAAATCTTTTGGTATAATAACAGGACTCCTGGCTGCAGTGTCCATCACGATGTTGTCTATAGAAAGTCCTCAAAAGAATACCTAGGAGGAACATAGCAGCTGTACAAACATACACACCGTAAGCAATTCTTGGATAGATCCCGGCCCCTACAATTTGTCGCCCTGTGTCCATAGTCGAGACAGTTGTAGCACCTTTTCGGTGCTATCCTTTCCCAGCCTATGCGTATCTTCGACATCTCTAGCAGATGTCTAGCTAGAGGAACACTCAGGCCTGTCGTGGCAGTTTGTGTACCCCAAACCGCTCTCCTCAGTGATTTAACTGCAGTCATCTGCAGTACTTTAAAATCATTGGATTTAATAACTATAGCGTCATAGATGTCCTCCTTAGAAGTTACTTCATCTATGTCCCTAATTTTAATCCTAACCTCCTGGGATAGTGCTCGTACTTCGGCAGCTACACCCAGTACCGCTTCTACTTCTGACCTGAACACACCTGTGTTTTGGAGCGCAGGTTTACTCAACTCTAGTTGCAGCTCACCACTTTCGGTTTCCCGAATGCTTTTTACATTCTTCCCAAAATTAATAAGCTTCAAGTCTTTCTTCACTTACATGAGAATATCAGCATAGGAAGCGTATCCACACGATTTAATAACCAGGTCATCGGAACATGACATCTTCTTATTCCTTATCCTACGAGTATATGGTTCTAATAAAAAAATCTTGTATATTTCATGTTTCGCTTCTCGAAAGATCTTTTAATCGATCACGACATACCTAAAGCTGGATTCACCCATTGTTTTCGAACAAAATTTTTGTCAGGAAATTTTTTTTATATATAGTTTTACGTCTCTCTTCTTGAGAGATAGAAAAGATTTTTTACGAACAACTCTCAGCTTGAATTGGTTTAATTTTATATTTTGTCCGGACAAAGTTGAACTGAGTTGCCAATAGGTTCAACATTTTTACACAAAGTTGAGGTATCATTTTGTGTTTGATATATTAAATTGTGTGTGAGATTAAAAATATAAATTATGAGAAATAATATTAGCTATTTGCTTTTTTATATACATATGTACTTTGCTAATTATAATGCTTTATGCAATTCAATGGCCATAAGGAACAGCAATTTTCTTTTTTCATCTATTATTATTATCGCAAATTCTTCAAAAATAATTTATAATGTGTAATATCTAAATATCCAAAATATCAAGAAAACAAAACAAACCACAAAAAAATCGCTGCAGTACTACCATTTTGCAAAACTAATTTTTTACATGTATGGCAAATTTATTTTTCTGAACAAATTTTTCTCAATGAGTGAATCGTGCTGCAGAAAACTCTCAGTAAAGAAAATTTTGTCCGGAGAAAAATGTTGCTCGGAAAACATGGGTGAACCCACCTTAACTGTTTCAGACATAAAAAGAAATTCATAACTCAGTGCAATACATAGCACAATAAGTCGTTTATATTATTTTACATAATGTAAAATAACGTTATCTCCTTTTTGTTATTAATTGTTTTAACGTTAGAAGAGGTATGTGTGGTTCTACATTAAGAACTACTTTGATAATAAATCAAAAATTATAAGTCTTGCGTGTGAATTATATTTTACATATTAGAAGAAAATTTATTTTCATTGTTCCTTTCATGTGTGTAAAATTTTGATAAACATATACATATGTATGCACAAAAGTATTGCATTTTCTAAAACGTCTTCAATTTAGAATTTCGTAAGCTTAAAATACCCACCGAAAACTTCACTACTTCTACTTTGGCATTTTAAGTAATTATTTTAACACGGCAATGTTATTGGAGGCATGTACTTCTCTCCCACTTATTCTAAATTTCAATACAAAAGAGACATTGGAGAAGCTAATTACTTAAAAAATATATAATGAACACAATTAACTTCAAAGTCCATTCCTGAAACTTCCCGCTAATTGTAACCACTAAATATTTTATTATTTTAGTTTAAAACTGCTATAACTTTCGAATGGATGAACCGATTCCCAAATGGCAAGCGTCGATTGATGTAGTTCTTCAATACCGTTAAAAGAACCGAGAACACTAATTGATCACATATATAATTTCGAAATATTTTGAAATTTTTTGTTCACGATATAGCGCGAACGTGTTATCGATTTGGACACGCTTGGTTTTTCATTGTCAAGATTAAATTTGATTAAATTTTTGGAATCGACCACAAAAGCCGTTAAAAAACACCTTTGAACATTTTTTTTTCGATTCGTATGATAGTTCTCGACCCGTCCGAAACGGTTCCAATTCACAGGAAATCGAAGTTTGAAAGAAACCTTTAAATGGCGACTAGATGTTTCAAGCACTAATTGATCAGATACATAATTTAAACGTTTTCTTTAAAAAATTAGTTTTTCGAATTTTTTCGTTAACGCAATCTCACGATATTAATTTCCGAAAATATACCATTCCGAGCCGTTTCCAATTAAGAGAAAAAGCAATCCTTTGAAACGCGACTAGCTTGGTCCGCTTCGGCTCAACCGTTATAAGCGGGTCACATACTTGCACACACACACATACATACAGATATAGTGACGGCTTCTCACGAGTAGTCTTCCTGGGAAGGAACACAAAACGTCGAGATCCGGTAACTTCCCATTTCTTTTTTTTTGAAAATTTTAAAAGTTTCTTAGCGGGAAGCTATATATATATATATATATATATATATATATATATATATATATATATATATATATATATATATACATATATATACATATATATATATATATATATATACATATATATATATATATATATATATATATATATATATACATATATATATATATATACATATATATATAGACATATATATATATATATATATATACATATATATACATATATATATATATATATATATATATATATATATTTATATATGTGTATATATATATATATATATACATATATACATATATATATATATATATATATATATATATATATATACATATATATATATATATATATATATATATATATATATGGTTGTAAATTTTTTTTATAATATATATAGAACTGATAGAACCTGTTTAAAAAGCATTAACTATTTGATAGTTATTTTCATTCACATATTTTTTACCAGACAGCGGTTGTCTTGTATTTTTGAGACATCAGGTAATGATAAGAAAATGGTAGTGATAGCAAAAGGTCGTAAAATTTTCAACAAACATCAGCATAAACTTATATCACAACTACTGGCTTTCGTGATTAAGAAATTACAAAAAAAACATCAGGAAAACAGAGTAACATCGTTTTTGTTTTGTTCGATATTGTGGAAATTATACAATAGAGATCAGCAACGAATTGTTTTTTCGCCATTCAAAATCACCCATGAAAATGTAAATGAGTTTACATCATTGAAATGTTAGTACTTTGATTTACTCATACCCACTTAACGTTTGTTTATTAGCATAAGTTGCAGTAGGTATGCGTCCTAGTTCAACATCAAACTCATTTCATATCAAATATCTTTGTTTCATGAAACAATTTATTTGTATTTATAACTTTACAAAAAACCCATAAAACTTCGAATTGATGCAACTCAGTGCAG
The DNA here is from genome assembly GCA_951800035.1 of Linnaemya tessellans. Lineage (NCBI taxonomy): Eukaryota > Metazoa > Arthropoda > Insecta > Diptera > Tachinidae > Linnaemya > Linnaemya tessellans. The sequence goes on along the minus strand of OX637534.1, from coordinate 63,967,985 downwards.
GCACTCAAGAAAATTTACAGTTTTACAACCTGTTTTTCGAAAGCTGCAAAAAAATTTTCGTGAAGACAACAACAAAATAGAATTTATTTGTTGTTTTCTATGTAGTTAAACAAACAAAAAACGTGCAGTTTGTTTTTAGATATTAATAAGGAATAATTAAAGCAGGAATACGAATATGTACAATTGAATGAAAAATTTAAAAAAGCGCAAATTTGTAAATTCATAGGTAAAATATAGGTAAAACAAAACATATATAAAATTTTTATAATTTTTAAATTCCAACACTTTTCGGGACTGGTTCCAATTAAGTGATCAATTTCAAACTTAGGGTGTATTAGTATTAGTCCCCGTCAAAACTCATTTTTCAAGTTTTGGAGCGGTCTAATAAACATATGTGTGTGCATATTTTATAATTGACGAATAATGACAAATCAAACATCAAATATACACTTCAAAAAAGAATATGGAGGGTATATTCACTTTGTAATTCCGTTTGTAACGCAACGATTTCCATCTGAGACCCCATAAAGTATATATATTCTTGATCAGTGATAAAATATAAGACGACTTGAGCATGTCCGTCCGTCTGTGGAAATCACGTTTGAGTTCAAACGAAAAGGGCTAGACTCTTGAAATTTGGCCTAAATATATCTAAGAAGAACTAAACCAACCTCTAAAAAACAACATAATTTTTTAAGTTTTTTTGTAATATCGTTAAGCAAAAGATATATTTTTATGTCAAAGATGGTCCAACGCGTTAAACTTGGAGCCATAAAATAAAAAATTTTGGACCCCGCCCCCTTTAGTGGGCGTTATTATATGCAAAAATAGTGTAACAATTTTACAAATTGTTTTACTTAAGTCTACGTTCCTTAAATATAACATTTTTTAATTTTAATGAGGAAGCTCAGACGTAACCTGGTACTACTCTGTCCTACCCCTCCTCTCCAGTTCCCCTCTAAATGACCCTATCAAAAAAATATATATTTTTAAATTCTGCATTCTGCATTCTTACACCAAATCATCAGTAGACTTTAACCTAATTCTAAAATAACAGCCATATGGACATACTTGACCACATAACAAACAAAAAGCACTAATTTAATTGAGACAATATGTCGAATAAACGATTTTAAAAATCAAATAAGAAGTATGATCATGATGGAGATAACAATACAAATGAGATTCATTATTATCGATATTATTATCATTAGGGGAGTACATAACACCCAATCAGGTCAACGTCGATTTCTAGCTGACCGTCTTGGAGTACTATTGTCGGTTAAGACTGGCTCAGATTGATTTCGCTCAGCTTTATCTACGAGTGGTTCAGTTTCAATAGGATTTTGATTAGTGACACCTTCATCTCCGACATCGGTCTCCACAGACTCGGATGAACTATTTTCAGGCTGGTGTTCATAGCTCCATTCTATCGGCATCCGTTTTCGAAGTTGACAATGGGTGAAAAGGTGCAACACGTATATGACGAATTGAATTGCTACTTAAAAAATTATTAACTTCTTCTGAGGTGAATGCGGTTGGTGTATAGCCAGATCTGCAAACTCGTTAGTGATGACCTCTTCTTTATAATTTAAGCAAATATTTATTTTTATTTTATGGCTCCAAGTTTAGCGCGTTGGACCTTTTCTGACATAAAAATATATCATTTGGTTAACAAAATTACAAAAAAAATTTTTTTAAATTATTTTGTTTTTTAGAGGTTGGTTTAGTTCTTCTTAGGGGAACTTCTTTCCCTCTGGCCCGATTCATCCCATTTACAAACTTGACCTGTGCTATCCTTCAAGATATGTTTATACCAAATTTGTTTGTTGCTAATTTTTCGACCTTTTTTTATATAATAATACAATATATTTTAAGCTTAAGGTCTTTATGATGTATATATATATATATATATATATATATATATATATATATATATATATATATATATATATATATACTATATATAAATGAAATTTATTTGTTGGTGGTTAAGCAATGTCTATATGCATTTCATTGGTTAAAGTCTACTGACGATTTGGTAAAGCACCAATGAAATGCATATAGACATTGCTTAACCACCAACAAATAAATTTCATTTATATATAGTAGTATTGTGACAACAATGTGTCAAATAAAAAGTTTTCATAACTATATATATATATATATATATATATATATATATATATATGTATATATATATATATATATATATATATATATATATATATATATATATGTATATATATATATATATATATATATATATATATATATATATATATATTTATTTATTTTTCAATATTTCGTTAACCTTTGGTTAACTTCTTCAGGAAATTGTTATTATTTTTATGTTTCCTTTCAATGAAATATATGTAAGTAAGTCGGCCATGCCTAGAATATATGCAATTGACTATAAATATTAAAATAATTTTTTTACATTTCTAAATGTCCTCTTTTTTGGGTTGAAAGATATGGTCACCGTATTCGATTACGAGCACTAAAATGCTCAATAGTAGGTTTGAAAGAAAACATAAAAATAATAACAATTTCCTGAAGAAGTTAAAAAATATTGTATTGTTTATACCAAATTTCAAGTGTCTGGCTCTCAGGTTTCAGATGGATGTTTCGCTGCGTTACAAACGGAATGACAAAGAGAATATATTCTCCAATTCTTTTTTGGAGGGTATAAAAAAACTTACACACACCAAAACTATGAAACCTAATATTGAGCATTTTAATGTTCGTAATCGAATACGGTGACCATATTTTTCAACCCAAAGAAGAGGACATTTAGAAACTGTAATAAAATTGTTTTTGCTATATATAGTCAATTGCATATATTCTAGGCATGGCCGAATTACTTACATATATTAATGTTTTTTAAACAAAATATGCCCAGAACTTAAAATATGTCCAGAAATATCACATTATTTGAGAAAAGTTTTAAATTATAATTTCTATTGTATTGGTGAGTTTGACTTTTATTGTATTGAGAAAATAAAACTTTAAATTTTGGAGTTTAAACAAAAAAGTAGTAATAATAAAAAAAGGACAATAAAGGACATTTAAATTATAAAAATATCACTTTATTTTTGTTTATCTAAGAGGACATCATGTAAAAAAGAGGACTGTCCTCTCAAAAAACGACGAATGGTCACCGTAATCATACTTATATCTTATTTCCTTTGTAGATTGAGTTATGGAGAGTCAAAATAAACAACATAATATATTATGGTATATATGGATATAATGAATACTTCAGACTTTTGAGAGGGTTTCAGATTTGATGAGATTATCTTAGGCATCCACTTACTTTTTTAATATCCATTGCCTAACTCTATTATGCAAGCACACACTGCTAGTAAAGGCAGCAATTCACCATCCTAAATAGTGAAGTATAGTATCGATTGCTCTTAATTTTCTAATACTGTCATTCGATACTAAAGGAATCGAAATGTTTCTTTAATGTTGTACAATAATTGTATATAAATACGTTTTATAACACTAAAAAATACTCAAAAAGGTAAACAAACAAAGTTATTTGAACACAGATATAAAGTTAAAAAGTTAAAATAAGTGTTTAAGAAAGATTAGTGTTACAATGAATCCCGAATTCTTTTTATTCATCATCCTCCGAATCCGACGAGAATGAAAATGTCAGTATCATTCGGAAAAGAATACGAGAAACTACCAATCTATTATATTTAGCAAATAATGAGTAAGTAGAAACCTACAGACACATAAGTATGTACGTACATATCTGTGGCGAAAACTCATAACAACATAAGTCGAGTTTTATCAAAAACGTGTTTTCGCATTTTCGGCATCGCCACATCCGGTTCCATATTGTGTAAATTTTTTATAATAATCGGACCGTTAGTTTCATAGATATCGATATGACATAACTACATAACTCGTATTTTAAAACTTTCATAAGAAGCCGTAACATCATATTTCACCTGTGTATTTTTTCTCATCACTAAATCAACAGTCGCTGAAGAAGGTACAATACATTTTGCATGTGCGGTATAACAGCATAACTAAGGTATGATGTTTTTCCTTTATTCAAAGAATAGAAATATGCTGCTTTTCCAAAAGTGGAAAAAAAAATTCGTATCATATCTTGTATAATGTTGTTATTCCAATACCAAAAGGTATAAAAATGCTCACATATATCAATTTATGGTTTTTAGTCCAACTAACATATTTTGGAATTTAACGCATATCAAAAGTTAAGTGTTTTTATCAGATTGTCTTGTACGAATTTAAAAAAAATATACATGCTTTTATGTTCTTCTTCCAAAAATTTGAGGCTAAAAATCTTGCCTTTATCTCAATTGTGTATTTATTCCAGTGATAATTTTAAGAATTCTTCCAACTTATGCTCTTTTACAGGTTTTGTTATTTTGATTAAAATGGAGAAACCACTTATGTTTTATGATTTAAGAAACGGAGATGAGATATCTTCAAGAGCCGCTTTTACCCCAATCGTTGAAAACGAAACCGAATCGAGTATGAACGGATTTTATACTTTTAGAGACAATGCAGCGTTTTTCAATTATCTAAGCGAATATGAATTGAGAAATTTGTACAATTTTTCAGATAATTCAGTGGAAGATCCAAATTATACAATTAGTTCCGATGAGACATATGACGAAACAGATGATTCCATGGTTAAAAATGTACAAAAGCCTTTTTTGAAGGACAGAACTGTTTCTAAAACATCGAAAAACACCGAACTTATTTGAAATGGAGCTTTCTGATATAGAGATTGAACAAATCGCACCTCAAAAAAAGTATTTTTCTAAAAAAGAAATTCAAGAGCAAAGAAACACGATAAAATTCCTTTTGAAGACCAGAAAATAATGTTTAAAAATTACTGGGATTTGGGCTCGTATCAACACGAATTTATCTATAAGTAAAATGCATGAGTTGTATTGCGAAGAAAACGAACATGTGAGCATCACCAAATATTGGCAAATATTCCATAGTATGAATTTAAAATTTAAACATCCAAAAATCGACACTTGTGATAAATGCGACACCTTTAAGGCTAAAATCGAATATATGGATGGAAATGATCCAGAATACGCAAAAATAAAAAGCGAACAACAATTCCATCATGAAAAGGCTGATCTCGCATACAACGCAAAGGAAAGTGATAAAAAGGTGTCTAAAAGTAATACTAATATTAAAACGTATACTTTTGATTTACAGCAATGTCTTCCTAGAGCGATATTGTTTTATGTGGCATGAAGGTGAAGGCAGACGAGGAGCAAACGAAATTGCTTCCTGCGTTTATAATCATCTTAACTCCATAGCTTCTGATAGACGAATTGATTCGGTAATTTTTTACAGCGATTCTTGTACTGGACAAAATAAAAATTCTTATGTGAGTATAATTTTCATTCATTTCTAAAAAATAATGAAAATATCAAAACAATTGATCACAAATTTTTGGAGCCGGCACACACGCACATAGGGTGCGATGTAGATCATGCTCTTATCGAAAGAAAGAAGAAAACAATTGATATGAAAATTCATCATCCCCGCGAATGGAGCCAGTTTGTACGTTCTTTGGGTAAAATATATGACTTCATTGTTACAGACATGGACCACACAAATTTTTTTGATTTTGGTTCATTAGCTAAAAAGTACTTTAATTTTAAGAAAAAGGATAAAAATTCATTTTCATGGCAAGATGTTAGGTGAATAAAATATTCTAAAGCAAAAACTGCGACAATTGAGTATAAATATTCTCTTGCAGAAGATGTGCCTTTTAAAACGATAAATGTACTGAAAAGAGGTATAAAACTTTATGAATCACAGAATTTGGAAACGTTATGGCTGATATTGATCCAGATCTTTGTTTTGAATTGCCCGATCACGAGGACTAATAATAGTATTCAGCATAAGTTTTCATTTACATAAAATGTTAATAGGAGTATCATTAGACAATCGCGAAGAGTGCTTACTTTCAAAAAAAATGCATACTTGTCAATATTAAAATTAATCAAAAACCAATGCCAAAAATTATCTCCTGTTAATTTTTATATTCACTTCCTATCCCTTTATGAATTTCTTATTTTAAAATAATATACTAATGTACAATGTACATAGTATGTACATTGTACATACTATGTATGTACGTGTTTCCTTTAAGAAATGAATTCAGGTTTTGTTATACATATGTACATACATACTATTTATATGTATGTATCTCTCAATTTTTTTTCTGCTTCTAAAAGTATAAAAAACACAACTGAAAATGTGGATCAACATTTATTTTTTGTATACATTTTATATACTTTAACATACATACATATATTAATACGTATTTTTTATGAAAAATTAATATATATTTTTTAATTTAATAAATGAATTAAAGTTTTTTTTAAGTATTTCTCAATTGTTTTGCTTTTGAAAAAAGAAAAAAACACAACTGAAAATGTTGTAGTAATGTTAACTCGATGCAGCGTTGCCAAATGTGCAGATTTATCTGCATTTGACAGTTTTTCTAAGCATTGAGCAGTTTTGCAGTTTTTTTCTTTAAAACCAAGTTTTTCTGTAAATTGTGCAGATTTTGCAGTTTTTACATTTTACTTTTTTACTCTTAATTTTGTTATTTTAATTCCAATTTCTGAAACCATAATTTTACCCCATTTGCTTAATATAACAGTGGCAAGGTTTAACTATACTTTTTTATACGAGTATGTAATTATCACATACATCTTTTTGCACCCCTGACCACAAAGCAAGTTGAATTTTACCAAGGTGTATATTACAGGTGGGAGCACGAGCTCACTTGCCTAACCTGATAAAACGTCAAACTTAGTAGTGTCGTTTAACGATTTTTGCAACTGTTAAGGTAGTTTCTACAATAAGTGTTCTATTTTTGTAGAAATGGTTGTAGATATGCCTTGTGTTTTTCTATGTATGTTTTATGTTTTGTGTTATATATGTATGTTATATGTATGTTTTATGTTTTGTGTTATGTTTTTGTTTTAATAAAAAAATATGAAAAAAACTATATATTTTTGTGAATTTTTTATGTGCAGTTTTTTTACGTGAAAACCAGTTTTTTTTTCTAAAGTTGCAGTTTTTTTGAAAAAGTTATGGCAACGCTGACTCGATGTCAAATGGAAAAAAAACTTATGCTAAAATATGCAAGGTATTTTTGCAAAATATAATATGGAAAAAACACATTTATTAATATATACAAGGAAGAACGTATTTGATTGTTTTGGAAAATAATCATAAGTCGAGATATTATATAATAAAATTCTTGCAAAGCGGAATAATAACATCCATGACTTTTGTCTGATTTCTACATAATTTAAACATATATCAACTAAAAATATACACGAAATCATACGTTTAACAATGCTTAAGATATTTAAACAAACAGAAGTACCGAAATTCTTCACCCAGATTTAGCAATTACATTTTAAACTTAAAAATGCTCTCCTGAAAAATAGCGAAAAACCACTTATGTTTTTTTGGGTTTTTGCCACAGATATGTACATATATTGGATATAAATACGTATGTACGTACTTATATTCATATATTTATCTTCTTCTTTTTAGTATAATTTATCTTGTTTATGTTTGAGCTGCAATACTGAAGATAATTGTTTGTTTGTTTTTAATTTACTAAACTTTTCTTTTTTGTTAAATTTTTGGTAAGCAATTTCAAATCGAATGTCTTTTTACAAACGTGTAAAAACTCGAACGGTTGCATTGGAATGACAGCTCGTTATCGAGTGCCATCATTAGGAATTTCGATACATGATACTCGGTTACGAGTAATAGAATCCCAAAAGTTAAAAATATCGATCATTCGATAGAAAACTCGCTCGTATACGTATGCCAGAATTAGCCCCCAGATCTCGACGTTGTGTCTATTTCTCAGAAGCAGCCACTATGTCTGTATCAGAGTACTTCAAAATCACGATTTTTCTTGATTTTGTTCAGCACGCAAATTTTTGTTCATTTTGAAGATTAAAGAAAAATTCAATGATGATAATCCTTCTGCTGTATACATCAAATTCTGATTATGAGTAGAATTAACAAAAGCATTTTATGAGCAAGATCGCACAGGCAAGAGAAGGGCTTGCAGTAAATTCATCGTGTCCAAACGCTCTTATTCTCATTAATTCACACAACATGTTTTAACCGACCGTCTGTGTGACTTGAGCAATATGATATACGAACAATGCAAACAACATAACCAATTCAACACTGATACATGAGTAGAGGTACAGGTTTAGTATTTATTTGAATTTGTTCATCAAAAACAAAGTTAAAGGGAATACACATGGGCAAATGCACGGTGGTTTATGGGACTTTTTTCTTTAAAAAATTGAAACAAATGAGAATGTGTGCACAAGTTTGATGATTTGTTTGTTTTTTATTGTTAAACATGTGTCCGATTAAGAGAACAAATTTAGTTGAATTACATACGCCGAAATACACATGCAAATATGACAAAAGGGAAAAAAAATTTTTTAAGTCAAATTTCCTAGAAAGTTTACACCTTGTCGGCACGGTGTAAGGGAAAAAGTATAATATGGTCCATTTTAAGTGAAATAATTATGGAAAACGAATAGGTACTGGAGGGCTACTTATGCTGCAGAAAATTTGTGTTTCTCAATTTTAGCTTAATAAGAAGTACAAATTAAATAACACAAAAACCACCACTGTAAAAGAGAACAAATAAAAATAAACAAAAATAATAATAAATATTATTTGCAATATCGAACTGCAAATAAAAATAATATTTTCTTAAAAAAAATTCCTATTTTGTCATAAACAACACGAATGTACATCATAAACCACTGTAAATTAAAATAAAAAAACAAGCGTGCCTTTGTTGATAGGAATGAACAAATTCATACACAATGATTTCTTGCTTTTTGTACTTTAATGTTGATCAAAATTTTGAGCGTTGAGTGGAAAAGACAAGTACACAAGTTGACAAGTTTGATTCGACCTATGATAAAAAATAAGCAAGTGTTCAACCTGCAAGTGGTTTGATTGCCTTATAATGAACAACGCATATAAAAGCTTGAGCAAGTTTGATTAATGTTTTTATTCCTAGCTTAAAGAAGATTATTGTTGTGAGTAAGCCGATGTGTATAGCATCAGAACCAACAAAGAGGCATATGTTTGGTTGCTTTAAAATGAACAACAAAAGAAAGTGTGCGGGCAAGTTTGATCATTTGCAAATAAAAGACAAGTTTTTTGTGTCTTTGTTATTGTTGAACGGTTTTTTAATCAACAAGTGAAGTTCTCTGGTCTGTATGTACGTGTGTGTAACTATGTGAACGACTTATAACTTTTGAATCGAACCAAAGTAGTGGCGCTTAAGAGAGATTTATCAAACTTAGATTTCCAATGAATTAGAACCGATTCGAAACAGTAGATTTCGAGAAATTCCAAATAAACTACGAATTTTTTTTTCATATATGTTTTTTTAATACCTTTCAAACCGAAGTTTGCGAAAGAAACGTTCTCTATTCTTTTATAGAGCATGAAAAACTACATCACTTATTGCTAATTACTTATGAATCGGTAAATTCATCCAACAAGTACAGCAGTTTGAAAATTCAAATAATTGTGTTCTCTCAAGCTCTTATTAAACTTTTGATCTTGAAAATATAGAACAGCACAATAATTAAAATTAGCAGGACCTTGCAGGGATGGGCTTTAGGGCCAACTGTTTTTCAAAATTGTTTAATTTCTTTGTATAGGCACCAAAAAAATTTCTAGCTGTTTTATATATAAGGAGCGCTTAGTACTATATGTTAATAAATCACGTCTTAAGCAATCACTTCAAGAAAAGTCTTTGAACCCATCACAGCTTGATTGTGTCTAGTGACATACTCCAATAACAAGAATTCTCAATTCGTACCGGTCGTTATCAGTTGGGAACTCGTTACGTGGATTATATTTCTTCCGTTGTTTCTTTTTTCGTTTTATATAGACCCACCGGTTGTTGTAGTAATTGCTTTTAATTTGTTTATTATACAATTTATTATTCTAGTTCATACTAATACATTTATGTATATCTTAAAATGTATTTATAAATAGTATACTAGTATATGTGATAGAAAGCTCCAGCATAAAACTATTAAAAAAATTATAGTGACACGTGTATCTCTCATATGTCGTGAAATAAATATTCCTTCCACATGTTTTACATTCGATGACGCAGGTGTTTCAAACTAACGTAAAGGTTTTAAGCCTCTGTACAATATCATGACGATGGTAATTAATATTTGCTTTGTGTTTGCTACACATCAAAGCTTTCTTCGAAATTCTCACAAACCATAACAGTCAACTGTAAATGTATTTAATGTATTTTTATTATTGTTTCAGACTTAACAATTGTTAGCATTGATTTTAGTATCAAAATAAAAAATCACAATTTACAATGCAGTCACAGTTGTGCTTCATTTCTATCCTTTGCAGCGGCAAAGATATAGCAATCATGGACAACGATTTGTTTATATAAATGTGGTTCATCTTAATTAGTTCTTCTATATAAATACATACCGACCCTACAAGATTTCCAGTGTAGACAAGTAAACACTAGTTCACATATGTCGACAATTCGACTAGATAATTCATTTTGCAGTGCTAATAAACAGCTTTCAGTAATATTAAATATATGCTTGGTGGCAGAGTATTTAGTTAAGTGGAAAAATTAAATAAAAAGCAAAAATAAATTTAATAATGTGAAAAATTTAATTAAAAAGTAAATTTATTATCGTCTATTCGAGTCATCGTCTCAGTTAATTAATTAAATTAAATAGTAGCGCATTGTTTGTTATGTAGAAAAATAAAATATATTCATATAAATAACTTTTTTTTGTGTTTTCTAAAAATTTTAAAGCCTATGGTTTTGCTTGTGTAACTCTCAAAATATTTTTGGAAGTTTATGTATAAGCTAAAGCGGCCCACCCACTTGCAATATAACTGTGCAATTTTTCGTATTGTACAATCATATCGCCAATGTGTATGTCATATTCAAAGGTGGCACACTATATTGGCAGAAATCAAAACACTTTTGATTTTTATTGTACAAACCTAAAGAAGTACAATATATTGTTAAATTTTTTTTTTGGCTTAAGTTCGATACTGCATGACTGCAAATGATTTTTTTTTATTATTTTATTAATAAATGAATTTGTTCAAATTCTATTTATTATTTTTTATATTAAGATTGGAATATTAAGAATATTTTCAATAATCACCAAACCAGCAGAACGGATCAGTACTGATTTCGAGGCCGCTACGCCATCTCATCAGCGTTCTTTGTTAAATTTTTCCGCTTTTGCAAGTGGTGCTAGTTAGTAGGAATATCAACTATTTAACCAATATTTTAACGAAAATTGAATATGAGAAGTTATCACATTTATATTTTTTTTTAAGTTATTACCTTTTTGGTTAGTTCGAAATTCCCCAACCCTGATGATTAATATTCACAATATTCCATGTATCTCTTTCGCTTTTTCCAGAGCCATCGGCTGCTGATTGCTAAAGCTTCTTTGTTATTTATGTTCAAGCAATTGAATTTAGTTGTCAATTTACAAAGAACAAGAGCGCGTGCCCCCGCAATGTTTTAAATTATGTATGAATTTTTATTAGTCGAACTTTGTAATGTAAATTGTTAATTTTTTTTTTTTTGGGCTTAAGTTCGAATCTGCATGACTGCAAATGATTTTTTTTTTATTATTTTATTAATAAATGAATTTGTTCAAATTCAATTTATTATTTTTTATATTAAGATTGGAATATTAAAAATATTTTCAATAATCATGAAACCAGCAGAACGGATCAGTACTGATTTCGAGGCCGCTACGCCATCTCATCAGCGTTCTTTGTTCAATTTTTCCACTTTTGCAAGTGGTGCTAGTTAGTAGGAATATCAACTATTTAACCAATATTTTAACGAAAATTGAATATGAGAAGTTATCACATTCATATTTTTTTTAAGTTATTACCTTTTTGGTTAGTACGAAATTCCCCAACCCTGACGATTAATATTCACAATATTCCATGTATCTCTTTCGCTTTTTCCAGAGCCATCGGCTGCTGATTGCTAAAGCTTCTTTGTTATTTATGTTCAAGCAATTGAATTTAGTTGTCAATTTACAATGAACAAGTGCGCGTGCCCCCGCAATGTTTTAAATTATGTATGCATTTTTATTAGTCGAACTTTGTAATGTAAATTGTTAATTTTTTTTTTTTTTTGGCTTAAGTTCGAATCTGCATGACTGCAAATGATTTTTTTTTATTATTTTATTAATAAATGAATTTGTTTAAATTCTATTTTTTATTTTTTATATTAAGATTGGAATATTAAGAATATTTTCAATAATCATCAAACCAGCAGAACGGATCAGTACTGATTTCGAGGCCGCTACGCCATCTCATCAGCGTTCTTTGTTAAATTTTTCCGCTTTTGCAAGTGGTGCTAGTTAGTAGGAATATCAACTATTTAACCAATATTTTAACGAAAATTGAATATGAGAAGTTATCACATTCATATATTTTTTAAGTTATTAACTTTTTGGTTAGTACGAAATTCCCCAACCCTGACGATTAATATTCACAATATTCCATGTATCTCTTTCGCTTTTTTCAGAGCCATCGGCTGCTGATTGCTAAAGCTTCTTTGTTATTTATGTTCAAGCAATTGAATTTAGTTGTCAATTTACAATGAACAAGTGCGCGTGCCCCCGCAATGTTTTAAAATATGTATGAATTTTTATTAGTCGAACTTTGTAATGTAAATTGTTAATTTTTTTTTTTTTTTTTGGCTTGAGTTCGAATCTGCATGACTGCAAATGATTTTTTTTTATATTATATTGTGAAATGTGTTGGCAACATTGTATAATAAAAAAAATGGTTTCACCACTCATGTCGCTAAAGATTTTTATTTATAATTAATTAGTAATAAATATTTTTATTTAAATGGAACCAAAACTTTTAATAAACGCAACTTCGCAATTTAGTAGTTCATATGCTTTTGTTTTGTTTATAGGTTTTGTTAACTTTTTATTGTAAGGAAATTGCGCCATATTTTACTTGAAAATATTGTGCAACTTATTGCATAATATAGGGCAAAATGGAAATAATATCACGATTAATATATACAATGATATTGTGTAATGGATGGACCGCTAAGAGGTTTCATTATTTTACAATTAGGATAAAGTCTGCTGCTGATTTGGTGTAAGATCAAATGAAATGCAGGGAGGTATGTAGACATAGTTGACCTTATAACATACAGAGCATTAATGTTCAAATGTAAATATATATTTTTAAAGGTTTCAAAAATACCATATCTGTTATTATGCAGATGTGTTACTTTTAATGAATCCGGTTTTTAAGATGTCGACTTTTCGGAAATGGAGCAAGGTATTTTGATTAAATAAATGTGCTTTTAATCGATTCAAAAACAAACAAAACAAACTGCTATATTTGGATGTGTCGAATCTTAAATACCCTTCACAGATGTAATTCTTCTTTCTTTCTTTCTTGCTAAAACAGAAAGTAGCTTTAATTAAATAAATAATTAAGAAAAAAAAAACAAAATGATGTTATCAGTTACTTTTATATTTAAGGCAACGTTTATATTTTTTGGTTAGGAAACTAAATGTTCGGCTCTTCTAACTTCTAATACCTCTGAACGTCTTTCAAAAATATTTAACATGTTTAATTTACAAACAAAAAGAAAAAATCCGTTTCATGTACCCCAAAAGCTTCTAATTGTCCAACCGTAGAATAGACTTTTCGATTTTTTTGGTTTTCAATACCAATTTATTTCTTCCTGATATATAAAGTAGGTATAATTCATCATAAGAATCAAAAATAACAAATTATATGGTTACTCTTATGAATCAGAAAATATCGATATTGGATTTTTAATTATTTTAGTTCTTAATACCAATTTAACTCTTCCCGAAGTATAAAAAAGATTTCATTCAAACACAACCAAAATAAGGAACTTATATGGCTACTTTTATGTACTAAAAAATTTCGATTTTCCAACCCTGGGACCGAATTTTTAATACCAAATCAATTCTTCCTGAAGTACAAAATAGGTTTAATTCACTAAAAATACAAAATTTGGAATTTATGTGGGTACTTTTATGTACCAGAAATATTTCGATTTTCCAACTGTGGAACCGAATTTTTATTTTTTTACCAATGCAATTCTTAGTGAATTTTTAAACTTTTTGGTCACTTTCATGTACCATAAAATATTTCATTTGTCCATATTGTCAATTTTTTAATATTTTAATACCAATTTTGTTCTTGCTGAATTATAAAATAGTTTTAATTAGGAAAAATAACAACTTACAATTTGTAACCATTTTGGTCACTTTCATGCACTTATCCAACCCTGGTATCGAGATTTTGATTTGTTTTAATATTTGATACCAATTTTAAAAAATAGTTTTAATTAGTAAAAAACCGACGACAGTTGGCTTTTTGGTTACTTCTATGTATAAAAAAAATTTCAATTTCCCATCCCTGCAAATGCAAATCTTCATGACATATAAAGTGATTTTATTTGAGAGAAACTCAAAATTTATAACAATTTTGGCTATTACATGTACTATAAAATATTACATAAACAGAAAAAAAATTTTATTTTCCCAACCCTGGAAGCGAAATTTTATTTTTTATCAGTGCAAGTCTTCTGGAGGTATAAAGTAGGTTTATTTAAGAAAAATTTAAATTTTTTAACCATTTTGGCCACTTTCATGTACTACAAAATATTGCACTTGTCTAACCCTGGATTAGAAATTTTGATTTTTTTTTTGATCAGTGCAAACCTTCATGACGTGTACATAGGTTTTGTTAAAGAAAAACTTGAAATTTTTAACAATTTTAGTTACTACATGTACTACAAAATACGGAATGGGTCGGAAAAAAAATTGTATTTCCCATCCCTGGAAAAGAGGTTTTATTTTTTTTAGTTTTTAATAGATCATTGAGGCTTCCCAAAGCACGAAATAGGTTTAATTTACAAACATTAAAAAAAATTATTGATTTTTGGTATAAATTTTGCGTCGAGAAATAGGTGTAAGCTTTCCAGCTCTGGAACCATACTTCGGATCTTTCTGAATTTCAATAGCACTCTATTTCATCTCATTTCCAATCCAACGGTCCAAGAGCGAATTCTCTAGCTCTTCTGGGGGCTTGGGAAAACCGATTTCACGTACAGACGGACGGATTTAAATTAAATTAAATCACGCGTATCGCGCGGGATTAAAAATATTCACTTACCCTCAAAAAAAGGATTTGGAGGGTATATTCACCTTGTCATTCCG
The DNA here is from genome assembly GCA_951800035.1 of Linnaemya tessellans. Lineage (NCBI taxonomy): Eukaryota > Metazoa > Arthropoda > Insecta > Diptera > Tachinidae > Linnaemya > Linnaemya tessellans. Next base: position 63,952,632 of record OX637534.1, on the reverse strand, counting down.
TTTGTAACGTATCGAAATATCCATCTCAGACCCCATAAAATATATATATTCTTGATCAGTGATGAAATCTAAGACGATCTGAGCATGTCCGTCCGTCTGTGGAAATCACGAAACAGATAGTATCTTGAAATTTGGTACAAATATATTCTGAAGCTTAGAGCAGGATAAGTTCGGAGATGGGGTAAATCGAGCAAGAGAGAAAAAAGTTCCCCTAAGAAGAACTAAACCAACTCAGAAAAAACAACATAATTTTTAAAGTTTTTTGGTTATTTTGTTACGCAAATGAAATATTTTTATGTCAAATACGGTCCAACGCCTTAAACTTGGACCCATAAAATAAAAAAAATTATTTTTGGACCTCGCCCAGTTTAGTGGGCGTTATTATATGCAAAAATAGCATAAAAATTTAACAAATTGTTTCACTTAAGCCTACATTTCTTAAAAATAACAATTTTAAGATTTAATGATGAAGCTGAGACTATACCTGGTACTACTCTGCCCTATCCCCTCCTCCCCCTTCACCACTTAATGACCCTAACAAAAAAAAAATAATAATAATTTTGTATACAATTATCCCAAGCATTTAGAGTTTTATGACTTCCGATTTCTGCCCTACCCCCTCCTCCCCCTTTACCCTAACAAAAAAAAATTTTTTAAATTTGTATACAATTCTCCCAAGCAGTTATTTTTAGACTTTTATGACTGCCTGTTTCAGTCACAGATCTTGCCAGAGCGACCCCGGCAAAATATAGTATTAACACCCTCAAAAGAGAATTGGACCCCATAAAGTATACATATTCTTGATCAGTGATGAAGTCTAAGACGGTCTAGTAATGCCCATACGTTCGTCTGTGGAAAACATGATATTTTCTATTTTTGAACCGCGCCCCCTTTAGTGGGCGTTGACGTACAATATTATATAAAGAAACTCTGTCCCACCAAGTTAAACATTTTAAATTCACTTACTAAATATTTGGAGGGTATTTAAGATTCCGCCCGGTCGAATATAACGTTTTTACTTGTTTTTTGTTTACTTTAGCCATTCTCATTCCTTTGCAGCACGACATGGTACGGGTACAAGATATGGATTTTAAGTTTAATTAGTTTGTAAGATACTATTTATTTGTTTTAAAACTATTTAAATATAAAACCCTTAATATAATTTGATAAATTGTTTTTATTTTTATTGAGGAATATAAACGAAACATAAAAGGATTGTCAGGTTTTAGTAGTCATTTGATGCTTCAGTACTGAGCAATCAACTGACGAGACCAGTGTGCCTGACATACTGACTCAAAAAAGCACTAAAGTGAACAGGTAAGCTATATTTTCTAACGCCGGCAGAACTAATAAGTCCGACAGCGATGCAAGCTCACATGTATACAATTGTATACATCAGTTTTTTCATATTGCCAAATATAGGCAATGAGGTATTAAGCCCTCAGCACTATCAAACAAATGACTAGTCAAATGTTCGGTAGTGTTCTTGTAGGGATTTATAAAAACAATTTTTAATCCTATACATCCCAGTCAGCATGTGGAAGATTGTTTCACCAAACTGAGTCTTTTTCGAGTACCTTAGCTGATCAAAAACTGATTAATCAGTTCTGCGCTTAAAATAAGACTCGAAAATGATTCCCAGAAATACTTAGAAAGTAATTTAAAAAAAAAACAAACAAACAAACAAACAAACAGCAAGCTCGTGCAGTAAAATCAAAAAAGAACTACCACAAACTGTCTCGAAAATGAGTCGAAATTAGAAGAGTCGCGGCTTGAACCAATTAAGACCCCCAAAATCTGAAAGATTATGGTGGTAGAGGAAAAGCATTAGCTGGGTTTTGAATTATTAGCTAAGGTTTTTTCTAAATTCATTTTTGAAGTTTCCTACTGGGGCTGCATTTTAGTATAATTTTCAAAAAACATGTACTGATTCTTAAGTCTATATCTCGTGAACTATTAGAAATATTGCTTTTCTCTCTTTAGCAAATTTTTACCTCTTAATTAGATCTAAAAATTTTGCCATGAGATAAAATCAAAAAAACAAGAACATCTTACTCAAAACAGCAAAACTGTCAAAAAAAAGTAAAATTTCTTCATAGATTTTTATTGTTAATTTAATTTAATATTATCAATTCCACCTTCAGAAATTATGCAAAATAAATAGTCTACATATTTAGTCATTATCCCAGATTTTATGGCTACAGGTCCAATACAACCGTCAAGTGATCTCTAGGAGAAGCTGGAGATACCATTGGTAAACCCTATTGTTGTAAATAAATTTTTCCATCATATTGAAAATATCTGTTATCTTCTATACAAAATCTCAATATGCGTAATAATAAGCATGTATCTATCTTAGTATATCTCTCTCTTTTATATCCCATTTCTCCTTAATAGTACTTATTGCTAAATCAAGTGGTATACTGGGAAATAAAGATACTACATCAAACGAAACTAAACTTTCATTACCTATTTCTAGATTTAACAGTCTGTTTTTAAATTCTAACACATGTTTAACATTAAGTACTGAACTTTCAGTAATGTTTTTTTAAAATATCTATAATATAATTACATAAATGATATGATGGTAAATTTACATAACAACAAATTGGTCTCAATGGGAACTGATCTTTATGTATTTTCGGTAAACCATATAATCTAGGTGCTACTGCAATATTAGTCTTAAGTTTATTCTTTTCCATATTTGTAATAATCTTATTTCTGTAAAGTTCATCAACAATTTTATTGTTAACTTTCATTAATTTGTTCTTGGGTCTCTATTTAGCAAGGATATTTTGAAGTATCTCCTATGATATTATTAATATAATTTTGTTTTTCAGTAGCTTTGGTTGCATTACCTTTATCAGCTTTTAAAATTAATATATTCCTGTTTCTCTTTAAAAATATTTCTGTTTCCCTTACTTTGTCTAACAAATATTTATCTCTATTTGATAATTCTTTTTAGCAAGGAATATTAAAAACTAGAATTGCAGGACATAAAACTGATATATATATATATATATATATATATATATATATATATATATATATATATATATATATATATATATATAGAGATATAAATTCCCGAAAAACTGCATTATCTTCACGTTTTGCTAGATATAATCATTTTAAAAAGTTGTGTTACTGTGCAAATATGTTAAAGTCTATTATACACTCCAAAAACGAATATGGAGGTATATTCACTTGGTCATTCCGTTTCCAACGCAACGAAATATCCATCTCAGATCCCATAAAGTATATATATTCTTGATCAGTGATGAAATCTAATCCGTCCGTCTGTGGAAATCACGATTCAGTCCAAACGAAAAGAGCTAGGCTCTTGAAATTAGTTATAAATATATCTTGAAGGCTAGCACAAGTTAAGTTCGGAGACGGGCTAAGTCGGGCAAGAGGGAAAAAAGTTCCCCTAAGAAGAACTAAACCAACCTCTAAAAAACAAAATAATTTTTAAAGTTTTTTTTTTGTAATTTTGTTAAGCAAATTATATATTTTTATGTCAACTTGGAGCCACAAAATAACAAAAAATAATTGTTGGATCCCAACCCCTTTAGTGATCGTTATTTAATGTAACAAGTAAAAACGTTATATTCGGCCCGGTCGAATCTTAAATACACTTCAAATATTTAGTAAGTGACTTTAAAATGTTTATCTTGGTGGGACAGAGTTCCTTTATATAATATCGTACGTCAACGCCCACTAAAGGGGGCGGGGTTCAAAAATAGACAATATCATGTTTTCCACAGACGAACGTATGGGCATTGCTAGACCGTCTTAGACTTCATCACTGATCAAGAATATATGTACTTTGTGGGGTTCAATTCTCCTTTAAGGGCATTAAAACTGTATCTTGGCGGGGTCGTTCTGGCAAGATCTGTGACTGAAACAGGCAGTCATAAAACTCTAAAAAAATGTAACAAATTGTACTACTTAAGCCTACATTCTTTAAAAGTAACATTTTTAAGCTTTAGTGACGAAGCTGAGACATAAGCTGGTACTCCTCTGTCCTACACCCTCCTCCCCTTTGCCCCCTAAATGACCCTATAAAAAAAATTAAAAATATATTTCACACTTCATTATCCCAAACTTTTATTTTTAGAGTTTTATAGCAAAGGTGAAATGTCTCCCGCCCGACCCTAGCCAGAGAGACCCCGCCAAATTACAGTTTTAGTACCCTCCAAAAAGAATTGGACCCCATAAAGTATATATACTCTTGATCGGTGATGAAGTGTCAGCAATGCCGATACGCCCGTCTGTGGAAAACATGATAAAGTCTATTTTTGGACCCCTCCCCCTTTAGTGTGCGCTGACATACGATATTGTATGTAAATATTGAACAATTTTGATTCCTAATGCCTATAAGAAGCTGAGCTGTTCTCTGATCTTGCAAAGGTAAAACGTCTACCCCACGGATCTTCCCGGAATAACTCTGTCAAAATAGAGATTTAATATTGGGTACAAAGATGTCTTAAAGGAACTCTGTCCCACCAAGTTAAACATTTTAAATTTTCTTACTAAATTTTTGGAGGGTATTCAAGATTCGACCCTGTCGAATATGACGTTTTTACTTGTTTTAATTTGTGTATTAAACTTTTTGCATTTTGTTGAAAAATATGTGTGTATGTTTAAAATTTATTTAAATTTCTTTGAGACATTTTGAATTTTGTTAGGTATATAATATATACCTAATTAGCGAATAATATCATTTTCTAATTTAATCAAAACAATTTTGACAAAATGACTTGTACGGTAGAAGCTAATTTTCTGTTTAAAATCTATTCGACAAGAAGTCCTTAAATAATTTTTTGTCGTTTTAAAGAAAACTATTGCTTTTACAAGAAAAAAAGGTCGCATATTCTTCATTAAGTATTTTTGTATAATGTCCAAGTTAAAAATTTCTTTAATTTTATAAGCAATTACTTCCATTAGTCTTTTTACCTGTTTTTTCGCTCTACTGAAAAGTTGTTGATTTTAGTTTTTACCTGAACGTATGTCAAAATTTGTTTACTTTTGTAGCGAGCCATATTTGTTTATTCCGTTGAAAAAATTATTTGTAAAATTGTGAAAAACATTATTAATTCAACAAAAGTAGCAAAAAAGAATTGTGGAAAAAATTTTTGTGAAAAAATGTATTGTTTAAGAAAAGTAACAAAAAGAAATTGTTTTAAAAAAGTTCTATGCGAAAAGTATTTAAATTTTAGAATATAATTGTGAACAAAATACCTATATTATAAAAGAAAATTTCTGACATAAGATTAGAATTTTACACAAACAAAATGTACGATGGTTTTTGTAATTTTATGTTGTTGTACTATTGCGACTACTTGGAACCCATACAAAAAATATTCAATCGAAATATTTGTGGAAAAATGTTGCTAAACTAGTACTCTGTTTTAATTATGAAAAGCATGTAAAATAATATGAATGTTATTTATTTCGTACGATAGTTTTTTGAAACTAAAAATTTTCTCATTGAAAATGGAAAAACATAATTTCAATTAAAAAAGAAAAAAACTGAAACTGAAATAACTGATGTTGCGCAACATTTTCCACAAATTTAAACAGAGTACTAGGCTTATGAAACAAAATTACTTGTCAACACAATACAAAAAGATTCAAACAAAATTTAAATAAATTTAAAATATCCCAGTCAGCATTTTTTGAAATTAATGATCATATTCGAGTCTTTTTCGACTCCATCGCACGATTAAAATAAGAATTTATGCGCTCGTTTTCGAGTCGAAAATTACTGTTCATTCGGTAGAAAATGGTACCCTAGCCGCGACTCTTCTAAAGGAGTCTTTTATGATTCGCGCTTCTGATCAATATCGACTCATTTTCGAGACAGTTTGTGGTAGTTCTTAATATATATTTTACTGCACGAGCTTGCTGTTTGTGTTTGTTTTTTTTAAATCACTTTCTAAGTATTTCTGGGAATCATTTTCGAGCCTTATTTTAAGCGCAGAACTGATTAATCAGTTTTTGATCATCTCAGGTACTCGAAAAATGCTAAAGCACATTATGCAACAAAGATTTTAGCATTATACATGGTGGTAAAAATTATTTAAAAAAACATTTGTTGCCTAAGTCTCATATCAACCAAACAAAAGATTGGGCCTTTTGTTCAATAAACGGCGTTAATAACATTTTAATTAACAAGTGGTACTTTTCTTTTGCCACTGATGCTAGCAATAAAAAAACCGGAAAATATTTCCCATCTCATTAAGATATTATTGCCCTAAAAAAAATTAAATATAAATTTCATTGGAAATAATAACGAGTGCTCTGATAATATATCAAACATGGTAATGATTGTACTGCACGTATTCTTCACAATTCAGGAAGATTTTGTACCGATAAACTTAAGTACTAAGTGGAGACAGTGCTTTTAAAAATTTGTTGTCACATTAGTAGTTCAGCAAAAAGAGAAAAATTGCAGCATCGGTTTCAAATCCATCCATTCAAATTATTAAGCATGTGTCCCGGTTTTTATCTTTTTTTACTGCAATCGATAGAATTTTAAAAATATGACCAACACTCAAATCTTATTTTAAAAATATGGAAAAGCCATGTCTTCACATAGTTGAACAGATTTTTGAAACAGAGGAAACTGAAAATAAGGTATTATCGTATTTGCATTTTGTCCACGCTCCAACTTTCACAATTGGTTGCACAGCAAAGCTTTTCCTTGTAGCTGGTAAGTTACCATCTAGCACGTCCAATAAATATTTGAAGATATCGTCACTCTAGAATATTTCTGAAACCTGAAAAAATACATGCCTTCACAAAATATACATACTTATAAGGGTGGTCGCTAAAAATTAAATTTCTTGAGGCGCCCCCTAAAAAGCTTTCTTTTGATGAAAAAAACACTGGAAAAATTTTTTTAAGTCAATTCAACACGTGCCTCAAGAAGATTCTGCAGAGCACAAATCTAGACACATGCATGTACGTACATACGCATAACAATGAAAAACGGTCAAGATTGCGACTATAGAAACAAATATACAAGCATGCATATGCGTGCATTTTTATGTAGTTTGATTTTTCTTAAACCTTTATATTTTGGAAAACAACTGCAAATTCTGCTTACAATGTATTACATATTTTTAAGATTACATATTTTTGTGAAAAATAGAGAAGAAGTTTAAGCAGCGATCGAACAAGTTGGTGTTTTTTATAAAGTACAGTAGCAATTTAATAAAATAGTGAGACAGTTTTCATATAAGGCAACTCCAGTAAACAAATTTCTATTATATATATTGCACCGTACAGTTGGGCTATAACTTCTCAATTACATATTAGATAAATTTCGGATTGTCAAAACAGGCATTCCACAAACAATAGCGACCGTGACAGGACATTAGCAACATTAACCGTCCTCTATTTGAGCTACTACTACAATGTATATAATTTTAAGTGTTTCCTTGTTGTTTTGAAATAAATTCGGTAAAAAGTTTAATATTCTAAAATAAATGAAGGCGGCTCATCAACAAAAAAAACTGTCGAAGGCAAACCTCAATGTTTTTCGTCAGAGCATCAACAATGCGAAGAACATTTTCGTAAGCATGTTATGGCTCAAAATGATGGTCGGATTATGGTGAAATTGTCCCTAAAATCGAGTTCGAGATATAACTTAACGTCGATTTTGGTGCATAAAGCGAAAATTAATAACCACTTTCCAATTAAAAGAACAGTACACGCAGTTTCTTAAGGAATACGAGGAGATGGGTCAGATGACTGAAATTAGTTCACCTGTTTCTCAACCAATTATATACCCCACCATTGCGTTTTACATCCAGAAAGTGGCTCAACAAAACTTCGGGTCGTTTTTGATGCGTAGTACCGACCATCATCACAGCTTTCTTTGAACGAAATTGTGATGGTAGGCCCGACTATACAAAACACATTACTAATTATTTCACTTCATTTCCGATGTCATAAATATTGCTTGACTGCTGACATCGTTAAAATGTACAGGCGGGTTTTAGTTCACCTGACGACAGAAGTTTGCAGCTCATCTTGTGGCGTGGCGACAATTCAAAGCGTTTAAAATCTTATGTTCTCAACACCGTAACGTACGGTAAAGCATCAGCACCCAATCTCGCTGTTCGCAGCTTAAATTATGCGGTGGAGCGGTACCCAAAACCTCATGAAGTCGACAAGGCAGTCATTACCACCGATTTCTATGTGGACGATATGATAACTGCGCAGATGACGTACATACACTGCAGCTCATCAAAAGTCAGGTAACAGATATTTTGAACCATTCAAATTTTTCTCTTTCAAAATGGCACAGCATTTGGCCAGAACTTAATTTAACCAACAAAGGCTCTAAGGAGGTGAGCGTTGACGATGACATCACAACTACATTGGGCATCTCTTGGGACCCTCAGTTGACAGATTTCGTTTTGAATTCCATACTAATAAATCTTACACAAAAAATATGAACGTTCAATTTTGTCTCTTACGTCAACGCTTTTTAATACGATGGGTCTAATTAGCCCACTTACGATAAAAACAAAAATTATTCTTCAGAAACTTTGGCTCATCAAATGTGACTGGGATGAATCTGCTCCACAAGAGGATATGGAAAAATGTTCTTGAATATTTTCATAATCTATCCCAGTTAAAAATTTATCGTTTTGTAAGAATGGCATATTCAACAACACTTGAGGTCCATGGTTTCACTGCTGCATCTAGTAAGGCTTATGGTTGCTGCCTCTATTTCGTTTGTAGAGACTCGTACGGAATTGTCTCAGTAAAGCTACTGGCATCAAAATCACGAGTGGTTCCGTTAAAAGCAACTATATTGCCAAGACTGAAGCTGTGTGGGGCACATTTACTTGTCAAATTTTGGAGTCAACTTAAACAGAATTTTAAGTATGATATTTCAGCAGTTAACTTCTGGTGTGACTCACAAGTTACCCTACATTGTATAAGCACTTCTTCCTCACTCTCAACATTTGTTCGCAATCGTGTAGTTGAAGTTCAAGATCTTAGTACTAATGCCTCTTAGCACACGTTCCTACATATCAAAATCCGGCCGATGTAGTATCCAGAGGTTGTACTGTATCTTAACTTTGTGCCTCGTACTGGCTTCATGGTTCAAAACTTTTACAAAATCCTCATTCTGATTGGCCTGTTCAACACAATATGACGCTTAGCGAAGAAACGATGCTGTTGGAGAAACGAAAATCTGCGCTCGTTACCAGCATTCAGGAACTACCCTACATGCTAAGGGTTATACACAAATTCGGCAGCTATTTGAAATGCTTAAGAATGATGTCATACATACTTCGACTCTGTTCGAAAACAAGACCCAAAGAGATAATTATATCACCAGATGATATATACTCACACTCTCTACAGAATTGTTTGGGTTCTGCAAACAAACATATTTTTCGCTGAAGAATTTTATCAACTACAGAAACGTGCGCTAACTTAGCGCATTTATTTTTACAATTGTTTTTAAGAGCAGAATTCATTAAAAGAAAATCCATTTACATTTGTCATTAATTTATTAAGCTTTCCTTTTTCTAATGCAGAGGTGGAAAGATCTTTTGGTACAATGAATTTTTTCAAATCGAAAATAATAGGAAGAATGTCACTTAATACTGTAAATTCATTAATTCACATAAAATATGGTCTAAAACGGGAAAATTCTTGCTGTGAAAACTATTGTATCCCACATGATATATGTGCGAAAATTAATAATAATAATATTTATAAGAATTCGAACTATTACATTAGAACTATTTTGTGGCCAGAAGGTGAGCATGTTTGCGTGAATGAAGATATACTTTTTCTTGAAGATGAGCAGTTTTAATTGTGTTTTTAATCAATTCCTTTATTTATTTTATATATATATATATATATATATATAACTTTAAATGTCATATGTACAAATATATATACAATACAAGGAAAAAGCAATGTGTGCAATGTGTTAGCTCTCATTTTTTCAATACAAGTATCAGTAATTATTAATTAAATTAATCACACTTAAACTTTTAACAATTATTCATGCTGGTCTACGAGCTCTTGTTTCCATTACTCAACAGCAGGGTTGGATAATCAACAGCAGATCCTTAGCCATTCAAATAGTACATCAGTGCATCCATTTTACACGGTACAAACCTAAACTACTTACGCAAGTGATGGGAAATCTACCGAATGAGCGTGTTTCTGGCTCTCGCCCATTTCAAACTGTTGGTGTCGATTTTGCTTCCCCAATACCAATCTATTTACGAATTCGAGGGAAGCGCTCATATAAGTCGTATATAGTGGTCTTCGTATTCTTCTCGTCAAAGGCCGTATACCTGGAGGCTGTTTCAGACCTATCCAGCGATGATTTCATACCTTAAAATGTTTTGTTGGCCGCAGGGGCCTACTTTCAAACATATTTTGCGACAATGCAACAAACTTTGTTGGCTCTCAATCAAAGTTAAAGGAATTCTACAATAATTTCCAAAAAGACTCAACGAAATCAGAAATTGTTTCATATGCAGCTACAAACTTAATTGAGTTCAACTTTATCCCTCAACGACCCCACACTATTGCGGATTGTGGGAGGCAGCCGTAAAAACAGCCAAAGGTCACTTGCTTCGAACGCTTTCGTCCGGTTGATACAAACCAGGGGTTTCAATGGGGCCCAGCATGTTAAGTCACTTTAAATGTATGTCCCTAACCTTGCACTATGGGCTCCCAGACCGGTTTTTGAGGCAAAAAATCATAGGAAGCTCCTAGACGCTTGAAATTTTGTGGGATTAAGTATAAGGCCCATTAAAGGTCTTAGGAAAAATTTCATGCTAATTGGGTAATGTCACGCCCACTTCTATGTGCGAAAATTAATTGTGCGTCTAGATACATACAAATTATGACTTGAAATTGAGTTTGTTTTAACTACACTGGACAACAGTGAAATAGTATTTGGCAAAAAATGTGCTAAGTATATAGAATTTGACCCGCTTTATTGTAGAAAATATATACATATATATATAAGGGGATTTTAGTTAACGAGATATCGCATTTTCAATATTTCGATTTTTACGAGTTTTTCAAGAAATTTGAATTCATAAATTCAAAATATAACACGTATGTATTTTTATAACTCATAAGTTGAGTCCAGCCCGAAGTTGAGTTGAACCCGGTTCACTTCGGGTGGCCTAAAACAATTTTTGTCTAATATAAAATACTAATATATTTTAAATAAAATAGATTAAAACTAAAAATAATTCACGATTATTATGTAAAAATTTATTCTCTGTAGGTATTTGTTTACGATACTTCAATCAATAAATAGCAAAAAAAAATTAAATTATGTAGAGTACAGCAAAATTAAGATTCATCAAAGTCTTGTAATGTTTCATCAATTTCTAATTCAAAATTAATTTGGAATGATGTCTCATCTTCTTCAGAATTGGAATCGCTATCATTTTCAATTGCATTTGATGTAGATGGAAACACACATTCAGGAGTCTCTGGAACCTTTATAAGAGAAATAACTTCTCGTGGAAAAGTCAACTTTCTTTTTGCTGAGTAACGTTTCTTCAAATACACACTAGATAAAAATGGGTCAGACGAATCCATAGCTCGGTTAAATACATCAGTTATATTGTGTTCCCTAGAATCCAGTCGTGCGTGTTCAATTCTATTCTTTTTATAAAATTTGTTTCTAGCCTCAGAAGCATTTTCCCCAGCACACCCAAGAGGCACGATTGAAGTTTGTAATATTTGTGAAGAATGTGCTAGAATTTTATGCAAGGTCGGCGACATTGGGAACCATTCGTAATTTTTACAATATATATCAGCAGTTTCATAACAAAAACTCTTAAAAATCTCAATATTTATTTCAAATTCACTGGAAATGGCAATAAGTATTATATGCAGGTGCTTTATAAATTCAACATTAACATCTGTTATAGATGCAAACAATTCTGGATTTGAAAATGCTCTTCGAGCTGTATTACCATCATTCGTCGATCCGCTACCATTACTTTTCGGCTTGTGAACATGAAGACCCATTTCCTTCCAAACAGTTTCTTGGATTTTGCGTTTTCTTTCTTGCACTAATTTCTTGTCCTCCGTATTTCGAATTTGCCATTTTTTAACCTGAAGTCTATATGACAGATTAAGAACAAATTCAAGGCATCTTATCCATGCGTGTAAGGGGCTTATACCATATTTTAATGAGCTTGGTTTTGGCTGAAAGTGTAACGAACTTAAATCTTTTATTGACAACAACTGCTTCGGATTTGCTCCACATATTGGACATGATTGTGCGGACTTTGCATCCGTTAGCACGTTTAGCACCTTACCATCAATTAAAGTCATTATTAGTTCGTATTTCACTAAAATTTCCTTACCATTTGATAATAAATATTTCAAAGGAACTAGATTAGATATTTGAAGGTCCAAGTTTCTTTTTTCTTCCAAAATATGCTCCTTGGTTTCCCTTATATATTCAATTTTTAGCGGTCGACAAAACCGGATAGACTGAGGAGTACGGTTCTTCCAAATGATTGCGTCATCCGATGTGACTAGTTTTAGTGGTATAACGGAGGTAACAAAGAGGGAGCTATCTAAATTTTCTGGGGCATTGCTCTTATATATTTGTTTAAACAAACTTTGTCCTGTAGAACCATCGAAACCATAACTAAGAACTAATATCACTTCACTTATCTCAGGCATTATCGTTAAAATTTCTTCTTGGTATGATAATATTCTCTCAGCTGTGTGATTAACTAGGTTTTGTAAAGGGACTTCCGCAATTGATTCTGTTATCATTAACCCTTCAGGTCGGCATTGCTTCTTATATTCTAGAAGTTTTTTATAGCTGGGATAAATATCGCAATTGTGTAATTTGTTCAGCTCCCTCATCCTAATATACTGTTGTTTTGTTAGATTATTTTCTAACAAAAAACCTAATGCTTCTCCAGGGGAAAGCATAATTGGCTTTTTGTTATCAGAGGTGACCTCTTTTCTAATTTTAAGGGGCCCTCCTGGGGAAGAAGTTGTTTTTTTTAAAACAAAATTCAAATCTTTTTCTTTATTTGAATGAGCTGCAATTGAAGCGGCATGAAGCAGCAACTTGGTGTCGTTTCCCTGTTTTGCCGAAACTTCGGATGCGAGTTTTCGTTTTTGCCTCACACTTCCGTCACTATAACCAATTTTAGGCCGACCTCTTTTGATTGGAACATCATTATTTATTAATTTAAGCTCAGTCTCACAGGATAACCATTGGCTTTCCTTTTTTTCGAATTTAGCCCAGATTCTGAAGTTTGCAGACCACTTTTGGTTGGCATATGCACAGAAATTATTAATTTTCTTCTTAATTGGTATCATACAGTTCTCATCAGCATCTCTTTGAAATTTACCGCAAATCCAGTTGATAACAGCAGTCACACTTCTATTATTTTCTAACCAAAATTTTACAATATCAGCATTTTTTATTTTTACGCAATCTAAAAATTTTAATATTTTAGAAAGTTGCAGTAGCTTCCTGTGCACATCAGTTTTTCACACAATACGTTCCAATAAACAAACTTCTACTCCATTACATATGAAAACTATCACCAAAAATACACAAAAAAGACGGCACACTTAAACAGCCTACATTAAGTAATACAACAATATTTTTGCACAATTTTTTTCTTAATCTAAATTTTCATACCTTTATTAATATTTTCCATTTTAAAATAATTTATTAAGTTTGATAATTATTGCTTACTTATTCCTTTACTTTGTTTACTTATCAAGTGAAAAATGTATGAAAGCAAAATAAAACAAGTAAAAACGTTATATTCGACCGGGTCGAATCTTAAATACCCTCCAAATATTTAGTAAGTGAATTTGAAATGTTTAACTTGGTGGGACAGAGTTCCTTTATATAATATCGTACGTCAACGCCCACTAAAGGGGGCGGGGTTCAAAAATATACAATATCATGTTTTCCACAGACGAACGTATAGGCATTGCTAGACCGTCTTAGACTTCATCACAATTCTCTTTGGAGGCTATAAAAACTGTACTTTGGCGGGGTCGCTCTAGCAAGGGCTGTGGGGGAAACATTTCACCTTTGTCATAAAACTCTAAAAATAAATGCTTGGGATAATTATATACAAAATTAAAATTTCTTTTTTTTGATAGGGGTCACTTAGCGGGCAAAGGGGGAGGAGGGGGTAGGGCAGCAACAGGCAGTCATAAAACTCTAAATATAAATGCTTGGGATGATTATATACAAAATTAAAAAAAAAAAATATTTTTTTGGTAGGGTCATTTAGGGGGCAAAGGAAGAAGCGGTGGGGGGGGGGGGGCTAGGGCAGAAATCGGCAGTCATAAAACTCTAAAGATAAATACTTGGGATGATTATATACAAAATTTAAAAAAAAATTTTTTTTTGGTAGGGTCATTTAGGGGGCGAAGGGGAAGGAGGGGGTAGGGCAGAGTAGTACCAGGTTTCGTCTCAGCTTCGTCATTAAAGCTTAAAAGTGTTATTTTTAAGGAATGTAGGCTTAAGTAAAACAATTTGTTAAATTTTTATGCTATTTTTGCCTATAATAACGCCCACTGAAGTGGGCGGGGTCAAAAAATATTTTTATTTTATTAAATGGCTCCAAGTTTAAGGCGTTGGACCGTATTTGACATAAAAATATATCATTTGCTTAACAAAATAACCAAAAAACTTTAAAAATTATGTTGTTTTTTCTGGGTTGGTTTAGTTCTTCTTAGGGGAACTTTTTTCCCTTTTGCCCGATTTAGCCCATCTTCGAACTTAACCTGCTCTAAGCTTTAAAATATAGTTATGCTAAATTTCAAGAGTCTAGCTCTTTTCGTTTGGATTGAATCGTGATTTCCACAGACGGACGGACGGACATGCTCAGTTCGTCTTAGATTTCATCACTGATCAAGAATATATATACTTTATGGGATCTGAGATGGATATTTCGATGCGTTACAAACGGAATGACAAAGTGAATATACCCTCCAAATTCTTTTTTGGAGGGTCTGACTTTGAAAGCTTCCCGTTAAATGCAGGGTTGCCACATGGTTATAATTTTTTGCACTTGAGTTCCTCAGGATATTATCTATAAATTACCATAGTTACTTTTTGGAAAATGTTAAGTTCAGAAATGGACTTTTTGCCTCAAAAACCGGTCTGGGAGCCCATAGTGCCTTGTAATAATCTGTTTTTTAATTTGTAATTTATGATGCCCCTAATGTTTAATTTTGTTAGATGTACTGCCGCTGGTACAAATTCTGAGTTCTGCAGAGCACAAATCTAGACACATGCATACCTACATATGCATAACAATGAACAATGGTCAAGATTACGACTATAGAAACAAATATAGAAGCATGGATATGCATGCATTTTTATGTAGTTTGATTTTTCTTAAACTTTAATATTTTGGAAAACAACAGCAAATTCTGCTTACAATGTTTTACATATTTGTTACATATTTTTGTGAACATTAGTGGAGAAGAAGTTTAAGCAGCGATCGTAGCATTTTAATAAAATAGTGAGACAGTTTCCATACAAGGCAAATTTCTATTATAAATATTACACTGTGCAGTTTAATATTGCTCGATTCGAACCGTTGGGCTATAAATTTATCTCAATTACATATCAGACAAATTTCGGATTGTCAAAACAGGCATTCCTCAAACACCAGGGTTGGGCAAGTGAAATATTTTATAGTACATGAAAGTGACCAAAATGGATAAATATTTAACATTTTTCTTAAATAGAACTACTTTATACCTCATGAAGAGTTGCTCTGATAAAAAAAAAAAACAAAAAAATTAATATTTCGCTTCCAGGGTTGGGAAAATGAAAGTTTTTTTTGGTAGATGCAATATTTTGTAGTACATGTAATAACCAAAATGGTTACAACGTTTGAGTTTTTTTTTAAACGAAACTACTTTATACCTCATAAAGATTTGCATTGATTAAAAAATTTCAAAAAATTTAAATTTCGGTTCAAGAGTTGGGAAATTGATTTATTTTACATAAAAGTAACCAAAAAGGCAATTTTTATTTTTTTGCTAACTAAAATTTTTTTTATATTTTAGGAAGAACCGAATTGGTATCAAAAAGAATCAAATTTTGGAATCCAGGTTTGGAATAGTACAATATTTTATAGTTCATGAAAGTGTCCAATATGGTTAAAATAGTAATTTTTTTTAATAACACTACTTTATACCTCACGAAGAGTTGCATTTAAAAAAAAAACAAAAAAAATTAAAATTTCAATTCCAGGGTTGGAAAATTTAAAGTTTTTTGTTACATGCAATATATTGTAATACTTGAGTGACCAAGATGGTTGAAAATTTTAAGTTTTTCTTACATAAAACGACTTTATACGTGATGAAGACTAGCATTGGTAAAAAAATTAAAATTTCGCTTTCAGGGCTGGGAAATTAAAAATTTTTTATACATAAAAGTAACCAAAAGGACAATTGATGTTCTTGTTTTTGCTAATTAAAACTATTTTATAATTCAGGACGGACAAAATTGGTATTAATATCTTAAAAAATCAAAATTTTTATGGTACATAAAAGTGACCAAAAAATTAAAAAATTTGGTTTTTGTTTGCCAAGTAAAACTATGATAGACCTCACTAAGAATTGCATTGGTAAAAAAATTTAAATTTGCTTTATTTGGAAAATCGAAATATTTTTGGTATATAAAATACCCACATAAATTCCAAATTTTGTGTTTTTAGTGAATTAAATATTCTTTACACTTCGCTAAGAATTAAATTAGTATAACAAATTTTTAAATTAAAAATTCGAAATTTTTTGGTACATAAAAGTAGCCATATAAGTTCCCAATTTTGTTTTTTTATTGAATTAAACCTATTTTCTACTTCAGGAAAAATTAAGTTGGTAGATATTAAAAACCAAAAAAATTAAAAATTCAATTTCAAGGTTGGAATACCGGCATTTTTTATTCATAAAAGTAACCATATAATTTGCTATTTTGGATTTTTATGATGAATTATACCTACTTTATGTATCAGGGAGAAAAAAATTGGTATTAAAAACCAAAAAAATCTTAAAGACTATTCTACGGTTGGACAATTAGAATTTTTTTGGGGTACATGAAACGGATTTTTATTTTTAGTTTTTGAATTAAACATATTTAATATATATGTAGTAAGAATTTTAACGAACATTTATATTGCTATATTAAATTGAATTAAGATTCATAGGCTAATTGTTCAAAATTTGTTTTTAAATCTCAGAAAGACATGATAAATATTCCAAGGCACAAAGGAAAGTCAACATCAGTTTTATTCAACTTACACAGCAGAGCAGAACAGCTGTTTTCGAAAGACGCAACCCTTTCATCATCAGTGCTCATGTGTATTGTGTTTGTCACCACTTATTAGGTGGCTTAGTTGAATTTGATAACAGTTCCTATTTACACAAATTTTATTGTGAAAAAGAATACGAGAACTGTATCAACCTGATGTTAACATGTTATTGTTATAATACCCGTGTTACCGTTTAATTATTTTTCTTCATGTCCCATTTTTCTGAATTTTTTGTCCCATCATACCTAAGTCAAACTTATTTGGTTTGAATTTTATACTTAAGTACATGTGAACGTTTTTCCAATATTTTATTATTGGTAGCTCAAGCCATAGCTTAAATTTGTATGTAGTAAGAATTTTAACGAACATTTATATTGCTATATTAAATTGAATTAAGATTCATAGGCTAATTGTTCGAAATTTGTTTTTAAATCTCAGAAAGACATGATAAATATTCCAAGGCACAAAGGAAAGTCAAAATCAGTTTTATTCAACTTACACAGCAGAGCAGAACAGCTGTTTTCGAAAGACGCAACCCTTTCATCATCAGTGCTCATGTGTATTGTGTTTGTCACCACTTATTAGGTGGCTTAGTTGAATTTGATAACAGTTCCTATTTACACAAATTTTATTGTGAAAAAGAATACGAGAACTGTATCAACCTGATGTTAACATGTTATTGTTATAATACCCGTGTTACCGTTTAATTATTTTTCTTCATGTCCCATTTTTCTGAATTTTTTGTCCCATCATACCTAAGTCAAACTTATTTGGTTTGAATTTTATACTTAAGTACATGTGAACGTTTTTCCAATATTTTATTTTTGGTAGCTCAAGCCATAGCTTAAATTTGTATGTAGTAAGAATTTTAACGAACATTTATATTGCTATATTAAATTGAATTAAGATTCATAGGCTAATTGTTCGAAATTTGTTTTTAAATCTCAGAAAGACATGATAAATATTCCAAGGCACAAAGGAAAGTCAACATCATTTAATATAGCAATATAAATGTTCGTTAAAATTCTTACTACATACAAATTTAAGCTATGGCTTGAGCTACCAATAATAAAATATTGGAAAAACGTTCACATGTACTTAAGTATAAAATTCAAACCAAATAAGTTTGACTTAGGTATGATGGGACAAAAAATTCAGAAAAATGGGACATGAAGAAAAATAATTAAACGGTAACACGGGTATTATAACAATAACATGTTAACATCAGGTTGATACAGTTCTCGTATTCTTTTTCACAATAAAATTTGTGTAAATAGGAACTGTTATCAAATTCAACTAAGCCACCTAATAAGTGGTGACAAACACAATACACATGAGCACTGATGATGAAAGGGTTGCGTCTTTCGAAAACAGCTGTTCTGCTCTGCTGTGTAAGTTGAATAAAACTGATGTTGACTTTCCTTTGTGCCTTGGAATATTTATCATGTCTTTCTGAGATTTAAAAACAAATTTCGAACAATTAGCCTATGAATCTTAATACATATTTAATATATTTGAAAAACGTTTAGAGATATTAGCAATAAGAAAACCCAAATATTTAGCTACCTAGTCGAAAAATTTAAACGTTTTCGTAACTATAAAAGTAACCGAAGTCGAAGGAAAAATAGAACTGGCAACCCTAAACTTAAGTGAACTTGTGATTTCAATATCTACATGTGTTCCAAAAGAAATACCTAGTCAGTACTAAAGATCTGGTTGTAATGTCCCAAGCTCAGCGCTGAGTCAGTAGTTCTTTTAAAACTATGACACGTAAAGAGTATTGTATCAGTACGTGTATGACACGTAAACAGTATTGTGTCTGCTATATTTGACTGCAAATATGACTGTCGTTATTGAAATATTCATTATCATCGTAGTAGATTTGTGTTTTATTCCTTATTTATTATTTTTTATTCCTTATTTATTTATTTTTTTTTGCGTTATTTTTAAGTTTTTTTATCAGTTTTCATTTAATACGAGTATATGTGTAACGCAAAATTGAAAGAACAAATCGGTTATGCACATAACTTTACAGACTTTTTACATACTATGGTGATAACTATAGTATATAGTATTTTTAATACCACTATCAAGAATGTCATGGGAATAAGTTGTTTAGGACCAAACCTATTTTCCGATTCCCAACAAATCGGTATTGAGAATATATTGTGCATTACTTGGACGTAATAGTTTCAATTGCAAACTATGTTTCTGTAAAAATAAAAATTCGGATGTTAGATAAAAATAAAATAGTACAGATTTTGTGTAAGAGAAGAAATGAATAGTAAAACTGTGCACCTCATGATGGAATTAGTTCAGTTGAACGATTCCTTGCGTTACTGACCGCTCATGTTACTACAGTCCATGTTTTACTGAGCGCTCCCATATGAAACTTTGTCTATTTTTGTCTATAGTGTCTGACAACCAACCGTCAACACGAATTAAATGTTAGAATCATTTTTGTTTCGTTATGAATTTGCTACTGACCAAGGTGAATTATATTATCTGATTCGTTTTGTAACTGAGTATGGTACAATAATGAATCAGTCATGAAGTGGCGGCACTGAACTAACTGAGCGAACAAGCTCAATAAAGTGATCTCACTCGGCACAGGTTAAATGAACAACTGTAATGAATAGTGTTTATATGCGATTACATAGGCCATGAACGATTCCGCTGTCATTAACGAAGACAAAATAACAAATATTACAAATACTAGTGAATTACACAGAAAAAATTTTTGCGAGATTGAATTCAATTAAACGAATAATTATTGACAAACTTTTTTCAATCAACTTTTTAATTCGGCCAATTAAATTCCTTTGTTGAAAATGAAATTTTAAAGCATTATATTTATGTATGTTTTTGCACATATATAAATAGAGTTACAAAAACACAAATAACAAGACTGTCGTGCACCATAACCCTGAAGATGTTATATGTAGTCAGTGTTGCCATATTTTTTTTACAAAAACTGACAATTCCGAAAAAAAATCTGTTTTTTCGAAAAAAAAATCTGCACCTTCAAAACCAAATTAAAGAAAATCTAATAAAACCATATTTGTATATGTTTAATTCATTTTATTGAAGAAATAAATAAAAAAAAAATTTTTTATATATGATAAATAACACAACAAAATAAAAAAAAATTCATATGCTTTTAAAACCACTATACAATTTTGATGTATCATGACTACCTTTGTACAAAAATGGTAAAATTTTTAAAATCTATGGATAGATTTTTTTTTTTAAATTTTTTTGTAAAATTGCATTTTTTTAGACGCTTTTTCACATTATTAGTGATAACTCAAAAACGGCTAATCGGATATTATTCAAATATAATCAGAAAAATTAAGATTTACATAGCCTTTAATCCGTCTATATCTTTTGCTTTAATCGGATCAACAGTTTCGGAGTTATAATAAAAAATGTAAGAAAAAACTATATTTTTTACGTAAAAATGGCAAAAATTTTTGTTTTAAAAAAACCATGAAAAATAGAAAACGGCAAAAAATGTTCAGATTCATTATTCTATTACAAAGCCACAAATAATAGCAACAAAACGAGATATCGACCACAAAAATCGACTGATTATTTTCGAATTTATTCACAACTAAGTAAATTAAGCAACTTCTTTTGCCATACATTTCTTATGCTTTATAGATGCTTTTAAAACTACTATACAATATCCAAGTACTGCTGAAGTGTTTTGGATGAATAAGAAATGTATGGCAAAAGAAGTTGCTTAATTTACTTAAAAAGCACGTTTGAGTATAAAGGCAAAGGCAAACATTGTTGCAGAAATTCGAACGCTACAGCCACAAGTTTTGAAAGATGTTATGGAAAATGCTCTAAAAAGAGCCCATCAGTGTGAAGCTGAAAACGGTGGTCATTTGAGAGACATCATGTAAAAAAAAAAAATTCCATTTTGTATATTATATAATCTGAAAGAAAAAACAAGTAAAAACGTTATATTCGACCGGGTCGAATCTTAAATACCCTCCAAATATTTAGTAAGTGAATTTGAAATGTTTAACTTGGTGGGACAGAGTTCCTTTATATAATATCGTACGTCAACGCCCACTAAAGGGGGCGGGGTTCAAATATATACAATATCATGTTTTCCACAGACGAACGTATGGGCATTGCTAGACCGTCTTAGACTTCATCACAATTCTCTTTGGACGGTATAAAAACTGATTTTGGCGGGGTCGCTCTGGCAAGGGCTGTGGGGGAAACATTTCACCTTTGTCATAAAACTCTAAAAATAAATGCTTGGGATAATTATATACAAAATTAAAATTTCTTTTTTTTGATAGGGTCATTTAGCGGGCAAAGGGGGAGGAGGGGGTAGAGCAGCAACAGGCAGTCATAAAACTCTAAAGATAAATGCTTGGGATGATTATATACAAAATTAAAAAAAAAAAAATTTTTTTGGTAGGGTCATTTAGGGGGCAAAGGAAGAGGTGGGTGGGGGGGGGTAGGGCAGAAATCGGCAGTCATAAAACTCTAAAGATAAATGCTTGGGATGATTATATACAAAATTTAAAAAAAAATTTTTTTTGGTAGGGTCATTTAGGGGGCGAAGGGGAAGGAGGGGGTAGGGCAGAGTAGTACCAGGTTTCGTCTCAGCTTCGTTATTAAAGCGTAAAAGTGTTATTTTTGAGGAATGTAGGCTTAAGTAAAACAATTTGTTAAATTTTTATGCTATTTTTGCCTATAATAACGCCCACTGAAGTGGTCGGGGTCAAGAAATATTTTTATTTTATTTAATGGCTCCAAGTTCAAGGCGTTGGACCGTATTTGACATAAAAATATATCATTTGCTTAACAAAATAATCAAAAAACTTTAAAAATTATGTTGTTTTTTCTGGGTTGGTTTGGTTCTTCTCAGGGGAACTTTTTTCCCTCTTGCCCGATTTAGCCCATCCTCGAACTTAACCTGCTCTAAGCTTTAAAATATATTTATGCCAAACTTCAAGAGTCTAGCTCTTTTCGTTTGGACTGAATCGTGATTTCCACAGACGGACGACGCACGGACGGACGGACGGACGGACATGGTCAGGTCGTCTTAGATTTCATCACTGATCAAGAATATATATACTTTATGGGGTCTGAGATGGATATTTCGATGCGTTACAAAAGGAATGACAAAGTGAATATACCCTCCAAATTCTTTTTTGGAGGGTATAATAAAAAAAATTAATAAACAAAAAAGTTATTAAACTTTTACACCCCTTGGTTTCTTTTGGCCCACCCTGTACAATTTACATAAATAAAGGTTCACTATTAAAATAGAAATTCATACATAATTTAATTAATTTGTTTAATTAATTCTATTACACAATTAATTGACTGTTATTCTTAAATTACAATTCAAAGCTGAAGTTTTTCTTTATTTGAAAGTCAATTAAAAGACTTTCAAATAAAGAAAAACTTCAGCTCTACAATTCTGTTAATTGATATGAGCATTTTCTTTGCAGGCTGAAAATTGGTAAACAATTATTATTACAACAATTATCTTATAAACACTTTAATTGAATTTCGTTTTCCGTTTTTTCTGTAAAGTATTAGTCTCTAAATCAATTGATAGTATTAGTCTCTAAATCAATTGATATACATTAAAATAAAATTAATGCCCGAAAAATAAGAACATAATCTGAAAATTTAACTAACCCAACACTTTTAAACTTATATGATTTTAAAATTTAAATATTGTCGTGAGATTTTCTGTACAGTAAAGATATAAAATTAATACCAGTTATACTTCAATTAAAGGGGTTAAGTCATTTTCGTATTTTTTATATAGTAATAATTTTATTTCCTGAAGATGTTAACAAGCTGTTAACGAAATATTTAATAACAATTATAAGAACTTCAATTTTATAAAAAACGACCACTAGTCTGATTAATATTACAATAAACTGATAAGGTCAATAAATTAAATAATAAGTTTAATAAATCCAATTAACTTTATTAACGTTATTAAGAAAAACTTAAGCGTTTATCATTAGTTTTAGTGAATTGGGATGATAATGAATCGAACTTGGTGTTAGAGTTTCTCAGCTTCGATATACATATATCACTCTTGATATATATCGAAATATAAAGATGATATTTATTTGCCAACAAGAAGCTTTTTCTGTGTGGTACATTAAAAAATTCGATATTTATGAAAGGAAACAACTGCTTTGTTGACTAGCTTTTTCTACTGAATTTTTATATTAATGTTGTTTTATTTTACATACATATGTACGTGGCGTGGAAATATTTTGTATGTTAAATACGTACAATAAATTGGTGTATTTTAAATACATAACCTGAAAGTAATTTGTATTTTAAATTTATGACCGGCAATTATTTTGCATTTTAAATGTCGCAAGTCATGAATTTTGCCTGACTATGTATAGAATAAACATACAAACTAGCAATTAATTGTTTTGATATACATTATTCTTAACATATTTTTTTTATGCGCGTATATCAGCAGATACAAATGATATTCAAAATACTTCATTGAATATAGATATTAAACTTTTTTGTAATTTAAGTGAAATTTCTGTCATTAGTGACATTATGCCGACCCAGATGACAGTTTTTACACTTCGTCTAATTTTTATTTACAATAAGTCATCGTTGTGTTTGCATTTATGAATGTCGTTAATATTTGTGTTAATAATTTCATGCGTACAACATTTAAGTCTGTTGTTTCTTGAATATTAATAATGTTATTGACTAAAATATTCATGGGGTTTGATTAGTTAACACTGACTACCAATCATAACTTTGCTGACGAGTAAACAACACTAGAGTGAACAGTTGAGATACATTTTCTACAATTATGAAATTTTTTATTTGACACATTGTTGTCACAATACTATTATATATAAATGAAATTTATTTGTTGGTGGTTAAGCAATGTCTATATGCATTTCATTGGTGCTTTACCAAATCATCAGTAGACTTTAACCACAGTTTTGAATAGTTAAAAATCTCTTATCTTATGCATATACTTCTGAAAACCATCTGAGAATTCACAATTTGTAAATTACAAACTATTTTCCAAAATCACAACAGAATAAGCATAGTAGGCCTTGAAGCTCATACAAAACTAAACTAACAAATGAATTATATTCGATATGAATCTATTTTATTTTTCTGCACCTTTATACAATCAGAAATACATTGGATAATAAGAAAAGTATTTGTAAGGCAAAATGAAAAACAAAATCTAAACCAAACTGTTATGAAATTTTTATTTGACATATTGTTGTCACAATACTATTTTAAATGAAATTTATTTGTTGGTGGTTAAGCAATGTCTGTATGCATTTCACTGGTGCTTTACCAAATCGTCAGTAGACTTTAACCACAGTTTTGTTTTATCTTATGCATATACTACCGAAAACCATCTGAGAATTCACTACTTGTAAATTACAAATTATTTTCAAAAATAACAGCAGAATAAGAATAGTAGGCCCTGACGATTTGGTAAAGCACCACTGAAATGCATATAGACATTGCTTAACCACCAACAAATAAATTTAATTTATTTTCTACAATTGAAACAATATCAAATTCAATTCGAAAGAGATGAAAACTCACATGCCCAAAAGAGTTCGTTTCTATTTATTTGTTTTTATTTTTAACTTCTTGCTAAGAAAATTTTAAATGTTAAAAAAATCGGGTTTGACACCGTTTTGAAAAATGCGAATTTTCACACAGCTCGACGTTTTGAGTTCCTAGAAAGCTTTCCTAAGTAATCTACATGTGTGTGTGTGTGTCTGTGTTCTTTCAAACTTAGATTGTGAATTGGAACCAGTTCGGACCTATACATTTTGAGATATATCAATATAATTTAAAAAAACATTTTTAAGTGTTCTTTAGAATAATTAATACGCTTTGCAGATTGACTACAAAAACTAATCAGCTTTTAACATTAACAAACAAGTTCGAGCGCCACCAACCGGGTTAAAATAGGTTGATGCGTTCGAAACGAAAATATCTCAAAACCTGATTTAAAAAAAACATCTAAATTATATATTTGAAGAATTCCTGTTAGAACCAAGCTAGTGGCGTTTCAATGGGGTTTTTTTTTTGTTAAACTTATATTACCTGTGAAGTGGAACTGGTTCGGTCTGGTTGATTTTGAGATATATTAAAACAACTAAGGAAAATTTAACTTTTAAACAGCTCTCTCGATCGATTCCGCAAACTAATCTGCTCTTGACAGTCAAAAATCTCATCGTTCGTTACTAACCGGGTCAAAATCTGTTAACGCGTTCGTGAGATATCGTGAACGAAAAAATACGAAAAAGGGTTTGGTTTAATAAGATCCGAAAGTATATACATATCTGATTGATTAGTGTTCGAATCAACTTAGTGGATTTTCAAAGAGTTCAATCAAATATCCTGTGAGTTGTAACAGATTCGCACCAGTTAATTTTGAGAAATCTTAAAAAAGAAAAATTAAATTTGTTTTCAAAATCGGTTTTTTAATAACTCTTAAGACGTTATTGATTGATTCCACAAACTAATCAGCTCTTGACATTCAAAAATCATGTCGAGTGTTACTAACTGGGTCGTATCGTGGGTCGAAAGAGTTCGAAAAGATGCATGTAGGCCAAAAACTGTTTGTCGCCGCTTTTGTAGTAGATTTGGAAACTAAAACACATTGTAGTCAACAAATCCCACTAGAAATTATATTTATCTTGGTTTTCTCTCAAATTTTTGCAGTTTTTAGAATTATTTCATGAGAACGTTCGCTGTAAAAATTTAAATAAA
This sequence comes from Linnaemya tessellans, assembly GCA_951800035.1. Lineage (NCBI taxonomy): Eukaryota > Metazoa > Arthropoda > Insecta > Diptera > Tachinidae > Linnaemya > Linnaemya tessellans. Next base: position 63,926,503 of record OX637534.1, on the reverse strand, counting down.
ACAGATTTTATCAACCAAACGGTATGAACTAAAATACAAGTAAATTTTTGTCAAATAATTTCACTATTCTTTATTATTTATTCATCATTTCAGAAAAGGTTAGACTAAAAATAATACTTTTTTTGAAACTAAGATATGCATCTTTATTTTAATATTAACCTTTTTTGCATTTCTTCAAAAAATATTTAAAACTCTGATTTAATAACCTCTTGCCGATCAATTGCGATATGAGTATCGTTTTTCAATCACTTAGGTGATAATTCAGGTTTTAATCATCGAAAGTGACCAGGTGATTGTTACAAAAAGCAGCACCTGGGGATTATGTATGTAGGTGTGTATGGGTATGTGTGTACGAGTATGCATGTATGTACACCAACTTTTATGTGTAAATACAGCAATTGAATTCAAATTGTAGGAACCTCCTTTGGTCATCAGTATTTCGGACAGACTGTCGACCCAGTCTTTTCTTTGCACAGAAAAGACTTGCTCTGATTTGGCAGAATTTTATAATGCACGATCTCACCACATTTTATACCTTCTTTCGTTTTTGTGTTTTTAATTCCTTGATGCGAGCCTGTGGTACAAACACTTTCACACGTCATCAATTCGATTATTTCCTCAAACCTCTTTCAACATATCAAAATAGAACTGAGCACATTTGTTGGTCGTTTTTTCAGGCTCGTCCAGGTCCATGCCTTCGCCACTCAAACAGGCCGACAACTACTGTCACAACCATGCGTTAATGGTCATCACAACAATTCGAAACCATATTCATGACTGAGCGCGGAATCGAATTGGGGACTTTAAACTTCCTAGATAATTTAACTATCTCAGCCAATGGCACAACGAATCTACGTTAGTAATTCTGCTGGTACATTTCATATTTTCGCAGATTCGATTTAACATTGCTCTTTATGCAATCTCCGTACATATGGTCATCGATCCATTTGGATGCCTTCACGATGTTCTAATCTTAATAACCCAATGAATCAATTTCGCTGAAAACAAAGTTATGAGAAGAAAACGAATACTGCAGAAAGATGTCATATAGCAGGAAAAGGTCTATTTATAAACCAAATTTCCTTACAGTTGGCTTCGAAATATATGATAATTACCTTTAACCGTAGCTTTTACATGCTCAATAAGAACTTTGATTTCTAAAACAAAAAATTTAGATGAAGATGATTCCAATTCTTTTCTGTATTAAAAAGAGAAAAGTTCGGCAATTATGAATGAAAAACGATAGGTGGCAAATGTCCACCATGTCCACGATAGCTTCAAAACCAAATCCTTACGCCATGTGGTGGTTTTGAATTACCCAATTTTCGAGAACTTCGAACCACCATTTTAATACAGGATTTTAATTATATTAATGCGATTTTCGAGCGAAATTGAATTTATGCTTCTACTACGAATACGTTAAAAAACTAAATGTCAAAACTATCATGATGTTTCTATTGCCACAATTGAAAAGTTCTTATTGAAAAGCCCTTTAGAAACAAATCTTTGAAGATGATTTTCCAAGTAGGAAGCGTGGTTGTCACATTTTATTCAAAAACTTTTGTATATTTTTCAAGAGGAAGTCGTCTTAATGATAGTTTTATAGTTTTGTTGTCAAATATTTACTTTTTTAAAATGAATTTATTTGTTGGTAGTCAAGCAAATTTTTATAAAAAAACATCTTTCTGATTTGTAATTTTATGAATCAAAAAGGCCTATCTACATTGACGTCCTTAAAAAAATAAGAAAACAGGTAATATTTTACGAAATTTCAACTTAGTTCATTTGCACATATTTTATATGTACTTATTTAGCACTAAAAATCTAATCCCACAAGAATAAAAATATTCTGCTATTATCATTGCAGTTAAAAACATCAATTTGTAAATACTAAGTATCGGTAATTTTGAACGCTTTAGTTACGCATTCAATACAGAACAGAACCGATTGTGTGTAAAAATTGATAGTAAATACAAGATACTCGTATGTGCCCGTGAGTTAAATTGAGTTTACGATCACTCGCGATCATAAAACGTTCACAATCACGCGCGCTCACGAAAGCATTATTTTTAATCACGTACTGACAGTAAAATTGTTTTCGTGTTTTGAAGCAAAGTATATCTATATCAAGTATATGCAAGAGCCCAGCTGACTAAAATTTTTTTCAGTTTTTACATGAACGTATATCAAAATTTGTTTACTTTTGTAGCGAGCCATATTTGTTTATTCGTTGAAAAAATAATTTTGTAAAATTGTGAAAAACATTATTAATTCAACAAAAGTAGCAAAAAAGAATTGTTGTGGAAAAGATTTTTGTGAAAAAGTGTATTGTTTAAGAAAAGTAACAAAAAGAAATTGTTTTAAAAAAGCTCTATGCGAAAAGTATTTAAATTTTTGGAAATAATTATGAACAAAACAAAATAAAATAAAAGAAAATTTCTGACATAAGATATTAATTTTACACAAACAAAATGTACGGTGGTTTTTGTTATTTTATGTTGTTGTACTCTTGCGACTACTTGATATAGATATACTTTGTTTTGAAGTATGTATCTCTATAACACATAGAACACACAGGGTGTCTGGTGGCAAATTTATATTTTTAAATACGATTATTTCAAAAAGTAATAAACGGTGGGGAGGGAGGGTGTCACCGTTGAAATTATCGATTGAGCGGATTTGTCGACTAAACATCGCGTGTTCACAGTGGGGACATTTTTTAAGAGTAATGACTCTTACGTAATTGCAGGGCCCAGTCGATCTTCAACGACACCCGAAAACATTGACCCGGTTGAAAGCATTTTACGTGAAAATCCGCGACATTCAATACTGAAAAGAGCAATCGCACTGAGACTTCCAATAGCGATTATTCATGAAATTTTAAAAAAGGATCTGAAGTTCCATCGTTTTAAAATTCAAATCGCCCAAGAACTAAAGGAAAGTGGCTTTAAGATACGCAAAAATTTTTTGTACAACGATGTTGGAGAGTTTTCGCACTGTAAATTCAATTTTTTGGAGCGACGAGGATCATTTTCACTTAAACGGTAACGTCAACAAGCAAAACTGCAGTTACTGGTCTCCAAAAACGCAACCCTCTATTGAAACATCAAAAACCATTGTATCGACCCAGGGTAACTACCTTGGTATGCCTTAGCAACGCATGAGATAATTGGACCATATTTTTCGAAAATTCTCGAGGTCAGGCGACGAATGTCAGCGGTGAAAATTATCGACGCAAGTTACACATATTAACTCCGATAGTATTGATAAATTTATTGATGAAATTGTTAAAGTCTAAAAGTGTGGAATAAACAAATTTTCATAAATACAAAGTCAAAGAACGTTGTTAAAATTAATGAATTTAAATTCATTTGCGTTCACACGAAAAAAATGTTTTTTACGAAAACTTCAACATTAAAACTTATTTAAATTAAAAGTAACACAATATCCGAAAATTATTAAAACTAAAAGTAATACAAGACCAATAAAAACATTATTAATGCAGAGTTAGGTATTTCGCAATTGGAAGTTTGACCAATTAAAAATTATGTTGTTTTCAACAATAAGTTAAACGTTTAGAAACTAAAATAGTAGTTAGTTTTAGTTCCAGCCTCAAATAATAAAGTCTATTCTTTTAACAAGTAAAAATGCTGTATTCGGCTGTGCCGAATCTTAAATACCCTTCACGCATGTTATTCTTCTTTCTTTCTTGCTAAAGCAGAAAGTAGGTTTAATTAAAAAATCAAAATGATGTTATCGGTTACTTTTATATTTAAGAAAACGTTTAAATTTTTCGGCTAGGAAGCTAAATGTTTGACTTTTCTTATTGGTAATACCTCTGAACGTCTTTCAAAAATATTAGGTTAGAAGGGCTGCCCGCAGTAAGATAGAAAAACACTCGGAGGCCATAAAAGGCCCATTGTGATGCCCAAAAGACTATACCCTACACAATCTGGTCAAGACGAAGTACTGGTTCTTGAAAACCACCCAGAACTTCTCACAAAGCCCGCCAGGGCAGCCACCGGTGCATCCCTGATGCAGTTCAGATGTCTAAGCCTACGCTCCTGCTGGGACGGCCAGTCACAACGGAAATGCTGCACTCCTCTTCTTCTTCATCGAAACAGCTGCTGCAGGGACCATCATGTGCCCAATTGCACAGTGCCCCGTCAAAACCCCCACCAGGAGGTGCCAACGACTTTTTCCCAAAAGTCAGAGTTTTGGAGACTCTACAGGTGGTAATGCTTGACCACCTGCCTGTCACTTCCAGCCTATGAATCTTAATTCAATTTAATTTAGCAATATAAAATGTACGTGAAAATACTTACTACATACAAACCATAAAGTATTTTATTTGTTCAACCCTGGAACAGTCAAACAAGCCGATGCGATATGATCGGCGGCGGCGGCGTGAGCAAAAATGGTCGGCGGCGGCGGCTTGGAAAAATAATTATCGGCGGCGGCTGAAATTCGGCTCAAAACAACATATCTATAGTTAGCTTTTTTACTATAGAAATATTTTTTAATCAGATTTTTATACCTTACTTGTTAATAAAAATGCAAATAAATAAAAACTCAGACTAGAACATATTTTTACATTTATTATTTTCTTTAGTCATTTATACATTTGTATGTATTGGTTTAATTATATACACATATATACATATTCATTTGTTTTATTTATTGGTTTAATCTGCATGTCAAAAAATGCATATATTTTTAATATTGTTTAAATATGTTTACAATATGTACATACATATATACAAATTCATCTATTTTATTTACTTATTTAATGTGCATGTACTGATTGGTTTGGGTTAAACATGTCTAAACAAACTTCGAAATTTTTCTTCAAAAAGTTTTAAGCCTCTTATCTTTGTATAAAACTCTTATAAAACAATATGAGAATTACCAAGTATACAAACACTACAGAGTTAAAAAAAAAACTCTCATAATGAATTATCAGAATTACAATGTGTTGTAATGTTTAGGTTAAAAATTTTAAATTTAAAAACTATATAGTTTTTTTAACAGAAAAAAAAATAGCAAAAAGTGAATGCGATAGGACAACAGCATCAATGAAGAGACATTATTTCTGAAAACTTGTTGTTTGTTATGGGTTAAACATGTCCATACGAATTTATTTACCTTTTATGCTATATAGTGAAAAAATTTGAAACCTCTTGTGTTTATACAAAACTTTGTCGGCTGAGCTGCCAAAATCGGCGCCGGGGAGTAAGCCGGCTCAGATTTTAAGCCGATTATAATCGGCGGCGCCTTGATTTTATAAATATTGCTCGGCGGCGGCTAGTCGCCGATTTCAAGCCGATCGGCTTGGTTGACTGCCCTGGAATCGATATTTTGATATTTTTTTTAAGATTGTAAAACCAATTTTGTTCTTCCTGAATTATAAAATATTTTTAATTAGCAAAAACAACAATGTCAATGGCCTTTTTGGTTACTTTTATGTATAAACATTTTCAATTTCCCAGCCCTGGGAACGAAATTTTAATATTTTTTACCACTGCTGGTCTTCATTAGGTATAAAGTCGTTTTATTTTAGAAAAACGTAAACTTTGCAACCATTTTGATCACTTTCATCTTCTACAATATATTGCATGTACCACAAAAATTTTAAATTTCCCAACACTGGAAGTGTTTATTATTTACCAATGCAAATATTCAAGAAAATTTACTACACAACCCTGGAAGCGAAATTTCAATTTTTAAAATTTTTGTTTTGACGAATGCAAATTTTCATGATGTATAAAGAGGTTTTATTTACGAAAAACTTAACATTTTTAACAACTTTAGTTATTACACATACTACAAAATACTGAATGCGCCAAAAAAAGTCTTACATTCCCATCCCTAGAAAAAAAATTTTCTTTTATTAGTTTTTAATAGACCACTGAGTCTTCTTAGTGCATGAAATAGGTTTAATTTACAAACAACCAAAGAAATAATTGGTTTTTGGTATTAATTTTGGGTCGAGAAATAGGTATAAGCTTCCCAGCTCTGGAACCGTATTTCAGATTTTACTGATTTTCAATAACACTCTGTTTAAGCTCATTTCCAATCCAACAATCCAAGAACGAAGTCTCTAGCACTTCTGGGGCCTTTGGAAAACAGTGAAAGGGTATATTTAGGTTTGTCATTCCGTGTGTAATTTCTTCATATTCACATGGGACCCCATATATATTCTGAATCCTTATGAATAGCGATGACGATTGAGCGATGTCCGTCCGCCCGTCTGTCTGTACGATTTTCCCAAGACCCCAGCAGAGCCAGAAACTTCGTTCTTGGACTGTTGGATTGGAAATGAACTTAAATTGAGTGGTATTGAAGTTCAGAAAAATCCGAAATCCAGTTCCAGAGCTGGGAAGCTTACACCCATTACTCGACGCAAAATTAATACCAAAAAAAAATTATTTCTTTGGTTGTTTGTAAATTAAACCTATTTCATGCTTTTGGAAGCTTCAAAATTCTATTAAAATATATAAAAATTAAAAATTATTTGTCCAGGGATGGGCATGTAAAACTTCTTTTTTTGCCACATTCAGTATTTTGTAGTACATGCAATAACTAACATTATTAAAAATATCAAGTTTTTTTTTTAAATAAAGATTTCCATTCGTCAAAAACAACATTAATTAAAATATCGCTTCCAGAGGTGGGAAATAAAATTTTTTTTGTACATAAGAGTAACCAAAAAGGACACTGACGTTGTTTTTTTTTTTTTTTTGCTAACTAAAACTATTTTATAATTTAGAAAAACAAAGCTGGTATAAAAGCTCAAAAATAAAAATCAAAATTCGAATCTAGGGTCCAAGTGCAATATTTTATAGTACATGTGAGTGAACAAAATGGTTAAAAATTTAAACTTTTTCTTAGATAAAACTACTTAATACCTCATGAAGAGTTGCAGTGATAAAAAACAAAATTAAATTTCGCTTCCAGGGTTGGGAAAATGAATGCTTTTTTTGGTACATTCAATATTTTTTAGTAGATGTAATAACCAAAATTGCTACAAAATTTGAGCTGTTCTTAAACAAAACTACTTTATACCTCATGAAGATTTCCATTGATAAAAAATTTTTTAAATTAAAATTCCGCTTCCAGGGTTGGGAAATTGAACTTTTTTTTATACATAAAAGTAACCAAAAAGGCAATTAACGTTGTTTTTTTTGTTAACTAAAACTATTTTATATTTTAGAAAAAACAAAATTGGTATACAAAATTTCAAAAAAAAAATCGAAATTTCGAGTGCAGGGTTGGCCAAGTGCAATATTTTTTAGTTCATCAAAGTGAAAAAAATGGTTAAAAATTGTAATTTGTATAAGTTAACAAGCTTTTTGTTTAACATTTTTTTTAATGACTTTACTTGGAAATTTATTTACTTAATTGCAACTTGTGGTTATTGAACTCAGTTTACAAATAATTTATATTATTATGCTGAATTGCAAACTCTTGTTAAATGAACTCATTTATTTAGCAACATTTTTATTAAAAAATTTAAAACAACTAAATGCTGACAATGCGTCTGCATTTATTTGTCAATTATTTTTCGTGGTTTCATTCGCCATGGCTACGTTTAATAAAGTGAGTTTTAACAAGTCTTCATAGAAGACAACTTCTATAAACGGAACAAATAAAAAGTTTTAATTTTAAACAAATAGGTGTTTCAGTTATTTTATTATATTTTTTAAAAAATAGATAATAAAATCTAGTAAGTGGCGCCCAACAAAAAAAAACTTATTTAAAATATCCTAATAATAAGGATTAAAAAAGTTATTTAAGATATCCTAATAATAAGGATTAAAAAAACCTATTTAAAATATCCTAATAATAAGGATTAAAAACTTATTTAAAGTATCATAATAAGGATTAAAAAACTTATTTAAAATATCCTGATGATAAGGATTAAAGCTGTAGCAAAAATAAAGTGACTAATAAGAACTATAAAATAAAAAATTTATAAACATTTTATATATTACTGAAATTTAATAAATAAACCAAAAACAAACAAATTTGTGAAAAAAAAGAAAGACTGAAAATAAGTTAAACTGAAACAACAAAATTTAAAGCACCAATAATTAAAGCCGAAAAATTGAACCTAAGAATAAAACGAACTTTATGTGAAGAAAACAAAACAACAGAATTTAAAGCACCAATAATTGAAGCCGAGAAATTGAACCGAGTACCTAAAATTGAAGCCCGAGAAGACGAGATCGAGGAACAACATCCATTTGAAAATGAAGGCGTTCATCTACCTGTAAGCTAAATTATTTTTAATTATTGCAATATTCATAAATATTATAGTAAAAAGAAGTAGGTAAATTAAAGGAAAATCATAAAAATACAAAGAACAATATTTTGAAATTAATATATTAATAACTCCTTCAACAATATCCTATTATAGTAAAAAGTAGGTAATAACGATAAATCAAAACGGGAAAAGAACAAAATCTTTATAAAATCTTTATTTTATAACAAAACAAAAATTGTAAGGAGGAAAGGAAAGAATGGCAAACCCAAATAATTTAATACGACCTGCGGTCTTAAACCAGCAAGGCAATCCTCCACCTGCACCAACAGGACTAAGTCAAGAGCAATTCAACCAATTACAGACAAACTTAGTAGGTTCTTTAAGACAATTATTTCTGACCGAGGGTAGAACACTAGTTAATAATGTTATTAATCCGACGCACAGTGGGGTTGAAATGGGTCGAAAGTGACGCTTAATTGAAATTTTAAAATTAAGTTTTTGTATTAATATTTGCTATCGGATAAAACTAGATAAAATTCTACATCACTATGTAAATTTTTAAGCATCTATCTTGTCAGCTGACTCCGTAGTGAGCTGTCAAAGTTAAAAATTTTTTGCAATTTTTTTTAAAAGCGAAAAAGTAAAATTTTGCATTAAACGAGTCCGTAATTTCCAAATTTAACGTTAATAAAGTGAGAACGGAACCTTCAACTTCAGGTATTTAAGTGTATAAAAATTATGTAGTGTTTTTGAAAATATGTGCGAAAATATTTTTGACGGTTTTTTTTAAAAAAGGTCTAAAATTAGCCTATTTTTGATGTTTCGTGAACCATAATTTCTAAGTTAGTTAAGGTTGGGTTTTGAATCATATATTTTCCAAAAGTATGGAATCTTAGCTTGATAATACAAGAAAGAAAAGTTGCGGTGTTGTTGCTCCATTTTTTGCTATTAACATTTTTCTGTCTGAAGTCGTGTTTTTTCAAAGTCATGTGTTTAACAAAACTAACGTGTATTTTGTTTCACTATAGTCATTAGTTCAATGTTTACTATTGTTGTTATTGTTGTCGGAGAATTTTTCAATAGAGATAGGTGCGTGAACAAGTTTCAGCCATCTTCATTCACGAGAGCCTTAAATTAAAAAAAAAAACATTATGAAGAAAATGTATAACAGAAAATGGCTTGCCAATAATTTTAACAAAGTAAACTGATTGTTTTGCATTAAGATCAGTATTATAGATTAAATAGCCATGCTGAAAATATCATGTTTAAGAATTCACAAAAATAAATCCCGGTTTACGAGCTCATCTCTATTATGATTGTTATTATGTTATATTTTAATATTAATATTTGTTGTTTTAAAAGATATGTTTATAGTGTTTTACTTCAAATAAAGTAATCGGTATTGGGTAAAAGGCTAAACAAATAAAACATTTAAATTATTTTAAAAAATAATTTAATCTATTTTAAGGACAAGCCCCAATACTACTTTTATTCCTCGCCTTGAGCTTTATAATTTTATGAAAAATATTGAAGTACATGACTGGAAAGGTAAAATCAGCATATTAAAAACGAAAAAAAGTACTTTGTTGAAAAATATCCATGGTTTTGTATGACTCCTACAATACATTCATATTTAATTCATGGTCCCGAAATCATAAAATATGCCCTTTTACCGATTGGAGAACTTTCAGAAGCTCAGGAAGCCAGAAATAAGGATTTTAAAAATTATAGGGATTTTAAAAATTATTGCTCGCAAATGCAGCCGAGAAAAGTCGAATGAAGATATTCTAAATAGATATTTTCTCAGTTCATATCCGTTCATATCTAGTATAAATAAACAACATGAGCGGAAAGAAAAGCAACAATTATCAAATTCCGAACTACAGCTTTTGCTATCGCCTATTATTTCTCAAGACATACATGATAGTTACAGTAATAATCGTGAAGATTATGATGATGAAGGTGAGGATGAACATAATGATACAGATGAGGAAGATTATGATGCATATTGTTAAAACAATTAGTGTATAAGAAATAATTTTTTTCTTAAATACAAACCAAATGCATAACAAAATTAAAATATTGTTTTTTATTAATATTTTATACAAATTTTAGAATTCATGAAATTTTGTCGTAAGGACAAATAGGAGTTTAAATCAATTATGTAGAAATATTTATATATGTATATATTATTTTTTATTTATCTTTTTAATAATATATACAATATATTTTAATTTAAAATTTTATTTAATCATTTATGGCTTTCTATTTTAAATTTACAATAAAATTTGAAAATTAAGCTCATTTTCCACAAAATTGAAAAAACGTTCCCAAACAGACAAAAATTTTTTTTTTAATTTTTTTTTGTTTAATATGGTTTCTTTTTAAGTGTATGACAATTATTGATAAACAAAAATATTATAAAAATTTATTTCGTTACTTTTTTAAAATAGTTGTAAAATTCTCGAAATCTTTCAAAACCCAAATTCAGACTTTAAATTAAACTTATGTTCATATTTATGCAAAATATATATTTTTTCATTTTTTAGAAAGAAGACAATATAAGCTTTCGTTTGCTTCTCATTTTTTTTTTAAATCACTTTCCATTTTAAAATTACGGCGAAAATTCTGAAACAAACTATAATTTCCTGAAAAATAAAAATGTTTATAAGATCGAAAAAAAAATTTTTTTCTGTGTATAATTTTTTTCAGAATATGCCTTTTTATGTGTGTTTAACGATTTAAAAAAAAATCAAAAAAAGTTATATTACGGCTCCCATGAATTAATCGCCACTTTCGGTGTCATCGAACCCACTGTGCGACGGAAGAATCCGCTAATTTACCCGACCAAGCAATCGACGAAAGATACAATAATAATTTAGATGACCTAGAAAAGGTGCCCGATATAGTGAAGAGCTTAAGAGAATTTTCAGGCAAACACACCGAGTTTAGTTCCTGGAAAAAGAGTGTAGAAAGAGTACTAGCCCTCTACGATAGCTTCAAAGGCACAACCAAATATTACGCCGTTATTATGACAATTAGGAATAAGATAATAGGAGAAGCCGACTCGGCTTTAGATGCATACAATACACCGCTTGAATGGCGAGCAATTGCGGCATGCTTAACCCATCACTATGGTGACCAGCGTGACCTAAAAACGTTAGAATACCAATTACAGTCATTGGTACAGGGCAATTCATCAGTCAGTGACTTCTATCAAACTGTTCACGCTAACCCCACTCTAATCCTCAATAAAATCTCATGTATGGAAGCAAGCAATGAATCAATCAAATTGCTGACCCAAACGTACAGAGAAAGAGCTCTAGATACGTTTATCAGGGGGCTTAAAAGAGATCTACCCAGACTACTTGGTGTCCGAGAACCCAAGGATCTCCCTCTCGCTTTGTACCTCTACCAAAAAATCAAGCAAACAGGAATAGTCTGGCAGGACACTATATAAAAAATCAAGGACCGACAATGCTACCATCTAGAAGACATTCAATACAACAAACACCAAAACACTTTGCGTCTCAACTAGCATATCCTCCTCAAAATCCCCAAAAACTTCAATTTACACCTAATTTTATGCAAAGGCAACAAATGGCCTTAAACAAAGGGAACTATCAGCAATACGGTCACGTACTGCCTCCACGACCACCAAAACCACCCAAGGATCCTAGGTCAGTTACTACCGACACTGAGGAAGCCCACTGACTATATGGTACCTCACTTGCACTTTAATATTACTTATAAGGTCTTTGTTCCATCCAGGCGGGAATGGAGAGGGGGAAACAGAGAAAAGGACTTGGACTGCAGGATGTATACTGATGGATCAAGAATGATCTGTGGTGTAGGTTCAGGAGTCTTCTCAAGGGACCTTGGAACAAAGCTTTCGCTCCGACTCCCTGATGAAGCTGGTGTATTTCAGGCGGAAATATTGGCTATAAGGGAGGCGGCTAAGTTACTGATTGACAGGAGTGTTCAGCGTAGAGTCGGCATCTTTGTCGAATGCCAGGCGGCACTCCTGTCTCTGAGCTCGTTCACTACTTGTTCTACCTTAGTAACTCAATGCGGGGAGCTTCTATCCAGATTGAGATATCACTTACAATGCCCTCATCTGGGTTCCCGCAAGTAGTAACTTTCCTGGAATCGAACGGGCGGACGAGCCAACTAGGGCTATATATATATATATATATATATATATATATATATATATATATATGTATATATATATATATATATATATATATATATATATATATATATACGAAGTCTAATAAAAAAATAACCATTATTTTCAAATTTCGTGAGTGCTGGTGGCTGCAGTAGTAGAACACGAGACTATGAAGCGGAGGGTCGTGAGTTCGAGCCCTCGCTGAGTCATGAAATATTGTGTTTAATTCTTCTGATCAGCATTAGTGCGTGGTTGTGTTAGTTGTTGTCAGCCTGTTTCAATGATGAAGGCATAGTCACTGATCACTGAACATAATTGGCAGCGACCGACACTATCATGTACTAAAAAGCAGATTAACAGCACCCACCTTCGCCGGCCCTGTAGCAAAAATTTGCCGGCGAAGTAAAAGGTTGAAATAGCTACAAAAACAACTGTCTATCTTATCATCTTTCCTAATCTGTCCCCTCAATACCATCCCCTCGTTTTCAGTTCCGGCGCAATGCCTTCCATTCGATAATCGCATTATTTTCTGTTATGTTGGTACACATGTCTGTTATATATGTATGTTGGTAATATCAGCCATTTTGGATTGTCAGTTTGTTTTTGACAGATAAAAAGTTTAGTCGTGTTTTTGTGCGCTCTTCGATTTTTTACTATTCCTTAACCGCCAAAATAACCTAACCAACATATTTTTCAAAACTGATTTTTGGATGCACAATTGTTCTGTAAGTAACAACACGTTGTTTTGTAAAATATGTTATCGATAATCCATATCGATAACATATTATATGAGGACTTCAATTTTAACGTACCCCTCATACGCTTAAATTAGTGACCGCAAAACAACGTAAGTAGCATTAAAAAAAACGAGAAAGCTGCATTATAATTAGAAAAATAAAAAGCTTAAAATAAAAATATTGCAAATAATAATGCAATCTACATAAAAACAAAAATTACTTTTACTTACCGCTGTTTTTGGTTTTTTAAATTTTATTTTTTGTAAAATGCGTATTTACTCGCAGTTTCATTTATTGGTTTGAAGCAAGTTATTATGAACAAATCTTGATTTTTTTTTAATAATTTGCGTAACGGTCGATACGACCAGCACAGGACTTTTAACTATTCTTATTTATAGATGGTATTAGTGTTAGTACGCCTTATTCTGCCTCGAATTAACTCGGTAACGAGTACCTTCTTATTAGTAGTCGCTTAACCGCCTCGCTCCTAAGAAAGAAGAAGAACATTATTTCTTATCGAAACATGGGCTAAAGCAGAAAGGGTATATATGGGTTTGTCATTCCGTGTGTAACTTCTTCGATATGCACATGGGACCCCGTAAAGTATATATATTCTGAATCCTTATGAATAGCGATGACGATTGAGCGATGTCCGTCTGTCCGTCCGACTGTACGTGAAATCGGTTTTCCCAAGCCCCCAGAAGAGCTAGAGACTTCGTTCTTGGACAGTTGGATTGGAAATGAACTTATAGAGTGCTATTAAAATTCAGAAAGATCCGAAGTATGGTTCCAGAGCTGGGAAGCTTACACCTATTTCTCGACGCAAAATTTATACCAAAAATCAATTATTTTTTTTAATGTTTGTAAATTAAACCTATTTCGTGCTTTATGGAGCCTCAATGGTTTATTAAAAACTAAAAATATACAAAAAATTTTCCAGGGATGGGAAATTAAAAATTTTTTTTTCGGCCTATTCCGTATTTTGTAGTACATGTACATAGTAACTAAAATTGTTAAAAATTTCCTTCTTCTTTAACAAAACCACTTTCTACATGAAGTTATGCATTGGCAAAAAAAAAAACACAAAAAATTTTAATTAAAATTTAGCTTCCAGGGGTGGGAAATTGAATTTTTTTTATACATGAAAGTAATCAAACAGGCAACTGATGTTGTTTTTTTTTTTTTTGTTTTTTGCTAACTAAAACTGTCTTATAACACTTAGGAAGAACAAAATTAGTATCAAAAATTCAAAAATAAAATTTCGAATCCAGGGATGGACAAGTGCAATATTTTATGGTAAATGAAAGTTACCAAAATGGTAAAAAATTTGCAATTTTTCTTAAATAAAACTACTTTATACCTCAAGAAGCGTTGCACTGATAAAAAAACAAAAAAATTAAAACTTCGTTTCCAGGGTTGGAAAAATGTAATTTTTTTTGGTACATGAAATATTTTGTAGTACATGTAATAACCAAAATGGTTGCAAAATTCGAGTTTTTCTTAAACAAAACTACTTTATACCTCATGAAGATTTGCATTAATAAAGAAAATTTTAAAGAATTTAAATTTCGCTTCCAGGGTTGGGAAATTGAAATTTTTTTTATACATAAAAGTAACCAAAAAGGCAATTGACGTTGTTTCTTTTTGCTAATTAAAGCTGTTTTATAGTTCAGGAAAAACAAAATTGGTATTAAAATCCTAAAAAATCAAAATTTCGACCCCAGGGTTGGTCAAATGAAATATTTTATGGTACATGAAAGTGACCAAAATGTATAAAAATTTTAATTTTTTTGTCAAGTAAAACTATGTTACACGTCACTACGAATTGCATTGGTAAAAAATAAAATATTTTTCGTACATAATAGTACAAACATAAATTCCACATTTTGTGCTTTTGGTGAATTAAACCTATTAGATATTTCAGAAAAAATTAACCTAGTATCAAAAAATTATAAATTCGGTTCCAGGGTTGGAAAATCGAAATTTTTTGGTCCATAAAAGTAACCATATAAGTTCCCAGTTTTGGTTTTTACAGTGACTTATACCTATATTATACTTCGCTAAGAATCAAATTGGTATTAAAAAATTTAAAAAAACTAAATTTTTGGTTCCAGGGTTGGAAAATCGACATTTTCTGATTCATAAAAGCAGCCATTTTATTTGATATTTTTGATTTTTATGATGAATTATACCTACTTTATATACCAGAAAGAAGTAAACTGGTATTAAAAACCAACAAAATCTAAAAGACGATTCTACGGTTGGACAATTAGAACTTTTTGGGGTACATGAAACAAATTTTTTGTTTTGTTTGTAAATTAAATATATATAATATTTTTGAAAGACGTTCATAGGTATTAGATATAAGAAAAGCCAAACATTTAGCTTCCTAGCCGAAAAATTTAAACGTTTTCTTATATATAAAAGTAACCGATAACATCATTTTGATTTTTTAATTAAACCTACTTTCTGTTTTGACAAGAAAGAAATAAAAACAAGTAAAAACGTTATATTCGACCGGGTCGAATCTTAAATACCCTCCAAATATCTAGTAAGTGAATTTGATATGTTTAACTTGGTGGGACAGAGTTCCTTTATATAATATCGTACGTCAACGCCCACTAAAGGGGGCGGGGTTCATTTGTGGGGGAAACATTTCACCTTTGTCAAAAAACTCTAAAAATAAATGCTTGGGATGATTATATACAAAATTTAAAATAAACATTTTTTTTTGGTAGGGTCATTTTGGTGGCAAAGAAAGAGGGGGGGGGGGGGGTAGGGTAGAAATCGGCAGTCATAAAACTCTAAAGATAAATGCTTGGGATGATTATATACAAAATTTAAAAAAAAAATTCTTTTTTGGTAGGGTCATTTAGGTGGCAAAGGAATAGGTGGGGGGGGGGAGGTAGGGCAGAAATCGGTAGTCATAAAACTCTAAAGATAAATGCTTGGGATGATTATATACAAAATTTAAAAAAAAAAAATTTTTTTTGGTAGGGTCATTTAGGGGGCGAAGGAAAAGGGGGGGGGGGGGGGGGGGGTAGGGCAGAAATCGGCAGTCATAAAACACAAAAAATAAATGCTTGGGATAATTGTAAAAAAAATTTAATTTTGTTTGGTATGGTCATTTAGGGGGTGAAGGGAGAGGAGGGGGTAGGGCAGAGTAGTACCAGGTTTCGTCTCAGCTTCGTCATTAAAGCTTAAAAGTGTTATTTTTAAGGAATGTAGGCTTAAGTAAAACAATTTGTTAAATTTTTATGCTATTTTTGCCTATAAATTATTTTTTTGGTAGGGTCATTTTAGGGGGCAAAGGAAGAAAGGGGGGGGGGGTGGCTAGGGCAGAAATCGGCAGTCATAAAACTCTAAAGATAAATGCTTGGGATGATTATATACAAAATTAAAATTTCTTTTTTTTGATAGGGTCATTTGGAGGGCAAAGAAAGAGAGCGGGGGGGGGGGGGGTAGGGCAGAAATCGGCAGTCATAAAACTCTAAAGATAAACGCTTGGGATGATTATATACAAAATTTAAAAAAACATTTTTTTTTGGTAGGGTCATTTTGGGGGCAAAAGAAAAGGTGGGGGGGGGGGGGGGTAGGTAGGGCAGAAATCGGCAGTCATAAAACTCTAAAGATAAATGCTTGGGATGATTATATACAAAATTTAAAAAAAAAATTTTTTTTGGTAGGGTCATTTAGGGGGCGAAGGGAAAGGAGGGGGTAGGGCAGAGTAGTACCAGGTTTCCTTTCAGCTTCGTCATTAAAGCTTAAAAGTGTTATTTTTAAGGAATGTAGGCTTAAGTAAAACAATTTGTTAAATTTTTATGCTATTTTTGCCTATAATAACGCCCACTAAAATGGGCGGGGTCAAAAAATATTTTTATTTTATTTAATGGCTCCAAGTTTAAGGCGTTGGACCGTATTTGACATAAAAATATATCATTTGCTCAACAAAATAACCAAAAAACTTTAAAAATTATGTTGTTTTTTCTGGTTTGGTTTAGTTCTTCTTAGGGGAACTTTTTTACCTCTTGCCCGATTTAGCCCATCTTCGAACTTAACCTGCTCTAAGTTTTAAAATATATTTGTGCCAAATTTCAAGAGTCTAGCTCTTTTCGTTTGGACTGAATCGTGATTTCCACAGACGGACGGACGGACATGCTCAGTTCGTCTTAGATTTCATCACTGATCAAGAATATATATATTTTATGGAGTCTGAGATGGATATTTCGATGCGTTACAAACGGAATGACAAAGTGAATATACCCTCCAAATTCTTTTTTGGGGGGTATAATTATATCTGTGAAGGCACAGCGAAATATAGCACTTTTACTTGTTTTTATATACATTGTTTAATATAGTATTTAATACCGTAGATAATAAAATGTATTATTTTAAATTGACGCCGATAACGTTTTAATATTTTTTTGTTTATTAACTCGCCCAAGTTGCCGCAGCAATACAAGTGGCATTAAAAAAATCCTTATTTGAATTAAAATTTTCTGTTCTGATATTTTGTCTAGAGTTAAGCAGAATATTGGAAGAGGTGTTTAATTTTTTGTTTTCTCCCTTAATTATTCGTGCTTTCTTGAAAAGTGTGTAGTATGATGTAAATTTTGTTTTGCCGTGTGTTTTGATTTATAAATTTAATATGTTAGCGATGTTTTTATTTCGTTGTATTAATAAAAAATGTGGAAATGACTGCGCAGCTAAAATATCTGAAGAAGATTGCGAGGCAATTCACACATTTGGGGATTAAGTATATTAAGACGGAAATATTGACAATTTTCTTGTGTTAAGCCAAAATCAAAGAATAGTAGACGTAAGATCCGTTATGTCTATTACCTTCGATATAGCGAAAAGGATTTCAAAATTTGCCAACAATTAGTTTTAAAGACTTCATCAAGTTTAAAATCACCGGGTGTTAAGAAGAGTCGAACGCCGCATAATATATGTGAAGAAGATAAAGTTAAAATAATGAAGAAATACATAGAATAATTACCAGCTGTCCCATCGCATTACTACCGAAGTATAAGTACTAAGCTATATCTTCCAGCGGAGTTTCGCAATGTTTTATTTTTATACAAACTTTACAAACAAATTTTCTATTGTTCTTTCGAGTTTTTAGGCATATTTTTTAATAAAGAATTTAATTTGGGTTTTCATTTATCTAAAATTTAAAATGAATTTAAAAATTCATTTAAAAAACAAGTAAGAACGTTATATATGGCCTTGTCGAATCTCAACTACCCTCCAGATATTCAGTAAGTAAATTTAAAATGTTTTTACTTGTTGCGACAGAGTTCCTTTATATAATATCATACGTCAACGCCCATTTAAGGGGCCGGGGTCCAAAAATGGACAATATGATGTTTTCCACAGACGAATGTATGGGCATTGCTAGACCGTCTTAGACTTCTGAGCAAAAATATATATACTTTATGGGGTCCAATTCTCTTTGGAGGGTATTAAAACTGAATTTGGCGGGGTCGCTCTGGCAAGGGGTGTGGGGGAGACATTTCAGAGTATGGCATGGAGCACTCCTGTCCAAACTTATTCCATTTGGTGTCGGTGATACCTTCTCTCAGTTTATATCGAGTTTCCTCAGGGATCGCTCTATACGAGTTGTTATAGATGGGTTCTCATCCGATGAGTTCAGGTTAAACTCAGGGGTACCGCGGGGCTCCGTTCTTTCTCCTACTCTATTTCTAATTTTTTTTAACGATCTGCTTTCCCAAACTTCCTGTCCTATTCACTCTTTCGCAGATGATAGTAGACTTTCGCATTCGTATTCATTTAACTGCAGACCGTCAACGTCTGAGCTTGAGACGAGTAGGCAGTTTATGAATGACGATCTGAATAGTGACATCGTGAGGATATCCGAATGGGGTCAAGGTAACAGGGTCGATTTTAATGCTCGTAAGACCCAGTGTTTTATGGTTACGCATCGACGTACGTATGACTATGCTGCTTCATTTGTTTCTATGGATGGTGTAAGTATCCTCCACGCTGGTGGTCATCTTGTCACGATGTGGAGGCTTAGGTCTATAGTAGTTGACTGGTCTGTACTGGCGGGGGCAGCTGTTATCAGTAGCCCCTGGTAGGGTCACCCAGTGGCCAACAACTAAGTACCGACCAAGAACCACCCTCCCCGGACTCGATAGCGTCTGCTTTTCCCCTTGGGGCGGCTATCGAGTCAGTCCGTTTCTCGGTCCAATGGACCAAGTCCAAATCCATCAGCGTCTGTATCCCATTTTGGGCGGCTGATGGTCTGCGGCTGATGGTCTGCGTCTGTATCCAGGTGGGTCGGCAGCTTTTTAACCTGGCAGTAGGTATAAAATGCACCAATAAACCCACCAAATGGAAAAAAATAAGCCAAGCCCCACGTACCCGGTTAGGGGCTTAATAATCTCCGAGGACCCTATTCCCGCGGCGCAAGTAGCAGGCCGCGGTAAATCGAAAGCTACTGCTGCTGAGGCTGGCCGGGTGAAATGCTTCACGCAGGGTCAATGATGCGAGGCGCTCCGCCTTAAGAACTATTTCGCACTTTGGTGCGACCCCGGTTGACCAGCTTTCTGAAAAGCAGGCAGCCTCTTTAAAGTGGGCACAGGCTCATGTGTCGAGGCTGCAAATAAACTCCTCCCCCCCAACCGCCACGGTTGCGGCGCCTAAACGGCAACGTTCGGAAGAGGAGAACGATGCAGGTAGGGCTTCTAGGGTAAAACGTCGTAAGAACATCCCTTCGAAGGGCACCTTTAGTGAAATCGCCAAAGGCAATATCATAAGGGCCATAATCGACAGGGATGCGTCAGACGGCGCCATTTCCCGTGCCAGGTGGGACTTGGTCAACCAAAAACTGGCGGGAGTGTTCTGGAAGATCCGCCGCCTCGATGCGTTGATGCTGGCTGACACCAGCACGGAGTTAAATTGATGGCCTGCATGGATGAACGCTCAGCGTCTCTGCTGAAAAAGGCCATCGAAGCTATTGGCGAGGTGTGGGAAGACTCTAGGCTGGGTGTGGTTTCCCTGGAAGACATACCCAGAAGACCTAGAGCCTTGATCATAGTCCCCGCTGAACTTTCCTCCCCGAAGGAGATCCTTGAGATCCTTAAGGACTGCAACCCGGATCTACCCACCCATGACTGGAAGGTAGCTAAGGTGAATGCACCCGAGAGGTCTAGAAGGGAGGTGGTTCTGATTCTTAATAAAGAATCTTTGGCACCGATCCGTAAGAGGGGCAACAAAATCTTCTACTGTTTCAGTACGATTCTGTTGCGCCTCTACCGGACCGATGCCAAGAAGAACCGCAACCGAGCGGATGGTGCTGCCGACGGCGCTGCTGACTGAGCTGCTGCTGGTGTGGCGGACGTAGCTTCATCCGGGCAAGAGGACACCCACTCAGTCTCTGACTTGGTGGGTGGCTTCTTTGAACGGATGGAGGTCGCGGATGAGGACACTGACGCCCTCTTGCAATCCAGCCAAGAGGACGTCAACACCACTATCATTGCGCTACGGGATGGTGAAGGTGACGCAAATAAACCTTCACCACCCTAAAGCAGCATCCGCTGCAATGCTCCTCCGGGTGGTAGAGAGGAAGGAGGAGCTGGTTATGGTCCAGGAACCCTGGGTCCACCAAGGACGGGTTCATGGACTGACACTGAAGGGCTATAAGCTATTGTTTGCCAAAGGCACAGGTAATATTAGATCTTGTATCTTGGCTAAAAATTCTTTGCGTATCTTTATCCTATCTGATTTCAGTGATGGGGATACTGTAGCAGCTGCTCTGGAGACCCCGTCCGGTACGGTTTGGCTGGTCTCGAGCTATATGACGCATGATCACGAGGGCAGCCTACCAAATGGCAAGGTGCGTGGTATTGTGTCCAGGGCGATAAGCACGAGGACGCCTATAATAATAAGTGCTGACGCTAACTCACACCACACCTCCTGGGGTAGTAGCGATACTAACGAGCGGGGTGAGTGTCTCTTTGATTTCATATTAAATAATAATCTTGAAATTGTCAACAGGGGTTCCGAACCCACTTTTATTGTGTCTAACCGTAGAGAGGTTTTAGATGTAACAATGGTTAGTGCAGAGCACACCAATCTGGTTAGCGGTTGGTGGGTTGTGGATGACTGCTCCCTATCCGACCATCGGTATATTGACTTTAACATAGGGTTAGGTGAAAGAAGACTTAATCCTATAGTTAACAGGAAGAAGACTGACTGGGAGCTACAGAACAATGTACTCTGCAACTCCTTATCGAAGACTCCAAGTATTAGAAATATTGGGAACATTGACTCTGCTGTGGAGATTCTAAGTGAATCGTTTCGCTGTGCCACTAATGTGGCTTGCAAACCAACGGTTTGCAGGGGTAGGGCCAAACCACCATGGGGGAGCCCGGAAGTTGCACATTCACGAAAAGAATGTCGCAGGCTATTCAACGAGGCTAAACGATCAGGCGACTGGTCGACATACAAAACCTCGTTGAATCGCTTTAAGAATCTTGTCAGAAGCGCAAAAAGGAGGTCTTGGAGGGCTTTCTGCAGTAATGTGGAGGGTTCATCTGAAACCAACAGGCTGCGTAAGATGCTATCAACCGCACCGGTTGTACCCAGCTACATACAGAAACCCTGTGGTAGCTGGACCATGAGTAGTCAAGAGACGCTGAGCGTACTACTCGACACTCATTTTCCTGGCAGCCAGGCGGCACCTTTAACAGGCACTGTCGATGGCAGCTTGACGACAGGCGCAGTCACAACTCCATTGGATATGGATATGCTCCGCTGGGCTGTACACAGCTTCGATCCGTTGAAATCTCCGGGACCAGATGGAATAATTCCAGGGGATCTACAGAGAAATGCGGACATTGTCCTACCTTGACTCACGGTAATTTACAGTGAATGCCTTAGGAGGGCATATATACCTATATTTTGGCGCACGTGCAAGGTTGTCTTTATCCCAAAGGGGGGTAAGACGTCGCACACCAAACCTAAGGACTTCAGACCGATAAGTCTTACTTCTTTTTTACTCAAAACTTTAGAAAGGGTAATTGATATTCATCTGAGAATGGCCATTCCGAATGAGATTCCCTCTAAATCACAGCACGCCTACACTAAAGGCAAACCTGTGGAGACGGCACTACATTCTCTAGTGGGCCACATAGAAAAATCTCTTGAGTATAAGGAATTTACTATGGGGGCTTTTCTGGACATAGAAGGTGCTTTCAACTATGTCAACCCCGACTCCATCATCAATGGGATGGTAGCAGTAGCAGTAGCAGTAACTTTCAGGGTAGTCAGGGCCTCGATTGGGGATGTCACTGAATATAGGGCAGTCTATCGGGGCACTCCACGGGGAGCTGTTCTGTCACCTCTGTTGTGGAACCTGACCATTAATTAGCTTTTGCTAAGTCTAGAACGCAGACAGATTGTGACTGTCGCGTACGCGGATGACGTAGCGGTGGCGATATCGGGTAAGCACTTGGATACAATATCTCAGTGTATGGAGTCTGCGCTGGCTCTGCTGAGTAGGTGGAGTGTCAGCTGTGGACTCGGTATCAACCAAGCCAAGACTGAGTTGGAGCTCTTCACTAGGAGGTACAAGATCGATAGCTTTATACACCCAAAGCTTAACGGCACCTCCTTGAAACTTTCTAAAACCGCCAAGTACCTGGGTGTGATTCTGGATAGTAAGCTATCATGGAATCAGAACATACAGGCGAGAGCGGAAAGGGCCTCAGTGGCTTTTTATACATGCAAAAGGGCCGTAGGCCTCAAATGGGGTATCAACCCTAAGGAGATCCTTTGGATCCTTGAGGCTGTTATTAAACCAGTACTCTTTTAAGGAGTATTGATTTGGTGGGACGCGATGGACAAGCAGGCTCATCGCAGGACCTTTGAAAAAAACTTTCGGGTCGTAGCGAGACTGATGACAGGCGCACTACGATCTACACCAACGGGAGCAATTTTAGCAATGCTAAATTGGCTCCCGGTTGACATTCTGGCCAAACAATTGGCTCTATTCTCTGCGATCAGGTTGAATACAGTATGTCCATGGACTAAGACTGACTATGGGCATGCTAGGATTTTAAGAGAGCACTCAGAAATCCATGCCAACATTGACTATTGTGTACCAAGACCTTTCTTTGGTGGACTTTTCCGTTCCATTGTCGTTGACAGGGAACAGGTGGACAGACTTTCCTTTCCCGAGGATTCAGTTAGAGTTTTCACTGAAGGATCCAAAAGGGGAACAAGAACGGAAGGAGGCTTCTATGTGTAGAAGCTTCTATATGTAGATCTCCATTCCGGCTCCAAGACGGTTGTACTGTCTTGCAAGCCGAAAACTCTGCTATTACTCGGGCAGCGAGATGGCTGAGGTACTATAGGATATCGAATGATATCTTCATTGTTACCGATAGCAAAGCAGCCATCTCTGCTATTAGTGGTGTGTACAGTACATCGAAAACTGTGGTCGAATGCCGACTGTCTATCAACGAGATAGCGAGACATTCGAGGGTGACACTGGTTTGGGTGACGGGACATTCTGGATGTCCTGGCAACCATACTGCGGATGAGATTGCCAGACAGGGGACTGAATTGAGCAGTTCAATGATCAGTCACTTTACTGGCATTCCATTATCGCAATGCAAGTTTCTGATTCAAAGCGAATCATACAAACTAGCTCAACTTAGGTGGGAACGCGTGGCTAACTGTCTCGTGGCAAGCGCCACGTGGCCCCACTATGATTTGCGCAGAACACGCGACCTTCTCAAGTTTGACTTTTCTGACAGGACACTGTAGCTTTGGGACTCATGCGAGAAGGATGGGTCTTACATACAACGACTATTGCAGAAGCTGCAATGATGAAGAAGAGGAGGGGACTGTCCTCCATCTTCTGTGTCAGTGTACTGCCCTTGCAAATGCAAGGGCAGTGGCACTGGGCTCCCGATTCCTGTCAGACTTAGACAGCCTGGCAAACATGGAGCTTTCAGGGGTATCATCCTTCCTCAGGGGTACAGGATGGTTTGAAACGGCGGAGGACATCCCTTAGGAGGTCCTCTGCTTAAGGGCATCACAAAGGGACCGATTCGACGGACCCAAGTGGATTGTCCCACCAGGGACAACGGCCCTCTAATCTAACATAACCTAACCTATCAGCTGGAAGAAGATACATTGACAGAAGACAACTACCAAATCCCCGAAGAATACCGAAGCAATGTGACAACGGTAGATACCGAAGATGACGTAGTAAAAAATCTTAGCGATATCCATTGTTTAGAATGAGGAGTTCCTCATTGCTATATCTAGAACGCCGAATGAGGGACGGAAATTTAATAAAAATATTAATAGACACCGGTTCCAATAAGAATTACATAAAATCCGAAATAGTATCAAAACCAATAAAAAATTAAAACTCGTTCAATACTAACTCCTTTGCGGGTGATATCAAAATAACACACCTTATAAACGCTAATCTTTTTGGCCTTAATAACACAATTACATTTTACATTCTCCCTGCACTTTCATCTTTCGATACTATTCTAGGGAACGACACGCTTAAAGAACTATCGGCTATAGACACAAAAAATAATATTCTGAGGATTAAAGACCTCAAATATCGATTAATGCAATTTCAGGCTCAAGACATAAATTTTATTGTTATGAATGTTCTATTTGACACATTCTTGTCACAATACCATTATATATAAATGAAATTTATTTGTTGGTGGTTAAGCAACAAATAAAGTGGTTAAAGTCTACTGATGATTTGATACAGCACCAATGAAATACATATAGACATTGCTTAACCACCAACAAATAAATTTCATTTATATAAAATAAGCATTCAAACACAACACCTTGATTTACAAACCACACAAGAACTGTTATATATTATTAGCAGATTCCCGGACTTTTTCACCGAACCGGATGAAAAATTGACTTACACATCAAAGGTAATAGGAGAAATCCGTACGACCTCCGATACACCGGTTTACTGCAAATCATACCCCTACCCTATGCACCTTAAGGACGAAATAAATTCGCAAATAGAAAAATTACTCAATGATGATATCATACGACCCTCAAGATCTCCATACAACTCCTTCGTATGGATCATCCCAAAAAAATTAGATCAATCAAATGAAAAAATTTAGAATTGTAATAGATTACCGCAAACTAAATTCTGTCACAATTGCAAATACGATACTCCATACCGGAAATTAATAACGTATTGTCACAATTAGGGGAAAATAAATACTTTTCAATACTAGACCTAAAAAGCGGCTTTAATCAAATTCTTTAAAGGAATCTGACATCGAAAAAATGGCTTTCTCGGTCACCAATGGTAAATATGAGTTTACTCGTTTACCATTTGGTCTAAAAAACGCCCCTTCTATCTTCCAATGAACGTTGGATGACATTCTAAGGAACCACATCGGCAAACACTGCTTCGTCTATATAGACGATATTATTATATTTAGTAAAGACAAACAGAGCCATCTGCAAGACATAGAATCAATTTTCGAAACCCTTCACGATGCTAACATGAAAGTGCAAGTCGATAAGAGCGAATTTTTAAAAACCACGTAGAATTCCTTGGCTTTATTGTGTCTGAGAACGGTATAAAAACAAACCCAGCGAAAGTGGAAGCCATCACACATCATTTCTTAGACTTGCAGGTTATTATAGGCGTTTTGTCAAGGATTACGCTAGCGAAAACCCTGACAACCCTTTTAAGGGGGGAAGGGGGACAAGTGTCCAAAAACATTTCTAAAAAACGCCAATAAATATCAATAGCGATGCAATGGAAGCATTTGAAAAAATAAAAGCAGCACTCACGGAGGAAGTGATGCTTCACTACCCAGATTTTACCAAGTAATTCCAGTTGACAACCGACGCATCGGAGTACGCCATAGGAGCTGTACCGTCCCAAAATGACCGATCAATAATATTCATATCCAGGACCCTTAGCAAAGCGGAAGAGCATTATACCACCAATGAGAAGAAGATGCTGGCAATCATCTGGGCACTCAACTCATTGAGGAACTATCTCTATGTCTCAGCCAAGGTCAAAATATTCACGGATCATCAACCCCTAACGTACGCGCTAAGCAGCAAAAATAATAACAACAAAATGAAGCGGTGGAAAGCCATTTTGGAAGAACATAACTACGAAATACACTACAAACCTGGACGAACAAACCTTGTTGCCAACGCTCTATCCCGACCTCCTCAAATAAACTCAATGACCGCTACAGCCCAAAGCGATAAAACCTCATCGCATCACCTCATACCAATAGCTAATGAACCAATTAACGTATTTAAGAACCAAATTTTCCTAAGATTGGGCCAAAACCCCTCATAGAAATTCTAAATAATATTTCCTACCTACCATCGCCACATAATTTATGAAACGGACTACACAGAACAAAATATAATAACTATTCTTAAAAAATACCTTAATCCTTCAGTTATAAATTGGTTGAACACCACTGAATCTATCCTTGGAAAGATACAAGAAATATACCCCGAAAATTTCTCTAATTACCGCACCAGATTCACTCGGAAAGTTGTTACGGACGTAATAGATGAAGGAGACCAGGAAAAAGAAATATTGAACGAACATCATCGCGCACATCGTAATGCTACTGAAAACAAAAAGCAATTAATTGAAAGAGTTTATTTGCCAAAAATGACCGCTAAAATCAGGAAAATAGTCAGACAGTGCAAAATTTGTAAGGAACAGAAATACGAACGGCTTCCACAGAAACCATTACTAAGCGAAACGCCGATTCCCGAATATCCTGGACAAATAGTTCACCCGAACATTTACCTTACTAACCAAAACACGGTTTTAACTGCTATAGATAAGTTTTCCAAGTATGTAACGGCAAAGATTATCAAATCTAGATCAACGCAAGATATCAAGGAACCACTACGCGAAATCTTAGTATGTGGGTGCTGTTGGCTGAAGTAGTAGAACACGAGACTATGAAGCGGAGAGTCCTGAGTTCGAGCCCCAGCTGAGTCATGAAATATTGTGTTGAATTCTTCTGATCAGCATCAGTGCGTGGTTGTGTTAGTTGTTGCCAGCCTGTTTTCAGTGATGAAGGCATAGTACTGATCACTGGACAATTACTGGCAGCGACTGACCCAATCATGTACTAAAAGCAGAGTAACAGCACCCACCTTCGTCGGCCCTGTAGCAAAAATTAGCCGGCAAAGTAAAAGGTTGAAATAGCTACAAAAAAAAAAACAACTGTCTATCTTCTCATCTTTCCTAATCTGTCCCCTCAATACCATCCCCTCGTTTTCAGTTCCAGCGCAATGCATTGCATATATAGGGGACATCCCCTGAGTGCTGGTCCTACTCCTAAAAAAAAAAAAAAAAAAAAAAAAAGTAAGTCTAGGACCTCCCGAATGGATAATTATAGACAACGAGAAATCACTGGGATCTGCACCGATAAAGCAAATGCTGGAAAATAAATTCGGAATCAAAATATTTAAAGCTCCACCTTACACCAGTACTGTTAATGGACAAATTGAGACACTTTCCGAAATAATGCGATGCGTGAGAGCGCAAAAAATCCATGACTCCTTTAAGGAATTGCTTGAGATATCTATTAGCAGGTATAACTATTCAATCCATTCTACCACCGGGAAAAGACCAGTGGATACGTTTTTTGGAAGAGTAAAACCAGAAAAGCTCATGGACGAAAGAAAAAACCACATACAAAAACTAAAAGAAACACAGGAATCAGATCTAGCTTTTAATAACAAAAATAGAACAATTCCTAAGCAATATTCCCCCGGAGACATAATCTATGTAAAAACGAATAAAAGAATAGAGACTAAACTATCATCCAGATATAAGGAAGAAAAAGTGGCAGAAAATTTCAATAGCACAATCAAAACTGTATCTGGTCGAATAGTCCACAAACGCTTGATAAGGACGTAATATTTCTTTCCCTTTCTTTTTATTTGCAGATTCCTCCTGCAAATCATAAGAGCCGTAGTACAAATTCTAGACTACATTAACTCCGAAATCGTGACATTTCAAACAGGACGAGCTTTAATACAGAACGGAACCTTTAACTTAATACACATAATCGACATTGAGATTTATGAACGAGAATTAAAACTTATAAGTGAGCATGTCAATTTCAAAATAAAGAAATCCAACCCCTAATGCCATTCCTCCAACTCAAGATAGAAGAGCTGACCAACTGGATAAGTCGAATTAAGCCCTTCAAAAGGTCAATCAACGAAATTGGCACTGTATGGAAATGTATCGCAGGCTCACCAGATCGGACAGATTTTGATATTTTGGCAGATAAAATAAACGATAACCTACGACAGACGGAGAACCAAATTGTTATCAACAGACTCTTTGAACGGAAATTAAACGATGTGATCAACTTGACGAACCAGATATCCAAAAGCATTCTAACTTACGACATAGAAAACAGCGCTGCACTTAACTTTGAATTACAGATACTTAAAGAAGAAGTATCTAACATTGAACAAGCATTGCTATGGTCAAAGGGAGGTATAATAAATTCTTTCTTATTCTCCCTTAACGAAATGGAAATTTTAAGCTAATTAATTGTACAGCAAAATTTTGCTTATAATAATTTATAACAATGTTTAAAATTCGCCAATATTAAGGTAGCCTCAAATAATTCAGTATTGTCATATGTAATAACCTTGCCCAAAGTAAACATCTTTTATTGTGAAACTATGCTAATTAAACCTATTAAAACAGAAATTCTTATTATAAAATTAGAACATGAAACTATAATGTCTTGTCAAAATAAGATATTTGAAGTAACAAAACCATGTAAAATCTATGACGAATTAAATCTATGTCAAAAAGAAAGTATCAAAGAAATAACTAACACAGGTTGCATACACATCTCTTGTAAAAAAAAGCAACAATTTCGATGTTCCTTCCTTGGAAATAATCCAAGACGGTCTTCTACTACTTAATCAGTACAAAGGTTCAATACAAGTGAAATGCAACCACGTCGATATGCATGGGACGTTCGTAATCCAATATCAAAATGCCACTATTACAATATTTAATGAAACACTCTCCCATTATGAAAATGAAACATATGTACTACTACCCGCCATCTTAACTTCATTAAATTCAAACCACTATTTCGAAGAAACCTTGTCCTTCCAACTTATCAAACAATTACATTAGAATAACAGTAACACAATTCGATTGATCGATAGGAAAAAATATCATTAATTCGTGGGGAAGTTCATGTGCTCTATTAATGTGCGTCATAATTATAATTATCATAGTTTTCAAATGCGCTGCAAAAAGAAGGTACAAACTTAAACTCACCCAAACTGGCATTTCACCAATTTACTCCGGTCAATCAATTTCTTCTGCAAACGAGGACGTTTGCATCTAACAAACATTTTTTTTAATGACTTTACTTGGAAATTTATTTACTTAATTGCAACTTGTGGTTATTGAACTCAGTTTACAAATAATTTATATTATTATGCTGAATACATACTCGTGTTAAATGAAATCATTTATTTAGGAACATTTTTTTTAAATAAATTTAAAACAACTAAATGCTGACAATTCGTCTGCATTTATTTGTCAATTCTTTTTCGTAGCTTCATTCGCCATAGCTACGTAGTATAATAAAGTGAGTTTTAACAAGTCTTCATAGAAGACAACTTCTATAAACGGAACAAATAATATGTTTTAATTTTAAACAGATAGGTGTTTCATTTATTTCATATGTTCCAGTAGTGAAGTACTGAAAGTTAGTATATCGTCTAAATAGACAATACAGTTTTTGTTGGTGTAATCCCGCAATATTTCCTTCATAAATCTCTGGGAAGTTGCGGGAGTATTTTCTAACCCAAAAGGCATCCTTACGAAGTCATAGAAATCGTATGGCGCTACAAATGCATTTTTCTCTCTATCTTCCTCCTTGACTAATATCTAAAGGTATCCTTCGCAAGGTCTAACGTGGTAAAATATTGGGCTCTTCCCAATTTGTCCAAAATGGAATCAATATTTGGTAATGGGTATTTGTCATTCACTGTGACCTAATTTAACTTCCGGTAATCTATTACAATTCTATATTTTTTTTCTCCAGAATTGTCTATTTTCTTTGGAATACCAATTAACGGACTTGAATATTTTGATCTACTTTTTCGAATAATACCTGTTCTTCCATTTCCCTTACTTGTTTTCTAACCTCTCCCTCATGTTGAATAGGATATTTACACAATTTTGTGTTGATCAGTAATGGTTCTTATTTCATGTTGTACTTCTGTGGCATTTGTCAACTGATCCCCTTCTTTAAATAATAAGCTTTCAAATCTTTTTAATATTTTAAATCACTTCTTTGTATTCTGCTATATTCAAATGATTTAGTTTAATTCCATTTATTTTATTAAATATTGCTTCTAATATGTAATTTTCATTAAATTTATATGGATTATTTAAGAATAGATTCTCTTTTTATACCCTCCAATAAAGAATTTGGAGGGTATATTCACTTTGTCAGTCTGTTTGTAATGCATCGAAATATCCATCTCAGACCCCATAAAGTATATATATTCAGTGATGATATCTTAGACGATCTGAGCATGTCCGTCTGTCTGTCACAATTCAGTCCAAACGAAAAGAGCTCCACTCTTGAAATTTGGTATAAATATATTTTGAAGCTTAGAGCAGATTAAGTTCGGAGATGGCATAAATCGGGCAAGAGGGAAAAAGTTCCCCTAAGAAGAACAAAACCAACTCAGAAAAAACAACATAATTTTTAAAGTTTTTTGGTTATTTTGTAAAGCAAATAATATATTTTAATGTCAAATACGGTCCAACGCCTTGAATTTGGACCCATAAAATAAAATAAATCATTTTTGGACCCCGCCCACTTTAGTGGGCATTATTATATGCAAAAATAACGTAAAATTTTAACAAATTGTTTTACTTATGCTTACATTCCTCAAAAATAAAATTTTTAAGCTTTAATGACGAAGCTGAGACGAAACCTGGTACTACTCTGCCCTATCCCCTCCTCCCCCTTCACCCACTAAATGACCCTAACAAATAAAAAAAAAATTTTAATTTGTATACAATTGTCCCAAGCAGTTATTTTTAGAGTTTTATAACTGCCTGTTTCTGCCCTACCTTTGCTCCCTAATGACCCTATCAAAAAAGAGGAATTAATTTTGTATATAATTATCCCGAGCATTTATATTTAGAGTTTTATGATTTCCGCTTTCTGCCCTACCCCCTCCTGCCCCTTCACCCCCTAAATGACCCCATAAAAAAATTAAAAATTTTATTTCATATATAATTATCCCAAACATTTATTTTTAGAGTTTTATGACAACGGTGAAATGAATCCCCCACTGATCTTGCCAGAACGACCCCGCCAAAAAGCAGTTTTAATACCCTCAAAGGATAATTGGACCCCATAAAGTATATATATTCTTTATCAGTGATGAAGTCTAAGACGGTCTAGCAATGCCCATATGTTCGCCTGTGGAAAACATGATATTGTAAATTTTTGAACCCCGCCCCCTTTAGTCGGCGTTGACGTACGATATTATATAAAGGAACTCTGTCCCACCAAGTTAAACATTTTAAAGTCACTTACTAAATATTTGGAGGATATTTAAGATTCGACCCGGTCGAATATAAAGTTTTTACTTGTTTATTTTAATTTATTTTTCTTTCTTTAATATTTACAATTGCGTTAATTTTTTGTTAATTGTGTAACTTTCCATATTATTCTTAGGTTACTCGGCAAGTTGAATTCTTCCGGTGCCACTGTGTGTACTTCATATTTGATTGTGTCTATGTTAGTCAATGTTCTAAATATTAAAGGTCTATTCAATTTGTGTTTTGAAAAATCATTTATTTTATTTTAATAATACTAAACGATGCCCCTGTATCTATAACTGCTACATACTTTTTCTTATTTATTGTAATATATATTCTGGGTAATACCTCTGAGGCTGTTTCGTAAAAATATTGTATTGTCTATTTCTTCGAAATTTTCATTTAGCTCTCCCTGGCTTTGCCTAATTTGATTCCAGTAATCCCTCTGAGGCTGTTTCGTAAAAATATTGTATTGTCTATTTCTTCTATATCTTCATTTAGCTCTCGCTGGCTTTACCTAATTTGATTCCAGTTATCCTCGCTGTGTTACTGAGTAGGGTTTCGTAGTTGTAGAGACCTATTATAATATACTTCAATATTGTCTACCTCTAAAAAACAACTTTATTTCCATGGGTTCCCACCTGATTTCTTCTAAATTGTCCTGATCTGTTGTTTTGATAACCCTTATAAAAATATTGTTACTTTCATCTGACCTGATTAGAATAATTTTCCCTATTTTGATTCTGGTAATACGTATTGTTTGGTTGATTTGCCCTAAACTGTCCTGAATAATTTCCTCTATATTCCTTATTCTGATTGTAGTTTCGGTCCAGTAAATTATTGTCATAAAATCTATTCTTATTTTGGTATTTGATTTGGTTGCTTAAATACCTTTGGTGAGACTGGTCTCTTATTTTGAAATGAGTATCTGATACAACTATCCTCGTACCTTGTGTCAATATATATTATTGTGTCTAAATTATGTTCTTCATAAATTTTGTACAATAAGACACCTTGTGTAATTTTTACACCCTCCAAAAAAGAATATGGTATATTTGTTTTGTCATTCCGTTTGTAACGCAACGAAATATCCATCTGAGACCCCATAAAGTATATATATTCTTGATCAGTGATAAAATCTAAGACGATCTGAGCATGTCCGTCCGTCTGTGGAAATAATGATACAGTCCGAACGAAAGGAGCTACTCTCGAAATTTGGTATAAATATATGTTGAGGGATAGCACAAGTTAATTACGTAGATGGGCTAAATCGGGCAAGAGCGAAACAAGTTCCCCTAAGAAGAACTAAACCGACCTCTAAAAAACAACTTAATTTTTAAAGTTTTTTTGTAATTTTGTTAGGCAAATAATATATTTTTATAACAAAGAAAGTCCAACGCGTTAAGCTTGGAGCCATAAAATAAAAAAAATATATTGGACCCCGACCCATTTAGTGGACGTTATTATATGCAAAAATAGTGTAAAAATTTAATAAAATTGTTTTACTTAATCCTACATTTAATGACGAAGCTGATACGTAACTTGGTACTACTCTGCCCTATTCCTCCTCCCCTTTTGTCCCCTAAATGAGCCTATAAAAAAAATTTAAATTTTGTATATAATTATCCCAAACATTTATTTTTAGAGTCTTATAACAAATGTGAAATGTCTGCCCCACAGCCCTTGCTAGAGCGACCCCTCCAAAATACAGTGTTAATACCCTCCAAAGAGAATTGGACCCACAAAATATATATTTTTTAGATCAGTGATGAAGTCTAAGACGGTCTAGCAATGCCCATACGTTCGTCTGTGGAAAACACGATGTTGTCTATTTTTGAACTTCGACCTTTTAGTGGGCGTACGATATTATATAAAGGAACAAATGTCCCACCAAGTTAAACATTTTAAATTTACTTACTAAATGTTTGGAGGGTGTTTAAGATTCGACCCGGTCGAATATAACGTTTTTATTTGCTTTTATTGTATTTGTCAATAAACAATTTATATTTATTAAATCAATACCTATATCTTCTCTATAGTATACCATTAACTCATCTGCTTTATGTTTAATTTTATGAATTTCTAATGCTAAATCACTTGCTTAATCTGCTCCCAATTGTCTGGTAGCGGTAAATTAATAATCGTATTCTTGGCTTCTCCCTGTATGGTGCGGTAATAAATTGCCCTGGTGATTTCTTTTCGTTGATCGTCTTTCTCCAATGTTGAAAGTAAATACTCTGTGCTGCTTAAGAACGAATTAACCGTAATGTCACCATGTCCGGTGAATATTTTAAGATGGCCCACGCTGCTTAAAATTCTTTCTATGTTGTTGTTGTAAGTTTCCATTTGCGTCTGCTACAATTCCATATAGGCTGCTCTCAATTGCTCGAACTGCTGCTCTCGTCTGGCTAGCTGCTCTAATACAGACGTATCGACTCTTTGAGCTTGTTTAATCTTTTTCTTGTCAAATTCTTTTTTCTTTTTGGATTTAATTTTGATGATTTGAATCTTCCATTATTTTTGATCACTTCTTGGATGGTATGTGCAAAAGATCTTTGAGTTCACTACACTGCCAATTTAGTTTGATCGCTTTTTTTTGTGGATGATTTTAAATGAAAACTTTTTTATTATTAACTTAATTTTTATTTTCACTACCACTGTTATTCTTTAAATTGTTTCACTTCTTGTCTTGGATTCGTAAGATTATTAATCGTTTCGCTATCCTTTCTCTTATTAGGAAGGACTACTGACTACGCCACTTGTGTTTTATGTTGCTATATTCGGCTGTGCCAAATCTTAAATACCCTTCACAGATGTAATTCTTCTTTATTTATCTCTTTCTAACACAGAAAGTAGGTTTAATTAAAAAATCAAAAGATGTTATCGCTTACTTTTATATTTAAGAAAACGTAAATTTTTCGGCTAGGAAGCTAAATGTTTGGCTTTTCTTATTGCTAATACCTCCTAACGTCTTTCAGAAATATTAGGTTAGGTTAGAAGGGCTGCCCGCAGTAAGCGAGAAAAACACTCGGAGGCCATAAAAGGCCCATTGTGATGCCCAGAGGACTATACCCTACACAATCTCCTCAAGACGAAGTACTGGTTCTCGAAAACGACCCAGAACTTCTCACAAAGGCCGCCAGGGCAGCCACCGGTGGATCCTTGAGGCAGTCTAGATCTCGCAGGAAACGAGACCCTAGATGTCTAACCCTACGCTCCTGCAGGGCCGGACAGTCACAACGGACATGCTGTACTCCTCTTCTTCTTCATCGAAACAGCTCCTGCAGCGACCATCATGGGGAAAGCCCAAACACTCTGACATGTGCCAAATTGCACAGTGCCCCGTCAAAACCCCCCCCAGGAGTGCCAACGACTTTTTCCCAAAAGTCAGAGTTTTGGAGACTACAGGTAGTAGTGCTTGACCACCTGTCTGTCACCTCCCTCTCTGCCCACTCCTGAATTTTGTCCAGCAGCTCAACTGAGGGAATGTCAATATCCCTACGTAACACTTCTTCATCCAAGGCCAAGCCCGCTCTTGCGCATTCATCCGCCATTTCTTTCCCCTGAATTCCTTCATGCCCTGGAACCCAAACTATCTTTACGTCATGTCCTTTAAGTCGAGTCAGAGATTGAATGCATGCCAGCACTCATTTCGATTTCACCATCCCCGAGTCTAGGGCCCTAATTGCTGCCAGACTATCTACACAAATGTCAATATTTCTTGCCTCCAAACTGAGCTCATCAATTCTTAATGCTGCCTCGGTAATGGCATAAATCTCAGCTTGGAAAACTGTCGAAAAAATATGTTTAATTTAAAAACAAAAAGTAAAAATCCGTTTCATGTACCCCAAAAAGTTGTAATTGTCCAACTGTAGAATAGTCTTTTAGATTTGTTTGGTTTTTAACACCAATTTATTTCTTCCTGATATATAAAGTAGGTATAATTCATCATAAAAATCAAAAATTGCAAATTAAATGTTTACCTTCATAAATAAAACAAGTAAAAACGTTATATTCGACCGGGTCGAATTTTAAATACCCTCCAAATATTTATTAAGTGAATTTGAAATGTTTAACTTGGTGGGACAGAGTTCCTTTATATAATATCGTACGTCAACGCCCACTAAAGGGGGCGGGATTCAAATATATACAATATCATGTTTTCCACAGACGAACGCATGGGCATTGCTAGACCGTCTTAGACTTCATCACAATTCTCTTTGGAGGGTATAAAAACTGTATTTTGGCGGGGTCGCTCTGGCAAGGGCTGTGGGGGAAACATTTCACCTTTGTCATAAAACTCTAAAAATAAATGCTTGGGATAATTATATACAAAATTAAAATTTCTTTTTTTTGATAGGGTCATTTGGAGGGCAAAGGGGGAGAGGGGGTAGGGCAGAAACAGATACACATAAAACTGTAAAAATAAATGCTTGGGATGATTATACACAAAATAAAAAAAATATATATTTATTTTTAATAGGGTCATTTAGCGGGCAAAGGGGGAGGAGGGGGTAGGGCAGCAACAGGCAGTCATAAAACTCTAAAGATAAATGCTTGGGATGATTATATACAAAATTTAAAAAAAAAATTTTTTTGGTAGGGTCATTTTAGGGGATATGGCAGCAACAGACAGTCATAAAACTCTAAAGAAATGCTTGGGATGATTATATACAAAATTTCAAAAAAAAAATTTTTTTGGTAGGGTCATTTTAGGGGACAAAGGAAGAAGGGGGGAGGGGGCTAGGGCAGAAATCAGCAGTCATAAAACTCTAAAGATAAATGCTTGGGATGATTATATACAAAATTTAAAAAAAAAAATTTTTTTTGGTAGGGTCATTTAGAGGGCAAAGAAAGAGGGCGGGGGGGGGGGGTAGGGCAGAAATCGGCAGTCATAAAACTCTAAAGATAAATGCTTGGGATGATTATATACAAAATTTAAAAAAACATTTTTTTTTGGTAGGGTCATTTTGGGGGCAAAAGAAAAGGTGGGGGGGGGGGGGGTAGGTAGGGCAGAAATCGGCAGTCATAAAACTCTAAAGATAAATGCTTGGGATGATTATATACAAAATTTAAAAAAAAAAATTTTTTTGGTAGGGTCATTTAGGGGGCGAAGGGGAAGGAGGGGGTAGGGCAGAGTAGTACCAGGTTTCCTTTCAGCTTCGTCATTAAAGCTTAAAAGTGTTATTTTTAAGGAATGTAGGCTTAAGTAAAACAATTTGTTAAATTTTT
Source organism: Linnaemya tessellans (assembly GCA_951800035.1). Lineage (NCBI taxonomy): Eukaryota > Metazoa > Arthropoda > Insecta > Diptera > Tachinidae > Linnaemya > Linnaemya tessellans. Next base: position 63,889,445 of record OX637534.1, on the reverse strand, counting down.
ATGCTATTTTTGCCTATAATAACGCCCACTAAAGTGGGCGGGGTCAAAAATATTTTTATTTTATTTAATGGCTCCAAGTTTAAGGCGTTGGACCGTATTTGACATAAAAATATATCATTTGCTTAACAAAATAACCAAAAAACTTTAAAAATTATGTTGTTTTTTCTGGGTTGGTTTAGTTCTTCTTAGGGGAACTTTTTTCCCTCTTGCCCGATTTAGCCCATCTTCGAACTTAACCTGCTCTAAGTTTTCAAATATATTTGTGCCAAATTTCAAGAGTCTAGCTCTTTTCGTTTGGACTGTATCGTGATTTCCACAGACGGACGGACGGACGGACGGACATGCTCAGTTCGTCTTAGATTTCATCACTGATCAAGAATATATATACTTTATGGGGTCTGAGATGGATATTTCGATGCGTTACAAACGGAATGACAAAGTGAATATACCCTCCAAATTCTTTTTTGGAGGGTATAAAAATGCCGATATTCCAACCCTCTAATTGGATTTTTAATTTTTTTTGTTTTTAATATCAATTTAACTCTTCCCGAAGTATAAAAAAGATTTCATTCACAAAAAACAAAAATTAGGAACTTACATGGCTATCTTTATGAACTAAAAAATTTTGATTTTCCAACCCTGGAACCGAATATTTAATTTTTATAATTAATTCTTAATAGGTTTAACCCACTGAAAAAAACCAAAATTGGGAACTTATATGGTTACTTTTATGTACCACAAATTTTCGGGTTTCTAAACCTGGAACCGAGGTTTTAACTCAATGCTAGTCTTCATTAGGTATAAAGTCGTTTCATTTAAGAAAAACTTAAAATTTGTAACCATTTTGGTTACTTTAATGTACTACAATATATTGCATGTACCAAAAAAGCTTTCAATTTCCCAACCCTGGAAGTAAAATATTAATTTTGTTTTGTTTTTTTATCAATGCAACTCTTCATGAGGTACAAAATAGTGTTATTTAAAAAACAAGTAAAAACGTTATATTCGGCCGGGTTGGATCTTAAATACCCTCCAAATATTTAGTAAGTAAATTTAAAATGTTTTACTTGGTAGGACAGAGTTCCTTTATATAATATCGTACGTCAACGCCCACTAAAGGAGGCGGGATCCATAAATAAACTATATCGTGTTTTCCACAGACGACCGTATGGGCATTGCTAGACCGTCTTAGACTTCACCACTGATCAAGAATATATATATTTTATGGTGTACAATTCTTTTTGGAGGTTATCAAAAATGTATTTTGGCGGGGTCGCTCTGGCAAGGGCTGTGGGGGAGACATTTCGCCTTTTATAAAACTCTAAAAATAAATGTTTGGGATAATTATATACAAAATTTTTTATTTTTTTTTTTTTTGATAGGGTCATTTAGGGGAAAAAGAGAGAGGAGGTGTAGAGCAGAGTAGTACCTGGTTACGTCTCAGCTTCATCATGAAAGCTTAAAAATGTTATTTTTAAGCAATGTAGGCTTAAGTAAAACTATTTGTTAAATTTTTACACTATTTTTGCATATTATAACGCCCACCAAAGGGGGCGGGGTCCAAACAATTTTAATTTTATGGCTTCAATTTTAACGCGTTGGACTTTATTTATTATAAAAATATATCATTTGCATAACGAAATTACAAAAAAAAACTTTAAAAATTTTGTGGTTTTTTAGAGGTTGGTTTAGTTCTTCATAGGGGAACTTTTTTCCCTTTTGCCCGACTTAGCCCATCTACGAAGCTGTGTCATCCTTCAAGATCTACTTATAGCAAATTTTAAAAGTCTGGCTCTTTTTTTCGAACTGAACCGTAATTTCCATAGACGGACGGACGGAAATGAATAATAATTAAATTAAACAAGTAAAAACGTTATATTCGACCGGGTCGAATCTTAAATACCCTCCATATATTTAGTAAGTAAATTTAAAATGTTTAACTTGGTGAGACAGAGTTGCTTTATATAATATCGTACGTCAACGCCCACTAAAGGGGGTGGGGTTCAAAAATAGACAATATTATGTTTTCCACAGACGAACGTATGGGCATTGCGAGACCTTAGACTTCATCACTGATCAAGAATATATATACTTTATGGGAATCAGTTCTCTTTGGAGGGTATTAAAACAGGATTTTGGCGGGGTCGCTCTGGCAAGGGCTGTGGGGGCGACATTTCTCCTTTGTCATAAAAGTCTAAAAATAAATGTTTGGGATAATTATTTACAAAACTAAAAAAAAAACATTTTTTTTACAGAGTCATTTAGGGTGCAAAGAGTGAGGACAGGATAGGGCAGAGTAGTACCAGGTTTATGTCTCAGCTTCGTCATTAAAGCTTAAAATTTTTATTTTCAAGGAATGTAGGCTCAAGTAAAACAATTTGTTAAATTTTTACAATATTTTTGCTTATAATAACGCCCACTAAAGGGGGCGGGGTCCAAAATTTTATTTATTTTATGGCTCCAAGTTTAAGTTTTGAAAAGTTAAAAAACCTCTTATCTTATACACATACTTCTGAAAATTATGAATTCTCAGATAGGTTTTTAACTTTTCAAAACTGTGGTTAAAGTCTACTGATGATTTGGTAAAGCACCAATGAAATGAATATGGACATTGCTTGAACACCAACAAATAAATTTCATTTAAAATGGTATTGTGACAACAATATGTCAAATAAAAATTTCATTAAAAAACTTTAAAAATTAAGTTGCTTTTTAGAGGTTGATTTAGTTCTTCTTAGGGAAACTTTTTTCCCTCTTGCCCAATTTAGCCCATCTCCGAACTTAACTTGTGGTATCATTTAAGATATGTTTATACCAAATTTTAAGAGTCTAGCTCTTTTCGTTTGGACTGAATCGTGATTTTCACACACGGAAGGACATCCTCAGATCGTCTTAGATTTCATCACTGATAAAGAATATATATACTTTATGGGGTCCAATTCTCCTTTGGGGGTATTAAAACTGCTTTTTGGCGGGGTCGCTCTGGCAAGATCAGTGGGGGATTCATTTCACCGTTGTCATAAAACTCTAAAAAAAAATGTTTGGGATAATTATATATAAAATAAAATTTTTAGTTTTTTTATGGGGTCATTTAGGGGGTGAAGGGGCAGGAGGGGGTAGGGCAGAAAGCGGAAGTCATAAAACTCTAAATATAAATGCTCGGGATAATTATATACAAAATTGATTCCTTTTTTTTGATAGGGTCATTAGGGAGCAAAGGTAGGGCAGAAACAGGCAGTTATAAAACTCTAAAAATAACTGCTTGGGACAATTGTATACAAATTTAAATTTTTTTTTTTATTTGTTAGGGTCATTTAGTGGGTGAAGGGGGAGGAGGGGATAGGGCAGAGTAGTACCAGGTTTCGTCTTAGCTTCGTCATCAAAGCTTAAAAATTTTATTTTTGAGGAATGTAAGCTTAAGTAAAACAATTTGTTAAATTTTTACGTTATTTTTGCATATAATAACGCCCACTAAAGTGATGATTTTTTTTATTTTATGGGTCCAAGTTCAAGGCGTTGGACCGTATTTGACATAAAAATATATCATTTGCTTTACAAAATAACCAAAAAACTTTACAAATTATGTTGTTTTTTCTGAGTTGGTTTTGTTCTTCTTAGGGGAACTTTTTCCCTCTTGCCCGATTTATGCCATCTCCGAACTTAATCTGCTCTAAGCTTCAAAATATATTTATACCAAATTTCAAGAGTGGAGCTCTTTTCGTTTGGACTGAATTGTGACAGACAGACGGACATGCTCAGATCGTCTAATATATCATCACTGAATATATATACTTTATGGGGTCTGAGATGTATATTTCGATGCATTACAAACGGACTGACAAAATGAATATACCCTCCAAATTCTTTTTTGGAGGGTATAAAAAAAGAGAATCTATTCTTAAATAATCCATATAAATTTAATGAAAATTACATATTAGAAGCAAAAGGTAATAAAATAAATGGAATTAAACTAAATCATTTGAATATAGCAGAATAAAAAAGAAGTGATTTAAAATATAGATTTGAAAGCTTATTATTTAAAGAAGGGGATCAGTTGACAAATGCCACAGAAGTACAACATGAAATAAGAACCATTACTGATCAACAGATCAACACAAAATTGTGTAGATATCCTATTCAACATGAGGGAGAGGTTAGAAAACAAGTAAGGGAAATGAAAAACAGGTATTATTCGAAAAAGTAGTATTAAAGTCCGTTAATTGTTCTTCCAAAGAAAATAGACAATTCTGGAGACAAATACCCATTACCAAATATTGATTCCATTTTGGACAAATTGGGAAGAGCCCAATATTTTACCACGTTAGACCTTGCGAAGAATACCATTAGATATTAGTCAAGGAGGAAGATAGAGAGAAAAATGCATTTGTAACGCCATACGATTTCTATGAGTTCGTAAGGATGCCTTTTGGGTTAGAAAATACTCCCGCAACTTCCCAGAGATTTATGAAGGAAATATTGCGGGATTACACCAACAAAAACTGTATTGTCTATTTAGACGATATACTAATTTTCAGTACTTCACTACTGGAACATATGAAAGCATTAATAGAAATTTTTTATGTATTATAAAGAAAAAATTTTAAAATTCAGGTAGATATATGTAATTTTCTAAAGAAAGAGACAGAATTTTTAGGACACATATTAACTGACAAGGGAATGGAACCAAATCTGGATAAGATTAAAATTATAGAAAAATTAATATTGCCGAGAATAGAAAAACACATTAAAAACTTTTTAGGAACAACCGGGAAATTTATAAAAGACCACTCAAAAGTAGCACAGACAATTACAAAAAAAAGAGAAAAAATTAAAATTAGGGATCGTCGTTATATTGACGCTTTCGAAAAGTTAAAAAGTCTAATTAGTACACATCCAATATTGAGGTTTCCAAACTTCGAAAAACAATTTACTTTGACGACTGATTCATCGAATTATGCAGTGGGAGCTGCTTTTTCTCGGGAAGGGTACCCAATATGTTTTGCCTCCAGGACATTGAACAGGTCATACTTGTTCGGAAGGAAATTTAAGATTCGAACGGACCAATAACATATTTACAGGCTAAATAAAAGGGAAAGGATTTATCACCCAGGCACCAAAGATGGTTATTAAAGTTAGGAGAATATGATTATAATATTGAGTATTTAAAAAGAAAAGAAAACAAAGTGGCTGATTTCCTCAGTAAGTTGGAAAATAATGAAAATATCGAGAATATGGAGGAAGATAAATTTTCAAAAATATTAGAGGATAACACTTCGGTTCTAAGCATAATAGGTAATTTAAAATCGTTTATTCGACATATTGTATTGTATCTGCCTGCATATAGACATACTTGACTACATAACAAACGAAAAGCACTAACATAATAGGTAATATTGAAAAAGAAAGCGATTGAAATGCCACAATACATTCTGCTAAAGAAAATCTAAATGATCAGTTTTACATTAAGGATGAGATAGTAAACAAACATAAAACGAAAATAATGTTAACAAATAATAAAATTGAAAAAATGAAAAATTTAAACAATAAACGGAAAATATTTACAGAAGAAAATGACTTTGGTAATATGGGGAATATTTAGAAAATATTTAGAGAAATGGTTGGTAGGCATATATTCGGAACTGCCAATACATAAGTATAATATAGTACAACAAAAATTGAATCATATGTTTTCAAATTACAGAAATATAAAATTTATAAAAAGTGCCAAAAGGGCACACATTGAAACCGACGTGGAAGCAGTAAAACAGATGAGTTAAAACAAGTCAAACCATCACGAAAAATAAAGGCATTTTCAGCATCATCACCTCCGATTTCAATGAAATTCAACACAAATGTTATACACTATAAGAGTATAATTAAACGCCAAAAATGTGGCCCCAGATCCATTCGGGTTGTAAAAATATGTTGACAAATCACAAAACTCTCCTTACAAAAAGCGATAGAACTTTTGAACTATGCAAGATAATTTTATTTTTTTTTTTTTTGTATCGTTTTAAAGGTGAAAGTGCTCCCTTTAGAACGATATGCATATTGCGTGTTTTTAAGAAAATGTCAAAGGTTATTTTTTGCGGTCTTGAGTTCAAAGGTCTATATCTAAAAAAGTATATTTTTTAAAATATATGTCAAGTATTAGACCATCTTCTACATTTCCACAAAATTTAAAGGTGGAGACTCGATTGGTGTCAGAGTTATAGACCAGAACGTGATCCTAAGTATGTTTTGTGTTCATAGTCAATTGATTGTTTGCTTTGTACAAGCTGAAGTTGTACATTAGGGCGTCTCGAAAAAAAAGTTTGGCGTACACCACCGAATATAAGAAAAGTGATTTCGAAAATAAATTTGTTTTCTGTTTGCCGAAAGTAGGGCCCACAAAATACATTTTTCATTATATCTTCCACATTTATAGTCGGATCTCAAAGAGTGATATGTCGATGTTTTTGTCTTGAAGAGGCCAATGTTTTGCTGTAATCGTCGTTGGCCTCAAATATATCGTTCTTGTATTTACCCACCAGATCTCAGTTCGTACCACCCTAATGTGCTACCCCAATATCAGAAAAAAGTTTTCCAATAATTCCAAAAGAACTATTAAAAAAAATTAATATATATTTTTTTGCCGAACGTAGGGGTAGCTTTTTAAATTTTTTGTCATATCGTCGATATTTTAGTCGGATCTTAAAGTGTGATATATCGATGTTTTTCTCTCGGCTTTTTTTTCTTCCATAATCATTGTACTTACCTATCATATTCCAAGTAGAACTTACCCATAATATCCTAGCATTTGCAAAAAGAATTAAAAAAATTAATGTTAAATCAAAAAATTTTAACCCTCCATTACTAACCTCGCAAGACGCAAACTTTTTAAATTAAAAAAAAATCAACACGATATTTTAACTCAAGATATATGTGTAATCTAAATTTGTTTATATTTAAACCTTTATAAACAATAAACATAAGGAATATTTATGATATTATGCATATAAAATTATTTAAAAAAACAGACTGGGTCGACTAGACCCATAGTTAGCAATAACGTAACAAAGATTACGGGTCGATTAGACCCAGGTTAGTTATACCGTTATACAAAAAATATATGTTCACGTTAGTTGGAACTATCCGAAAAAACAAAAGATTCTTGCCACCCATATTTTCAAACGCTAAAAATCGCGAAGTGCTTTCAACAATCTTTGGCTTTACCAAAAATTCTACAATACTCTCTTATATACCAAAAAAAAAAAAAATAAGTGGATCTTCTTCTTTTGACGTTTCACAAGACCGGTAAGGTATTAGATGGTCCTAAGTGCTTGACAGAAATTATAGATTTCTACAATCATACGAAAGGAGGAGTGGATGTTACAGATCAATTGGGTGCTGCTTATAACGTAGCCAGAAACTGTCGGCGTTGGCCTTTAGTAATATTTTATTCACTTATGAATATGGCAGCTATAAATGCTAGAGTTATTTTACTCTGTACTCAAAACGCACCAGTAGAGTACAAAAAAAGATTAGTTTTTATAAAGGATTTGGCAATGGATCTTGTACAGGCAAATAAAATATTAACTTCGCCAAAAAATCTGAAAGCAAGCTGCTCAAAATTTGCGAACCCATTGGAGGAGGAGTAAAAAGAGCTGCCTACAAAACAATTGAAAAGAAGCCGCTGCCAGATTTGTGATTACAAACAAGATCGCAAAACCAAAACCACGTGCTCTAAATGTGGAAAATATATTTGCCAGAATCACTGTTGAATATTGTGCTCAAATTGCATTGCTTCTGCACAAGAGGAACACATTTATGACGATCTGTTCGATGAAAATTCCGAATAAAAGGTGACATTTACAGTACATAACTGAAAAATTTTTGCTTTAGCCGTACCAATTTTTCTTTCTATCATTTTACTATTATATTTCAGGTTTCAAATGCACTTTATTTGACGTCAATATCTCAAAAACTCATAATTTTATGCGCAATTAGGCTGGATAACTTTTTTTTTCACTTTTTTTAGCTATGTTGTAATGAATACAAATTTAATTTCAATTTAAATATATAAGTTGTTTATTAAAATTTAACAATAAAAGACTAAAATCTACCAAAAGAAGTATACGTTTTAATCAATTTATAAGTTAAGACGATTTCAATGGATAATACAATTGAAGGTCGATAAGACCCATAGTTAGTAACTATGCGACATGATTTAAGGTTAGTAATGCAGGGTTAAACAATCATATTTTGAAATGATCCAAGTTGGCTATATTTTTGACGGCTCTCCAATTTACACAAAATTTACTATATGAACAAAACGCTCGTTGTTTTGACAATGGCATATATAAGCTGTCAAATGAAGTTATTTTGTTTATGTTAACCTGGTATTTCTAAATACTATTTCATTTGAAAATTGTAATGCTTCCAGCTGGTCTGGCATATAGAACTGCAAGCATTGGCGGGTCAGTCAATTCAAATTTGGTCCAATTGATCATATTGAAATATGAGTCACTCTCGAAGTTTATGATATTATGATCTTGTGGACCGAACATTTGACGAATGCATACCGTTGATTCACTTCGAGCTCATAAAATCTTAACATAGTCTTCTGAACGTAGTAGCGGATCTTTGTCTGTTATCATTGATAACAAAACATTCTCGGGGTGGAAAAAGTACGCGTTATTTTCTATGGACGAACAAAGGACCTGTTGTACGTCGTCGAATCAAGAAGCGGTAAATATCGAAGATATGATAAAAAGGGTACCCCTACGTTCGGCAAAAAAATATATATTTCTTTTTTTTCAATAGTTCCTTTGGAATTATTGAAAAACTTCCTTGGAAAAAGTTTAATGATTTTTTGCGACCTTTAATTTTCTGATATTAGGGTGGCACATTAAGGTGGTAGGAACTGAGATCTGGTGGGTAAACACAAGCGCGGTATATTTGAGGCCAACGACTATTAAAGCAAAACATTGGTCTCCACAAGTCGAAAACATCGACATATCACTCTTTGAGATCCGACTATAAATGTAGAAGATATAATGAAAAATGCATTTTAGGGACCCTACTTTCAGCAAAAAGAAAAAAAAATTATTTTCGAAATCACCTTGCTTATCTTCGGTGGTGTACGGCGAAGTTTGTTTTTCGAGACGCCGTAATACTTATACATACTTCAGCTTGTACAAAACAAACAATCAATTGAGTATGAACACAAAAGATACTTAGGATCACGCTCTGGTCTATAACTCTGACACCAATCGAGTCTCCACCTTTTAATTTTCTGGAAATGTAGAAGAGGGTCTAGTACTTGACATAATTTTTTTTTTAAGAATTTTAAAAAATACACTTTTTCAGATATAGACCTTTGAACTCAAGTCCCCAAAAAATAACCGTTGACCTTTTCTTAAAAACACGCAGTATGCATATCATTTTAAAGGGTGCACCTTTAAAACCATATCAAAAAACTAAATTATCTTCCATAGTTCCAAAGTTCTATCGCTTTTTGTAAGGAGAGTTTTGTGATTTTTCAAAATTTTTTACAACTTTTATGACATCATATTTCGGAATGCGAATGGATCTATGGCCAAATTTTTTTTGTTTAATTATGCTCTTATAGCGTATGCCATTTGTGTTGAGTTTCATTGAAATCGAAGGTGATGATGACGAAGGCCATGATGGTTTGACATGGTTTCACCCAGATATCTTTATACCATTTGAAAGAAAGTATGCACTCAGGTATATGTACAAGAAACATATAATCAAATAAAAAATAAAATTTATTTTCCAGAATTGATGGAACTTGTTCATTTAACCAATGGGATGGATGTAAATATGACAGAAACCCAATTAGACAAATATACGAACTGTCAGAAAAACCAACTGATAAAAATCAATTAATTCACATAGATACTTTTGTTATGAAAAACTTTCGCTTGTTGACGATAATAGATAAATTTTTAAAATTTGGATCAGCTTAGTCACTAAACTATAGAAATCCTATTACAATAATTGAACATTTAAAAGATAATTTTGCAAAAATTGGAAAGCCAATTAAAATTATAGCTGATAATGAATTTGAGGCAGCACGAATCCAGTAGTTCCTGTTCCTGCCAAGAAGGAATTCAACAAGCACATTTTTTCACTTTTCCCAAGATATAAATTGAGAGGACTTACACTAGCAAATAATTAGAAGAACCTCTTCAAAATATCATATACTATATGAAGTTTATCTTACATCATTCTACAAGCATGCACAACACATTCTCCACTAACAAACTCTTTCTACTTTATCTGAATGTTCATTCAAGTTTCCATCGTTTTTACTATATTTTCCTCTCTCCACTCCCACGGATTTATAGTACGCTTTTAATATCTTAACTTGCAGTTGTTTTGCTTGTGACATGCACTCAGTATGATAACAAAACATTAGATAGTATTGTTATGCCAGGCATAAAATATGAAATATAGTATAAAGAAGTATTCAAATATTTCGCCCATAACCAACAATTTGTCGCCAGAGTAGATAGAAATAGGAGAACAGTCGCTACATCTGGCAGCCCAATTTGTTTAAAGATATAAATCGAAATCAGATAAGGCTCCCTTTCCATATATGGGGGTCAATTCTGGTTCTGTAAAATCGTGAAATTAAACAAGCAAAAGTACTATATTCGGCTGTGCCGAATCTTAAATACCCTTCACAGATGTAATTCTTCTTTCTTTCTTGCTAAAACAGAAAGTAGCTTTAATTAAAAAATAATAAAAAAACAAAATGATGTTATCAGTTACTTTTATATTTAAGACAACGTTTAAATTTTTTGGTTAGGAAGCTAAATGTTTGGCTCTTCTTACTTCTAATACCTCTGAACGTCTTTAAAAAATATTAAATATGTTTAATTTACAAACAAAAAGAAAAAATCCGTTTCATGTATCCCAAAAGCTTCTAATTGTCCAACCGTAGAATAGTCTTTTCGATTTTGTTTGTTTTTAATACCAATTTATTTTTCCTGATATATGTATAAAGTAGGTATAATTAATTATAAAAATAAAAAATAAAAAATTATATGGTTACTTTCATGAATCAGAAAATGTCGATATTCCAACCCTGAAATTGGACTTTCAATTTTTTTAGTTTTTAATGCCAATTTAACTCTTCCCGAAGTATAAAAAAGATTTCATTCATTCATTCATACTTTTATGTACTAAAAAAATTCGATTATCCAACCCTGCAACCGAATTTTTAATACCAAATTAATTCTTCCTTATGTATAAAATAGGTTTAATTCACTAAAAAAACATAATTTGGAACTTATGTGGGTACTTTTATGTACCAGATATATTTAGATTTTCCAACTCTGGAAGAGAATTTTGATTTTTTTTACCAATGCAATACTTAGTAAATTTTTAAACTTTTTTGTCACTTTCATTTACCATAAAATATTTCATTTGTCCAACCATGGAATCGAAATTTTGATTTTTTAAGATAATACCAATTTTGTTCTTCCTGAATTATAAAGTAGTTTTAATTAGCAAAAACAACAACGTCAATTACCTCTTTTGTTACTTTTCTGCATTAAGCATATTTCAATTTCCCAACCGGGGAAACAAATTTAAATTTTGTTTGTTTGTTGTTTTTTTACCAATGCAACTCTTAATAATGAGGTTCATGCAACTCTTAATAATGAGGTTTATTTAAGAAAAACTTAAAATTTGTAACCATTTTGGTCACTTTCATGTACCACAAAATATTGCAGTTATCCAACCCTGGAATCGAAATTTTGATTTGTTTTAATATTTGATACCAATTTTGTTTTTCCTGAATTAAAAAATAGTTTTAATTAGTAAAAAACCGACGTTAGTTGGCTTTTTGGTTAATTTTATGTATAAAAAAAATTTCAATTTCCCATCCCTGGGAGCGTAATTTTCATTTTCGTTTTCTTTTTTTACCAATGCTAGTTTTCATTAGTTATAAAGTAGTTTTATTTACGAAAATCTTAATATTTGAAACCATTTTGTCACTTTCATGATCTACAATATATTGCATGTACCAGAAAAAAATTTCAATTTCCCAGCCCTGGAATTGAAATTTGATTTTTTTTTACTTTTTTATAAATGCGACTCTTCGTGAGGTATAAAGTTTTATTGAAGAAACATATTAAATTTTTAACCATTTTGGATACTTTTATGTATAAAAAATTTCAATTTCCCAAGCCTGGAAGCGAAATTTTATTATTTTTTTTTTATCAGTGCAAGTCTTCTTGAGGTATAAAGTAGTTTGTTTTAAGAAAAATTTAAATTTTTTAACCATTTTGCCCACTTTCATGTACTATTAAATCTTGCACTTGTCCATCCCTGGATTTCAAATTTTATTTTTTATTTTTTAAATTTTGTACCAATTTTGTTCTTCCTAAATTATAAGACAGGCTTAGTTAGCAAAAAAAAAATAACATCAGTTGCCTGTTTGATTACTTTCACGTATAAAATAAATGCAATTTCCCACCCCTGGAAGCAAAATTTTAATTAAAAAAATCTTCATGACGTGTAAAAGGTTTTGTAAAAGAAAAACTTAAAATTTTTAACAATTTTAGTTACTACATGTACTACAAAATACGGAATGGGCTGAAAAATTTTTTTTTATTTTTCATCCCTGGAAAAAAATTTTTATTTTTCTAGTTTTTAATTGACCATTTAGGCTTCCCAAAACAAGAAATAGGTTTAATTTACAAACAATAAAATAAAATAATTGGTTTTGCGTCGAAAAATAGGTGTAAGCTTCCCAGCTCTGGAACCATACTTCGGATCTTTCTCAACAGCACTCTATTTAAGTTCATTTCCAATCCAAAGGTCCAAGAACGAAGTCTCTGGCTCTTCTGGGGGCTTGGGAAAACCGATTTCACGTACAGACGGACGAACAGACGGACATCGCTCAATTGGATCCACAATATATATACTTTATGGGGTCCCATGTTCATATCGAAGAAATTACACACGGAATAACAAACCTTTCACGTTTTTGTGAAGGGTATAAAAAATATTTTCATTTTCATAAGCACTTTACATAACTACCCAGAATGCGATTCCCGTTCATGTTATTAAAATACGTTTCATTATAGTTGTATCCGCGGAACTTCTGTATCCAATGTCACATGCAGAGTGGGAAGTTCAGTAGTTTCGCTGCTGCAAAATGTTTGTAATTTCTTGAGCAGCTACCATAACGTTATATATGTTATATATTTTGTGTCTGATTTAGTTATTAATAAACAAATATTAGCACAAATATACAAAATAGTAGGTATAATTGCAACATTAATGCGTGAGAAAAAGTTGACAGGCATGAAATAATTTCACTATATATTTTAAATAAAACATAATTAGTTAATTTTATATATTTGGGTACTTGTTGTTTTTCACAAAAATTGTTTAATTAATTTGTTATTACTTTGTTACAATCGTTTTAGCCCTTAGTTTTTATCGCACTATGGATACGAAGTTGCCGTTAATTGCATATAATATTTACATATTCGGGGCTATTACCGTTGACGTTGTTATTTAAAAGAACATAATAGGTAAATTTTGAAGAAAATTTGAAAATTATTAGGTTTGAAAAGTTATAGAACTGAAACTTCTGTCTTAAATATTTCGATGTCTTCACAATATATAAGTGATATATATATATATATATATATATATATATATATATATATATATATATATATATATATATGTACTCTTAGTAACCGCCGATGATAACTTTAATTCTACTTCGCGTTCTGAGTAAGTTTAACGAACATAAATTCAAAACTCGCACGCATTCGTGAAAATTCCCTTATTATTTTTTTTAATAATTAAACAAAATATTCACTTCTTTAAGAACAATTGCAAAAAATATAATAATAAAGGTGATAATTACTATAAACACTTAACGGATTTTTTTTTTTCAGACGCTCGTTTACTTTTTTGAACTTTCACCATTGTTTTCACGAAAATATATGCAGTGAAAACTTTTTGACAGTTATTTACACAGTCACATTGAACCAGAATCACCACTGATGTGCAACTATGAAAAAATTTCGTTTCATTGAGCCTGTTTTTTTCGTTATAAAAACATATTATTGTTGGTACGTGTTTTCACAGTACGCGAATCAGAACTACTATGAAAAGCTGAAAAAACTTTTTATTTCACGTTTTTACAGAACCAGAATCGACCCCTGCTTTTATTCCTAAAAACGCCATAGCAATAACATGACTCTAGTAGGAGCAAAAACGATGGGCTTAAAATTAGATAGTTAGTCAGTAAAAAAGACGATGCAACAATATGCTGATTCCTGACCTAACAAATTATATGGAAGAGAACACGGGGCTTGTATTACTACAGTACTTCAACGTTAGCACTACTAGGACTGCTCTCTACACCATTAGATCAACTACTTCATGCATTTATATGTGCATATATGAATTAAAATGATAATTTACGTTTTTATACACTTCACAAAAAAATTAAAGTGTATATCTAGGTTTGTCATTCTGTGTGTAATTTCTTCGATATCAATATGGGACCCCATAGAGTATATATATTCTGAAACCTTATGAATAGCGATGACGATTAAGCAATGTCCGTCTGTTTGTACGTGGGGGTTTTCCCAAGCCCCTTGAAGAGTTAGGGACTTCGTGATGTTGAAATTCAGAAAAATCCCAAATATGGTTCCAGAGCTGGGAAGCTTATACCTATTAATCGACGCAAAATAATTACAAAAAACCAATTATTTCTTTGCTTGTTTGTAAATTAAACTTATTTCAAGCTTTGGGAAGCCTCAATGGTCTATTAGAAGCAAAAAAAAAATAAAAAAATTTTTTTCTAGGGATGGGAAAATTGCATTTTTTTTTGCTACATGCAATATTTTGTAGTACATGTAATAACCAAAATGGTTATAAATTTTGAGTTTTTCTGAAACAAAACCACTTTATACCTCATGAAGATTTGCATTGATTAAAAAAAAAATGTTAAATTAAAATTTCGCTTCCAGGGTTGGGAAATTGAAATTTTTTATACATGAAAGTAGCCAAAAAGGCTACTGACGTTGATTTTTTTCGCTAACTAAAACTATTTTATACTTTAAGAAAAACAAAATTAGTATCAAAAATTAAAAATAAATCTAAATTTTGAATTCAGAGTTGGACAGGTGCAATATTTTATAGTACATGAAAGTGACCGAAATGGTTAAAAATATTTAATTTTTCTTATATAAAACTACTTTCTTCATAAGGTATATGAAGAGTTGCATTGATAAAAAAAAACAATTAAAATTTCGCTTCCAGAGTAGGGAAAATGAAAGTTTTTTTAATACATGCAATATTTTGTAGTACATGTAATAAATTGCAAATTGGTATCAAAAATTTTAAAAATATCAAAATTTCGATTCCAGAGTTGGACAAATTATATATTTTATAGTACATGAATGTGACCAAAAGTATAAAAATTTTAATTTTTTGTCAAGTAAATCTTTGTTATAAGTCACTAAGGATTGCATTGGTAAATATATAAAAATTCGCTTCTAGAGTTTGGAAATCGAAATTTTTTTGGTACATAAAAGTACCTACTTGAATTCCAAATTTTGTGTTTTTAGTGAATTAAACCTATTTTATACTTCAGGAAGAATTAAATTTGTATTAAAATTTTAAAAATTAAAAATTCGGTTCCAGGGTTGGAAAATCAAAATTTTTTTGTACATAAAAGTAGCCATATAAATTCTTAATTTTTATGGTGAATATACCTGCTTTATATATCAGGAAAAAATAAATTGGTATTAAAAACCAAAGAAATCTAAAAGACTGTTCTACGGTTGAACAATTAGAACTTTTTGGGGTACATGAAACGGATTTTTTATTTTTGTTTGTAAATTAAACATACATATTTAATATTTTTGAAAGACGTCCAGAGGTATTAGAAATAAGAAGAGTCAAACATTTGGCTTTCTAGCCGATAAATTTAAACGTTTTCTTACATATATAAGTAACCGATAACATCATTTTAATTTTTTAATTAAACCTACTTTCTGCTTTAGCAAGAAAGAAAGAATAAATATATCTGTGAAGGGTATTTAAGATTCGGCACAGCCGAATATAGCACCTTTACTTGTTAATAAATGTGTTTGCTTGAATTTCTTAGAACAATAAAATATATTTTTCAATGCATCAAGCATTATGTATTGATTGTACAGAAATAATTTAGACGAACAATATTGTATGTAAAGTCAAAAATTAAAAATATTCTGCTTTAGCAAATGCAAATTTTTTCCGCTTGGCCATTGTAAACTGGCAACATATTTTATTCGGATTTTTTTTATTGACCTATTTTGATCTGTTCACCACACAAGTTTTCCAAAGAACTTTGTCAGCAAGAAAACAGACATAAGGTATGAGAGTTAATGCTGAAAAAGACACATTTATTGTCTTTACAGCAACAACGTGTTTTTCCGCTCGAAAATTCATTAGTTCTTTCACTAAATCCACTTTTTTCCACAAATCTGCTTAAAACTGTCGATTTTAGTTGTTGTCCTTGTAATTTTAACGCGTTGTTTAATGAATTTTTTCTTAGAATCTAAATAAATATATGTATATGAATATGTATTTGGGATGCAACAGAGACATTTTAATATAAGGATTTTCCCAATTTTGAATGTTTGTGTGTGCGTATCCATGTGAGTTGTTAAGTAGCTAAATAAAATTATAATGCGACGAGGCGTTCAGTATGCATGTATGTATTTCCTCATGCTGGGTTTCATTGAGTCCAACTTTATTATCCTTACTGTTCCTTTTTAATTCCATGAGTTTTAATAATGCCTACAACTATGATGCTATAAAACCCATGCAAATAGTACACATACAAATACATATAGTACGTATGTGTTGAAGTGATTTGTTCCTTAGTTGTAGCACATGCAGTAGTCATGTGATCAACAGATTAAGGATAAGTATTTTCGTCGCCCTACCATGTGAAATAACTAACCAGAAAATATTATAACGATAAAACGATTCTGATCGTTTTGAGAACTTCAACTATTCTGATATAATAGAGTTGAGATCGGTAGTAACTATTCACTATCTTCTTCAAGAGCAATATTATTGACTGATGGATGATGACTTTGTTGTTTCAGTTCATGAGAGCATCAAATATATATAAGCTGCATTGATAATATGTAACGTTTAGAATATTTCACTCTCGAATGGAATAAGTTTGTAATTATATACATAAACATATTAAATTTATTTTTCAGAAATAAAACGTTATATGCAGAAATAAAATGTTATATACCATACATCACTTCTGGACACGCGTGATAATGGCGCTCATGATAATCATGTAAGTGATGTACATCTCTATTCCACTACAATCATTTCAGATTGTCGATAGTGTAGATATTTGTAATTCAATATACATAGTGCATTTAAAAAACGTAGCAATATTCACGTTTCCACCCGAAAATAGTTTTTTTCGGTAAAAAAGTTAGCGATCGTGAACAGATAAATGAATAATGTAATTTTAATTATAGAGAATGCAAGGGTTTTCGAATTTAATTTGTATGGAAAGCTGACCAAACTGACTTCGTCCCGTCGAATATTTTTATAATGATAATGATTGTATTCAATTTATGGCTAGCATTTTTAATCTTTTGTTTGGATCCGTATATAAAGCCTGAAGATAACTTTTTAACTCAGGAGCATGCTGGTCATGAAAACAGACAAATTTTATTTTGAATCGTACAACTAAAGTTAATGGCAACCATCTAAAAGTTTTAAGCATGTTCGAATGCTTAAAACAGGATTTATTATATACAGTTTAATCGATTATACACACATTTGTATACATATATTTTTTACTTAGTTGTCAATTCTGCTTCTGTGATAACATGAAATGACACCTGTTCATAGTTGTCATTCGCCTACTGTGAAGAAATATTAAAATAAAATTTTTTCATAAAGAAAGAAACTGCAGGAATGAAGAAAAATATTTTTACAGTTACACAGCAATGCTGATTCTGGTTCGGTGTAACTGGGTAAACAACTCTCAAAAACTTATCATATGAATTTTTTTTTCACTTTATACTCTTTTGAACTACAAAAATGTAAACGAACAACCAAGAATCAAAAAGAATAACTGAGTCGTTTAATAACAAAAAGTATGTACGTATACTATAATAACGTGTATGTATATTTTATGGATTTGGGACCGAGGATGATATCAAATATAATGAACAGAAGTGGAAGGAGCTAGCAGTTAGCCTTAACGATCTTGGTGGAACAAATAATGATGCCGAAAAATAGAGCAAGCACTGGAGCGACTTTAGTAACGGTTACTTGTAGCTCAATGAACTTATTCTATTGTAACTTATTTGAGATATTGTCTCAGTTAATTTATTAAACATAATGCTTTGTTTGTTGTATGGAATTAGATTGAAATCTACCGATGCTTTATTGTAAGAGCTAATAATATGATGGCATGTAAACGTATCTGACAATATGAAAAGCGAAGCATTACGTTTAATCAATTAAATAATGTTTTATAATATTTTCACACCACACTCATGCAAATTATATCGAAAAAAAGCAGAAAAAGGGACCAGTATAACAGGTTTAATCCGATTAAAAGCATTATCGTATTTTGGAGAGCGGGTCATAAAAATTACGACTGAAGAAGCGGTACATTTTTGATATACTACCGCAAGGGGCAGTATATCAAAGATGTATTATTTTAACTCCCGTCCTCTATTAACGCGCTTTATACATTTAACCCCTTATTCATAAAAATTATGAGAGTCTAATAACAGCGTAATAAAACAAAATTTCATATGAAATTTGCTCTATTACACTCTTATAAGCCTCTCATAATTTTTATGAATAAGGGGGTTAGTTAATAAGTGTTTTACTGCAAAATAAATCAAAAACATTCACGTCTTAAATACTTTCTTACTGCCATCAAATTGTTTTTGTACGCAACAAAATATTCGTTGTACTACCTATAAAAACAAAGTGATTGTATTTTTTCAGTGCACTTGAAATATATAAAACATAACAATGAAAAATGTGGCCAAGTTCCTTTCCAAAAACTTCGGCTATTGAAAGTATTGAGAAAAAAAGAAAACCAAGTTATTATAGTTAAACTAACATTAGGCAATTTTCTAACTCGGTAACATTGTTTTATTAGTAGTTTTTCCAACATTACAACAGTAAATATTTTTTACTTCTTTTTATACCCTTCACAAAAAAGTGAAAGGGTATATATGTACTTATGTATATAGGTTTGTCATTCCGTGTGTAATTACACACAAAGAAATTTCTTCGATATACACATGGGACCCCATAAAGTATATATGTATATTCTGGATCCTTACGAATAGCGATGACGATTGAGCGATGTCCGTCTGCCCGACCGTCTGTACGGGTTTCCCATGCCCCCAGAGGAGCTAGAGACTTCGTTCTTGGACCGTTAGATTGGAAATAAACTTAAATAGAGCGCTATTCAGAAAAATCCGAAGTATGGTTACAGAGCTGGGAAGCTTACACCTATTTCTCGACGCAAAATTTATACCAAAAATCAATTATTGTTTTTAATGTTTGTAAATTAAACCTATTTCGTGCTTTGGGGAGCCTCAATGGTCTATTAAAAAAAACAAAAATTATTTTTCAGGGATGAGAAATTAAAAATTTGTTCTGCCTATTCCGTATTTTGTAGTACATGTAGTAACTAAAATTGTTAAAAATTTCAAGTTTTTCTTTAACAAAACCACTTTCTACGTCATGAAGATTTGCATTAGCAAAAAAAATTTTTTTTTAATTAAATTTTGCTTCCAGGGGTGGGAAATTGAATTTTTTTTTATACATGAAGGTAATCAAACAGGCAACTGATGTTGTTTTTTTGTGTTTTCCTAACTAAAACTGTCTTATAATTTCGGAAGAACAAAATTTGTAGTAAAAATTCAAAAATAATATTTCGAATTCAGGGATCGACAAGTGCAATATTTTATGGTACATGAAAGTTACCAAAATGGTAAAAATTTCAATTTTTCTTAAATAAAACTACTTTATACCTCAAGAAGCGATGCACTGATAAAAAAGCACATAAAAAATTAAAATTTCGTTTCCATTTTTTTGGTACATGCAATATTTTGTAGTATGTACAGTAATAACCAAAATGGTTGCAAAATTGGATTTTTTCTCAAACAAAACTAATTTATACCTTATAAAGATTTGCATTAATAAAAAAATTTAAAAAAATTTAAATTTCGCTTCCAGGGTTGGGAAATTTGAAATTTTTTTTATACATAAAAGTAACCAAAAAGGCAATTGACGTTGTTTTTTTTACTAATTAAAACTATTGTTTAGATCAGAAAAAACAAAATTGGTATCAAAAATTAAAAAAAAATCATAATTTAGATTCCAGAGTTGGATAACTGCAATATTTTGTGGTACATAAAAATGACCTAAATGGTTACAAATATTAAGTTTTTCTTAAATTAAACTATTTCATGCCTCATTAAGAGTTGCATTGGTAAAAAAAATTTATACTTCGTTTCCAGGATTGGGAAATTGAAATATTTATTCTGCATAAAAGTAACCAAAAAGGCAATTGACGTTGTTTATTTTTGCTATTTAAAGCTGTTTTATAATTCAGGAAGAACAAAATTGGTATTAAAATCTTAAAAAATTAAAATTTCGACTCCAGGGTTGGACAAATGAAATATTTTATGGTACATGAAAGTGACCAAAAAGTTTAAAAATTTAAATTATATTGTCAAGTAAAACTATGTTACACCTCACTAAGAATTGCATTGATAAAAAAATACAAATTCGCTTCCAGAGTTGAAAAATCGAAATATTTTTCGTACATAATAGTATACACATAAATTCCAAATTTTGTGCTTTTAGTGAATTAAACCTATTAGATATTTAAGAAAAAATTAAACTAGTATCAAAAAAATTATAAATTCGGTTCCAGGGTTGGAAAATCTAAATTTTTTGGTACATAAAAGTAACCATATAAGTTCCCAATTTTGGTTTTTTCAGTGACTTAAACCTAGAAATATTTTTGGTACCTAAAAGTACATATGTACATAAATTCCAAATTTTAGTGAATTAACCCTATTTTATATATCAGAAAAAATTAAATTAGTATTAAAAAACTAAAAATTCGGTTCCAGGGTTGGAAAATCGACATTTTCTGATTCATAAAAGCAGCCATTTCATTTGTTATTTTTGATTTTTATGATGAATTATACCTACTTTATATATCAGAAAGAAGTAAACTGGTATTAAAACCAACAAAATCTAAGAGACGATTCTACGGTTGGACAATTACAACTTTTTGGGGTACATGTAACGGATTTTTTATTTTGTTTGTAAATTAAATATATGTAATATTTTTGAAAGACGTTCATTGGTATTAGATATAAGAAAAGCCAAACATTTAGCTTCCTAGACGAAAAATTTAAACGTTTTCATATATATAAAAGTAACCGATAACATCATTTTGATTTTTTAATTAAACCTACTTTCTGTTTTGGCAAGAAAGAAAGAAAGAAGAATTACATCTGTGAAGTTTATTTAAGATTCGGCACTGCCGAATATAGCACTTTTACTTGTTTCAATTAGAGAAGTAAAAAAATATTGCCAATACTTTTAATAACTGAAGTTTTTAGGTAGGAACTTGATCTTATTTTTCACATTTACATATGTTTTGGTGTGGGTCGGATTAACTTTGCTTAAGTTTAAGGATTAAAAACAATATGGAGGGAACTTCTCATTATTTGTGCGCCAAGGCCTATCTGGTACCAAATTTCAGTTCTCTAGCTGTGGTAGAACTGTAATATTGATGAGTATATACCAATATATGCACTTTTATACCTTCATAACTCGGAAACATTTTATGATAGAGCTTTAAAATTTGCCAGACGAGGTTACCTACATATATACATAGGTTTAACTTGTGTTTAAAATTTTATAAATTTGTATCAACGGAATGCAAACTTATGGGGTGGCTAAAAACAGTTTAAATGGTTTTGTGTAATATACACAATGTGTTCATTGGGCTGAAGTCGGTCTGGCGCACAATCGTGCGCGTAGATCAGGGCAGTTAATTGGTTGAGCGTTAATGGGGCTAAAGCAGAACGGCAATGTGTCTTATCGACAAACATTGTGTTGTAATTTAAATTTTATTTACGGTTTCTCAAAAACTAGTTAACAGATAATAATAATTTTTTTTCAATTATTCTCTTCTTTTCATATATCTACAAAAGTTATGTAAGTATGTATTGTGAAACCTTAAAATCGTTGGCTGATTTAAGTAACAAGCTGAGGGTTACATTTAATAAGTCACGAATTTAAGTTTCAAGTTCCCTTACATATACTACTTAGGGATAAGACGACACCACAAGAGTATCGATATTTTTACTCGATATGGTATCGGTCACAAAGTATCGATACCTACTCCGTATCGTAAGAAAAATATCGATACTTATTTGTATCGGTCAAAATAAACCTAATAATTTTGTGAAAGCAAATGAAAAGAGTTCGTGTTTAAAATTCAATTTTATTAAGAACAAAAACTTAACAAAAACATAGGGACAAACAATAGATGAAATAAAAAATACTTATTATAGTAAACATAACAATAGAATTCATGAGATCAAAACCTTTACATGTAAATACAAACTTATTACATATCTTGAAATTAAATATTTTATACAAAAAAAAAATCATTTTTCGATGTACTTCCCAAAAACAGCAATTTGTCAAAATGCTTGCTAGACAATCGGTCTCTTGTTGCAGTAACTGTAGCCTTCTATATGCAAATACAATCGGGCCTATTTATATTAATTTAGAAACACGGGTCTTAAATCTTCCCATTTTTCCAGCGGATTGGCTTTTAACGCAGAAACGGGATTAGGCAAGTACACTGACACCTCATCTGTTTTGAGTTAACACGTTCAAGCTTTCGACCAAGTTCTAAATTTTTGTGATGCTGCCACAAATCAAAGTCTTGGCTTTAAACTTCTTCTTCTGACTCACTAATGGATATTGAAGTATTCATCATGGATATTGAAGTATTCATCATATCTTATAATATTCTTTAATTTTTGTATACCTCTTCCACATGCATTACGATCCCTAAAGTGAAGATTTTTAAAACGTGGGTCTAAAATATTACCCAACGCGGCGTATGTATTAAATTCTATCATACCAAACCTTTTAGTGCATTCACTCAACAGCTTGTTTTGTAATAGCGTTACACATTCTATAGTTGAAGAAAATGTTGTTAACTTTGATGTAAGGCAATTACATATTTGAAGCATTTCTTGCAACAAGCATTTGTGTTATCTTTTTTGGTAAAAAATTCCTGCACTTTGTTCTAGCTGCTTAACTTTGGAAGAAAAATCAAAAACCAATAATGATAAATCGCCATTACTTTGTCCTAACTGCAGACAGATTGTAGAAGATAAATTAAATATTTTTCAATAAAAAATTAACTACCAATGAGTTTATATATTTTTTTAAAGGAATTAATATATGTGGACATTATGACGCTATCAACAGTGTCATAATATCCACAAACAAAGTGACATTATGTCCATGGACATTATGACACCACGCGAAGTGACATAATGTAACGTTTTAGGGTGACAATGCCCACAGATATAATGTCCATGGACATTATGTCATGCCACCTTTTAAAATTATTATTTTTACAGTCATATCACAAATTTCGTTTAATGACGCCACTATATTTATTGTTTTTGTATGTAACGAGTACTTTTGATCGATACGAGTACTTTTTATCGATACCTACTTGGTAGTTGGTATTAATATATCGATACCAAAAATACTTGGAATCGCAATAAAAGTATCGATATGTACTTGTATTTAGTTGTATCGTTTCATCCCTAATACTACTCCTACTATTTCTCAACCCGAAAATGTTTCTTTCTAGGAACAGCACAACATCAAAACAAAAACATGAAAACTTTTATTATTTATTTTCGCCAAATACATCGTTTCGGCCATAGCCGAAATCTGGAGAATATAGACGTATGTATATGGCCGAGCATTGATCGCGGCACTCATCTGGCGGGTAGCATTTTTATGTAAAGTGTGATGCACTCGAGCGGTTGAATGGCCTACACCTTCAGTCATCTCATGCGTTTTCATTCTCCGATAGTCCAATATTATTCCATGAATTTTAAACGACCTGCATTTACGGCGTCACTTGTGCTGGTACGACCATACGGAACTCAGTAAACCGATTTTTAACCACTGAAGTTGATCTTGCAGGGTTCTGGTAGTATTTGCCAAGACTTTATTTGGTGATGGCAAAATTACAGGTTTTTTGATTTAGGTTTAAATTCACTAGGATGTCTGCTTTTAAATTTAAAGTTACTGCAAAGGAAATTAAAAAAATCACGGAGCGGTCAAACATCCCCCGTATTAAAAGTGTTACGAACCTGAAATATTATTTTAATTGCATGAGATATTTTTTATATTAGGACCAGAATTCAGGCGATGACCCCTATATATGCAGTGCATTGCGCCGGAACTAGAAAGGAGGGGCTAGTATTGAAAGCACAAGGGAGATAAGAAGGTGGAGATTTTTTTGTGGTTATTTTAACCTTTACTCAAGCGAATAATTTTTGTTACTATACTACTAAATACTATATTTAAAAGATTAATTTAGGAGATATCTCGAAACTGATATAATTTCTATTAAAAAATAGCACCTACTTCTTATTAAAACACACTTAGGAATTCCTCTTCTGCTTGATATATTTAGTTTAAAAATTGTTATTTATGTTGTGAATGTGTTTACAACCTCGTATAACTGCACAACCCCCTTCTTACATTCAGAGTTACAACGTTAGCAAATCAGCAGAAAATAATACTCGTACATACTTTTGTTATCTATTAAGTTTGGGCGCTAATAAATTTATTTTAGTTCCCTTCAGGACCGTTACTTAAACCATCCTCAAATGCGTTGATGTTGATGGTAGATTCATTTTACAAAGCTAGTAAAAGTGTCTGAATTAAAATGTTTGTTGGATTGTATAAAGTTACTCAGGCAAACAAGCTCTTGTGTATGATTTTCTCGTTTTAATATTGTATGAGTTTATAAGCCACGCCCATATGCATATAGTAAATTAATTTATATACAAGTATGTTTCTACGGTTGCTGATACTCTTAATACTTCTTTTGTTAATATGGGTGCGTGACCGCATGTTTATTTTATTAGCATTTTGATAATTACTTTTTTAATGATTTTATTTTAGCAGTTGATATTTCTAGAACGTCTGTTTTTCATGTCTTCGTTTCTTCTTATTCGCACTCTTCTTTTTCTGATTTATATATTATTTCGTATTGCTGCCGTTTAATTAGCATTTTTATTCGTTCATTTATTTTTAAAATATTGTTCATGCTGATGCAGACGAATATGTGCTAGTACGATAATGTACACAAAATTATGTATTTAAAAAAATTTGATGCAGGATTTGTTGTATGTAAGTATGTTTCTGTGTATGTATGTACATATATTGCATAAGTGGTACAGTCAGCGTTGTCAAATGTGAATTTTAAACGAACTCTTTCTGTTTTTGAAGTTAAAAAGGTTAGTTGCTTGTTAACAAATTTATTTTTCTATAAATTGTACAAACTTTACAGTTTTACATAATATTTATTTAATTTTTAAGCTTTTGTTTTTCTGAATCATATTAATTATGTTTAATTACTTTCTTCTTTATAGCCTCTTTTTGACCCGTGTAAATAAAACTATTTTTATTTGTTTTCTTGATCTACATACATATATATTTCGAACCTCTCGGTTCATCTTCAGGATCTATTAAAAAAATATTTTATTTTAAATTATTTTAAAATATTCTTTATACACAAAATTTTTTATTTTTTGATTTTGAAAATACAAAAATACTTAAAATTGAACAAAATAAAACAAAATTACAAATCGATGGCTTAATATAGAAAGGTCGTAACTCGTATTTTCAGTACTTTACAGGAGAAGGAAAAAACTTAATAAAATCCAAAATAAAACAGTTGTAAAAAAAGTTTAAATGCAATTTTTATTAAAAATATATAAGGAATTCAATTTTGAAAATATTTTTCATATTCGGTTCATATTAAGGAGAAATATGAGTTAGGGCTTTTTTGTATTCAAATTGCTGAAAATTATTGTAGAGTTTGGGCTTTTTATTACTAGTTCAAATTGGGAGAACCAAAGATAATTATAAACATTAAGTTAAAAATGTTCACCTATGTAACAAACAAGCTTCAGACCATTGTTTTATTGTCAGTTATAATTAAAAATTAGTCTTTATATAGTAAACTATCATAAAAATGGTGACAATCTGCTGGCAAGAATTTTTTTAAATCTTGCAAGTGATCCCACTTTTCTTTGATAATGCAATTTTTTCCTTCTACTAGTAGAGACATTCGGGAAACATGTTTTTTGAAGTTGATTGTAGTCTATGAGGATGTATCTGGTACTCATGTGTTATGTTAATTTTAAAATACATAACTCCTGTCGGATCATATACCAAAGTTCGTAACATGAATACCGATAAATAAAATACCTTCATCTGGTCGAATTGACGTGTAAATCTTATCAACACTCGAAATTTAATAAATAATTATAATTTAGATGATGTGCTTGTAGTTGCGAATGATTCTTTCTTGCATCCTTAATAATTTGAATAAATTTATAAATTTAGATGGCAAATGTATTTATTTTTTATTTGTTTTTCTTTGGATGAGGGAATGGGTTGAGTGTGGGCACTAATTAAAAACTTTTGATTAATTGTGATATTGGTCTCAATTGGAAAAATTAATAGAGCGTTAGCCAAAATCGTATTACGGTTCTGATGGAAACAGCCATCTGAATAAATGATTATGTGATGTGTTTCTGGTGAGGGAAAGTGAAAATTTCTGAAGTATTTGATAACATAAGTTGCAAATAATAAGACTTCCGTCTGTATCGTCCCAAACAAAGTTGTCCTATTCGTGAGTTATTGTATTATAAATTGTAAAATTATGCAATTGTAGTTTCATTTTATAATACGCAGCACTTGCGCTTATCTGGGTGCCCTAATTTTAATACTTTCGGCATTTTTGATGTCGTTGTCTTTCTCTTGGCGCATTACTTCCATCTCATTTCTATGCTTTTCAAAATACACTGGAAACATTTTTAGTTTTGTTTGTTACAAACAAATTACATCGGTCCTTTCTAGGTTTATAAATTGAAATACTAATTTCTCTTATTATTTCAGCAAAAATTGCATATGATAATTTCATTTTTTATTTATTGTAAGTATATTCGTCGATGTAAAGTTTGTAAATATCTCGATAAGTATAATAATAAGTAAGATTGAAGTGAGTTAGGACTTTTTCTTTAAATAAAAAACTTATATTGAGTTAGGGCTTTTTTTATTGAACCAAAAAAACATCATTTGGTGCCGCAGCTCTCTAAATTTTTGAAGGCGGATGCACTTTGATGTGTACTACCAGAATATATAAAAAAACGATTTCTCAGGAAATCGAGATACGCCCTTTCTATATTAAGCCATCGAAATATATGAAGTAAATCAAATAATTAAACTTGAACGAGTAGTTTGTAATTATAAAAGTGATATAAAAGATTACACTAATACATACTGTAATCTAATTATTACTTAAAATTTAGAATACAGAAGTAGGCTAATAATTTTCAATTATATAAAAAATTTTATACATTTATTAAAATAATTTTCATATATATCAAAGGAATTAGGTAAATAAAAAATTTTGTGTATAAATAATATTATAAAATAATTTAAAATAAAACATTTTTAATAGATCCTGAAGATGAACCGAGAGGTTCGAAATATATAGATCAAGAAAACAAATAAGAATAGTTTTATTTACACGGGTCAAAAAGAGGCTATAAAGAAGAAAGTAATTAAACATAATATTGATTTTTTACGCTCAACTTTTTGTTTTAATTTTATTTCTGAGGCCATAATATCACAATTTGCTTGAGATAGCAGTGGCAAGACTCATTGATTCCTTTTTAATGCAACATGCTATAAGTGCACTGCTGATCATAAAACAAACTAAGTCATATGTATGTATGTATATCTGGAATATGATTTAGGGGGGAAAGTTTTTACACTGCAAAATTACCTGAAAAACAGATTATCGAGAAGGTAGTGGTTACTGCTATTTTTTGCCCCAAGGGGTGTTTGTTAATGTAGGATCTAAACTATATAACATACTTCAATATTCTGTTACACTGGCGTTTTAAACAAACAAATTTGTACCAAAGTTAGTTAAATATATATGTAATATTTGTAGAATTTCATTTAAGTGCAGTTTTTATATGCCATTCAGTAATATCCTCGATATTAATATGCGACTTCATAAAGTATATTTATTGTTGGACCTTATAAATAGGGAAGTCTAATAAGCGATGTCAATCTATCTGCACACGAAGTCGACTTTGGGAAGTCCACAGAAAAGCTCATATATGGTTCCTGAGCTGGAAAGTTTAAAGTTATTTTTTGGTGTATAAAAATGGTTAGCTAAAAATTATTGCTGATATTTTTTTAATCAAACAACTTCACGAGACGATTTAAGGGTGGCGCAATTAAAACCGCATTTGTTATTTTTTTCATATATTAAACATATTTGATATTTTTGATAGAAGTTCATTGGTATTAGAAATCAGAAAAAAGCCAAAAAGACATCTCCAGAGCTGAAAAATTTAAAGGTTTTTTTTAATATCAAAGAAACTAATTAAAACTAACTATTTTCGTAGATAGTCAAAGAAATAAATTACTACAGTACAGGCGCGAAAGAGTTAAGTAGTTTGTTTTCAAGGTGCTTAACTTTTCCGAGTTCTTAGGTTTTCCGTGATAAAAAAAATGCATATGATTATACGTGTATCTACACTTTGTATATATATTTTTATTGGGTATTTACTTATTCTGCCTTATGTAATGTGTTTCTCTTAATTTCGTCACATGTACCTGACGCTGCAGCATAAATGCTTGCTTTGTTTCTTTTAATTTTTGTAATTGAAGCTTCAGAAACATATTTTTATAATCTTAAATTTTTCAGCAACTGATAACCTTTTTTGCTCACGTACTGCTGACATTATTGCGATGAAAGCAAAACTAAAACAACTCTTCTCTCAAACAAGACACTGATGCAAACTTATTATGAAAGATTACGTACGTACATATGTAAAGAAAATTATAGCTGTAATTGACGATTATATATGCCCCGTTTGGACACACAAACTTTTCATTGGAATGTTCTAATTCAGCTGGTAGAACGACAGAGAGATGAAATGTTTCTCTACGGTATTGAAAATCGGAAAGATCAAAAAATCGTTTTAAAGCGCAAATGAACGTATTTATGTACTCCAGGTGACGGATATATAAAGGCACGATCACACTTATCAAATATTTGCCCAAAAAAGCTTAACCCCTAAATACTAATGAAAAATCCTTTAATTCAGACAACTTTTTGTAGAGTTAAATCGCTTTAAATAATATTTAATTCCATGACACTGTCTATTATTTATGTATGAAAATGTTTTACTTAATAAACGCGTATCTGAATCAAAATATATTTCGTTAAGTGTAGGGTTGCCATCCGTCCTCTTTTCCCCGGACACCGTCCTCTTTTTTATATCGTCAGGGTCCGTCCTCCTACTTTTTTAACAAGTGTCCTACTTTTGTTGTCCTACTTTTTGCTGCTTTTACATTTTCAAAATATCAGAACTGCTACATTTTCGCTCATAAGTAGCCAAGCTAAATTTTTAAAAACAAAATGCCCAAAATATTTTACAAATAAAACAGATTTGGTACGATTCAATTTTCATTCGAAATTATGAAACAGCCAGTAAAAATCACTATTTTGAACAAAAAAGGGCTATATGTGATGCTTTGGCATCACTGTATGAAGCGTCAAGAACTTTATGAATATTTGAAAAAATGTGGTAGACATGTATTGAAATGAATATAAATTTTTTAAATAAAAATAAGTAATTTTGTATATTTTATTGCGTTTTTTGATTTTTATATTTGAATTTTATGTAAAAAAAGAGTCCTCTTTTTTGAGTCAAATGTCCTCCTTTTTAAGGTCGTTGTCCTCCTTTTATAAAATTGGAAATGGCAACCCTAATTAAGTGCATCGTCTTTAAAATCTATAAATTTTAAAATTCTTCCACTACGTCAAAAATTATACCTGGGAATTATACGGGCTCCTATTATAATTATACGGACCTTTTTATTTATAGCCAGTAGGGACAGATGTTCAATTGTATTGTATAGTTGCGACCGTCTTCTCTTTATTTTAGTTTGGATCGTATTTTGGTAACTACGGACGTATTGAAGTAGTGCGCGGTATGAAATCATTACGAATTCAAGTGTCGAACGAAACGACGGAAAAATTAAAATCAGTAACCTCTGTTAATGTGCATGAAATTGCCGAAGTGTTTACATTAGTAAAAAATGTATCCAAGCAGAAAAACGGAAACAAGAAGAAGGAGAAACTATAACTTCTCTATTAGTACTCCGTAAAAAACGAGGTGAAGTGTTTGATTTTAAGAATCAATGTTTATTTTGTGGCGAAGTTGGCAGAGATGATGAAAAGAATTCAGAGATGATGCGGATGTTCTTATTGTTGAAATTGTAATTGAAGAATCAAAGTCTAAAAAAACTGCACTTATAATAGGACAAGATATTGATTTACTTGTCATTTTAATTGGGCGTACACTGTCATACGAACAAGAAATTTTCTTTAAAAAAGTTGGGAAAAGAAATGTAAAAACGGAGATATACTCCACTAAAAGTTTTGATAATTATCCTCATTCGAAAACACATATTTTATTTCTGCACGCATTAAGTGGCTGTGACACAACTTCTGCACTTTTTAAAGAGGGAAAAAATCATTTTCAAAAGTTTTTGAGAAACTGACAAATTTGGATGAACTAGCTGCAGCATTTGAGGAAGAAAATTGTTCGGCCCAGAGATTATTAGAAAGTGGAACTCAAACCTTATTAACAGTTTATAATGCTCCGAAATCTGTGAAAAGTCTCGATCATCATCGTTATATGCATTACGTCAAGTCTACAAAGCTGAATAAACCTGTGCAGCTTTCAAATATTCCACCGACAAGTGCAGCTGCTCATCAACATTTCAAACGTGTTATTATCGAGATCAAACTTGGTTAGGGCATGATTTAGAACCACAGGTATGGGGTTGGGCAATGCGAAATGATTTTCTGGATCCTATCATGATAACTTTACCACCTCCTCTAGAAGATTTGCTAAATACAATTTTCTGCAACTGCAAGAGTGGCTGTGGTACGCGATGCGGATGCAGGAAAGCAGGCTTGCAATGCTCTTTAGCTTGTGGTCAATGTAATGGGCAAGCTTGTCTTAATGCTCTACCATACCAGAGCGACATTAACGAAGATGGAACCTTTGACCACGAAATCAAGGAAGAACTTGAGACAAATGTCGTTTAAAACGATAATGAAGACCAGTTTGAAATTTACCAGCAGCCGGAAGACGACGATGAAGAGGAAGAAGATGATTAAAATTATAAATTGTAGTTTTTGTACCCTTTATTCCACTTTTTTTACTTTTAATAAAAATAAATGTATTGAATGATATTTTTTAATAAAAAGATTAATTCATAATTTATTTGTTTTTTTTTTTTTCATCATGTAAGAAGTTATTAATATTAATTAGGTTAAAATTCAAATATAATTCCTATATTTTCATTAACAATTCTGCATTACATGCACAGGTAACTGTTGTTAAATAAATTAATACTGAATAAAAAGTAGATAGGTTACGAAAAAATTACAATATATAATGTAATACAGTTATGAAATTTTTATTTGAGGTTTTTAACTTTTCAAAACTGTGGTTAAAGTCTACTGATGATTTGGTAAAGCACCAATGAAATGCATATAGATTTTGCGTGACCACCAACAAATAAATTTCATTTAATATATGTAATATAATAGTTAATAAAAATTTACAAATATTCACAATCATTGATTTATCGATAGTCATCAACTATATATGGCGCGCTTTCGACCGGAGGCACCGGTTGACCTGAAGTGATCCTGTGATCGCGCGCCCTCTATCTCGAAAACGGTTCGCCGTATAAAAAAAAGTTTTTTAATAAAATTTGTATTCTACAATATTAATAATAAATACAAATATCAAAAAACCCATAAGAAATGAAATATTTCCAAAAAAGCGCAAAAAACAGAATTTCGGGACCTTTGACCTTGAAATATAATAGTTGCGTACACCCTACCATATGTATGTTTTGAGACAACTTTTAGGGTGTCAATATACAATTATTTACAGACATACAGCTGGATATCTCGAAATCCGAGGTGAACTTACTATAATGACTGAACTAATATGGAAAATTGTGTTAAATATATAAGAAGCAATTTTGAGTTCTGCTAAACATGCGTGAGAAGAATGATTTGAAAAGTATATTTTAGTTCATAGTTTAATTTTTGGAACATATACGTATTTACTTATTTTAGCCAGTTTTATTAAAATTTCATCTCAAAACATCTGAAAATTATATGACAAAAAATATTATACCAATGTATTTTATTGCAAAAATTAGTAGTTTAAAGGAAAACTCTTACTATTTTCCTATTGTAATTGTGCACGATGTAGAGTTATGTATATGTTACTCACAATTACATTATATATTATTGCCCCAAAATTAGACAGTTAAAAGTATTTTGCTTCTTGAGAAAAATTATATACTAAACACAGGCTGCAAACATGGAGTATACAAAGCAATTTGAACGCCAATATTATATTGTTGAATTCTGTTATGGGTTACGCAATCAAATATGGCTATTTCCACAGAAAGGTCTACCGCGGCCAAAAAATTATAAGTTATTAAACAATTATTTTTATCCACCATTATGAGAGAAATATGTTCAAATTTTGTTATTTTAATGAATTTGTACCTTAACTTAACACCCATAATGAGAAAAATGTTAGTAAAATTCAAAATAATATGTTACTTGCTTTTGATTACTTTTCATTGAATTTTCTCTTTTATGGTTAATTTTTTAAAACGCATTTTTTACGATTGCACTAATTACAAAATAGTTTGCTTACAACAACAATAAACTAGAAAAGATGTGAAAAGAGCAAAGCGAAAGAAATCTAACTGTAATTTTTCAATTTGTTTTCCTTAATATTCTAATGTCACATGCGCACCTCAAAAACATAATTTTTAGTCATATCATATGCGCTGTGGAACGGAATTCAATAAAAATTTAAAATTAAAGCAAGTTTTATATATAAAACTTAAAAAATAAATTACTTTGACCGAAGTTAATAATAGACCCTTTCTATTTAATATTGAAGTTTGTCACGTAACGCAACTGGTCTAAGTTAAACTTTTTTCAAATTGCTGCTGCAAATATTTTTATAATCAGCAATAAATGCTTTTATGTAGATGGCCTCCGTTTCTGAAAAAAATTAAAAATAAAGATAAGAAATTTAGGGAAAAGTTGAAAGATTCCGTAAAATTGCAAGCGTATCTCTTAACAGCAAAAGAAGGAGCACAAAAATATCGACAGTGGCAGTTAAAATTGGCTAAAACGAGCTTTAATGACGAAGCTGAGACGTAACCTGGTACTACTCTGCCCTACCGCCTTCTCCCCCGTTGCCCCCTAAATGACCGTATAAAAAATTTAGTCTTGTAAATTAAATTAACAATTTTAATTTTGTATATAATTATCCCAAACATTTATTTTTAGAGTTTCCTCCACAGCCCTTGCCAGAGCGACCCCGCCAAAATACAGTTTTAATACCCTCCAAAAAGAATTTAACACCATAAAGTATATATTCTTGATCAGTGATGAAGTCTAAGACGGTCTAGCAATGCCCATACGTTCGTCTATGGAAAACATGATATGGTATATATTTGAACCCCGCCCCCTTTAGTGGGCGTTAACGCACGAATAATAATATCCAAATAAGTTACATAAAAGTTTTTAGCTTATTTCGCTGCATTTTGCACTTTAGTAAATGTAGAAAAAAGCCACTTCCATTTTTTGTCACATCACGCAACAGCTTTTGTTGACCAATATGTCAGGATCCCGACTCTTACAGCACCCATGCTTTCCACTAAATTAAGATCTCTAAAATTGCTTCCCAAAAACCTAAATGAAGAAAAAAACATTTGCTCCTTAGTTTGATTTTCTTCATGTTGAATACGTGCGACTGTCACGTGCGCACCCATGGAAATGCCCATATGCAGAGCAAACTCAAAAATTAAATATGCATGTCACTTGACCAATATATCATGATTGAATTATATACATATGTATATGTACTAGTTGGTGTCATATAATATTGCTGAAAAAAAGCTATACTGTTTTAGTACCAAAGTAACAAATTTGTATTATTTAGTTGCTGTAAAATTTCAAACGAAGTGTGAATTTAACAGCTCTGAAACCGCTTTTTCGCATTTTTGGTTGCTAATTCCAGTGCATTTTTTTTAGATATATCATATATTTTTATTTTATAAACAAACAAAAAAATTATTTTCACTTGGTTACTTTTAATTTCAATTGTCCAACCCTGAAGCGACTTTTTTATTTTTCTTATTTTTAATTCCAGTTTTATTCTTCCTGAAGTATTAAAAAAACCCCAAAATTAGTAACCTATTTGGCTACTTGAAATAGCTTTCTTCCTGAAGCACAAAATCGTATTAATTAATAAAAAACAAAAACAAGTAAAAGTGCTATATTCGGCTGTGCCGAATCTTAAATACCCTTCACAGATGTAATTCTTCTTTCTTTCTTTCTTGCCAAAACAGAAAGTAGGTTTAATTAAAAATTCAAAATGATGTTATCGGTTACTTTTATATTTAAGAAAACGTTTAAATTTTTCGGCTAGGAAGCTAAATGTTTGGCTTTTCTTATATCTAATACTTCTGAACGTCTTTCAAAAATATTATAAATATTTAATTTACAAACAAAACAAAAAATCCGTTTCATGTACCCGAAAAAGTTCTAATTGTCCAACCGTAGAATCGTCTTTGGTTTTCAATGTTGTTGGTTTTTAATACCAGTTTACTTCTTTCTGATATATAAAGTAGGTATTATTCATCATAAAAATCAAAAATAACAAATAAATTGGCTGCTTTTATGAATCAGAAAATGTCGATTTCCCAACTCTGGAACCGAATTTTTAATTTTTTAATACTAATTTAATTTTTTCTGATATATAAAATAGCTTTAATTCACTAAAAACACAAAATTTGGAATTTATATATGCACTTTTATATACAATATTTCAATTTTCCAACCCCGGAACCGAATTTATAATTTTTTGATACTAGTTTAATTTTTTCTGAAATATCTAATAGGTTTAATTCACTAAAAGCACAAAATTTGGAATTTATGTATGTGCTATTATGTACGAAAAATATTTCGATTTTCCAACTCTGAAAGCGAATTTTTATTTTTTTACCAATGCAATTCTTAGTGAGGTATAACATAGTTTTACTTGACAAAAAAAAATATTTTTAAACTTTTGGTCACTTTCACGTACCATAAAATATATCATTTGTCCAAACCTGGAGTCGAAATTTTGATTTTTTAAGATTTTAATACCTATTTTGTTCTTTCTGAATTATAAAACAGCTTTAATTAGCAAAAAAAAAAAACAACGTCAATTGCCTTTTTGGTTACTTTTATGCAGAATAAATATATCAATTTCCCAACCCTGGAAACGAAATTAAATTTTTTTTTACCAATGCAACTTTTAATGAGGCATAAAATAGTTTTATTTAAGAAAAACTTGATATTTATAACCATATAGGTTATAAATATAGTTTTAGTTAGTAAAAAACAACGTCAATTGCCTTTTTGGTTACATTTATGTTAAAAAAAATTCAATTTCCCAACCCTGGAAGCGAAATTTAAATTTTTTTAAATTTTCTTTATCAATGCAAATCTTCATGAGGTATAAAGTAGTTTTGTTTAAGAAAAACTCGAATTATGCAACCATTTTGGTTATTACATGTACTACAAAATATTGCATGTACCAAAAAAAATCTAATTTTTCAGCCCTGGAAGCGAAATTTAAATTTTTTAAAATTTTCTTTATCAATGCAAATCTTTATGAGGTATAAAGTAGTTTTGTTTAAGAAAAACTCGAATTTTGCAACCATTTTGGTTATTACATGTACTACAAAATATTGCATGTACCAAAAAAAATTTAATTTTTCCAACCCTGGAAACGAAATTTACATTTTTTTTGTTCATTTTTTTTATCAGTGCAATGCTTCTTGAGGTATAAAGTAGTTTTATTTACGAAAAATTGCAAATTTTTTACCATTTTGGTAACTTTCATGTACCATAAAATATTGCACTTATCCATCCCTGGATTCGAAATTTTATTTTTAAATTTTTGATACCAATTTTGTTCTTCCTAAATTATAAGACAGTTTTAGTTGGCAAAAAACAAAAAAAAAATAAACATCAATTGCCTGTTTGATTACTTCCATGTATAAAAAAAATTCAATTTCCCACCCCTGGAAGAAAATTTGAATTTAAAATTTTTGATTTTTTTTAGCTAATGCAAATCTTCATGACGTATAAAGTGGTTTTGTTAAAGAAAAACTTGAAATTTTTAAAAATTTTAGTTACTACATGTACTACAAAATACGGAATAGGCCAAAAAAAATGTTTAATTTCCCATCCCTGGAAAAAATTTTATTTTTTTAGTTTTTAATAGACCATTGAGGCTCCCCAAAGCACGAAGTAGGTTTAATTTACAAACATTAAAAAAAATAATTACTTTTTGGTATGAATTTTGCGTCGAGAAATAGGTGTAAGCTTCCCAGCTCTGGAAGTTCATTTCCAATCCAACGGTCCAAGAACGAAGTCTCTAGCTCTTCTGGGGGCTTGGGAAAACCTATTTCACGTACAGACGGACGGACAGACGGACATCGCTCAATCGTCATGGCTATTCATAAGGATCCAGAATATATATATACTTTATGGGGTCCCATGTGCATATCGAAGAAATTACACACGGAATGACAAACCTTTCACTTTTTTGTGAAGGGTATAACTAGTAACTTTTCATTCAAAAAAAGTTTTAATTATACAATGCTGAAATATTATTTTTGATTCTTAATGTCAAGTTTATTCTTTCTGCAATATAAAATAGGTTTAACCCAACAAAAAATAAAACGTGTAACATCTTTGGAATGTTTTATGTACAAAACACAAATAATATATATATATATATATATATATATATATATATAGATATATGTATACATACACACACACATATATATATATATATATATATATATATATATATATGTATACACACACATATATATATATATATATATATATATATATATGTATATATATATATATATATATATATATACATATATATATATATATATATATATATATATATATATATATATATATATATGTATATATATATATATATATATATATATATATATATATGTATGTATATATATCTCCGTTATTTATATTCCCCCGTAAACATCATAACCCACTTCTTACGAGGGATGCTCCGCCTGGCTCGAAGTCGGCGTGCTATTTATCTGATGGGGTCCGACATTCCATTTTTACGGAATGGTTTCGGCATTTTTTAAACAAAGTAAAGCCGTCTGCGTCCGAACCAGCTTTGCTTATTCTGAATGGGCATTACAGCCGCACCAGCAATGTAGAAGTTTTCAATTATAGCCCGAGAACACAACGTTACCATTGTATCACTCATGAACCACGCAAACTGCAACCGTTGGATAAAACACTTAAAGGGACCCTTTAGAAAGTGTTACAATGATGAAATAAGAAGATTTATACGATAGCAAGGTAGAAAATTAGCACACTTTAATATTATTGGCCGATTCGCCAGAAGTTCAGAAGTTTCATTGCGGAAAATAGTAGATACAAATCTCTACTTTATTTAATAAAAACGTTAATTAAATTCATTTATTTTTAAAAGATCCATTGGAAATTTCGGACTACACAATAACGGAAACTTCAAGTGGCTTATTATCTGGAGCTGGTAAATTCTTTCATCTTTTACTAAAAACTAATTTTTCAGCACAAGTGGAAACTACATCACCTCTGGGAGATTTCTCCACCACTTAAAATACGAAAGCCAGGAACGAGTCGTAGAAAAACAAAGGCTACTATTCTTACAACTTGATTTAATGCAAAGCATTTCTATTTTAATCGATCAAAAAATAACAATTGTACAATTTAACAACTAAAAACGTTATATTCGACCGGGTCGAATCTTTAATACCCTCCAAATATATAGCAAGTGAATTTTAAATGTTTAACTTGGTGGGACAGAGTTCCTTTATATAATATCGTACGTCAACGCCCACTAAAGGGGGCGGGGTTCAAAATTATACAATATCATGTTTTCCACATGACATAAAAATATATCATTTGTTTAACAAAATAACCAAAAATCTTTAAATATTATGTTGTTTTTTCTGGGTTGGTTTAGTTCTTCTTAGGGGAACTTTTTTCCCTCTTGCCCGATTTAGCCCATCTTCGAACTTAACCTGCTCTAAGCTTTAAGATATATTTATGCCAAATCAAGAGTCTAGCTCTTTTCGTTTGGACTGAATCGTGATTTCCACAGACGGACGGACGGACATGCTCAGTTTGTCTTAGATTTCATCACTGATCAAGAATATATATACTTTATGGGGTCTGAGATGGATATTTCGATGCGTTACAAACGGAATGACAAAGTGAATATACCCTCCAAATTCTTTTTTGGAGGGTATAAAAACAAATAGGTATACCATATTACCCGCACTTATGTACTCTCTATATAGATTTTCGGACATAGGGATCGAGTTTTTTATCTTCTTTTTTTTAATACAAATTTAATTCTTCCTGAAGAATTAAAGAGCATTCATTCACAAAAAACCAAAATTAGTAACTTATTTGGTTACCTTTGTATATCGAAAAAAGTGCGATTGCCCAACCCTGGAACAGAATTTTTTTACTAATATTTTTATACTAATTTCATTTCCCTTAAAGTATGAAATAGAATGAAGCCAACAAAAATCAAAAGTAATAACTTCTTTGGTTACTTGTATGTTCCAAAAATATTTTAATTTTCAAACCCTGGGGTAAAATTTTTGTTTTTTTTTAATTTTTCATAAAAATTTTGTTTTTTCCAAGGTATAAAATAGATTTAGGCCCATTATTACAACTTGCCAATAGCTCAAGTTAAGGTGTTATCGGACAGATAATTCGTTTTTCATTATAATGAGTACACTTTAAGCTAAAGTGAACCCGATTTGAACTTTAATTTTTAACGTAAGGGTTATAAATTTGAAGTTGCCATATTTTCTGGTCTGTAAAAGAAACAGTACCTCTTCTTCATTCGTATAATTTTTTGCCGATGGCAAAAAAACAAATAGGTATACCACATTACCCGCACTTATGTACTCTCTATATAGATTTTCGGACATTGGGATCGAGTTTTTTATCTTCTTTTTTTTTAATACAAATTTAATTCTTCCTGAAGAATTAAAGAGCTTTCATTCACAAAAAACCAAAATTAGTAACTTATTTGGTTACCTATGTATATAGAAAAAAGTTCGATTGCCCAACCCTGGAACAGAATTTTTTTACTAATATTTTTATACTAATTTCATTCCCCTTAAAGTATGAAATAGAATGAAGCCACCAAAAATCAAAAGTAATAACTGCTTTGGTTACTTGTATGTACCAAAAATATTTTGATTTTCAAACCCTGGAGTCAAATTTTTGTTTTTAAAATGTATAAAATAGATTTAGGCCCATTATTACAACTTGCCAATAGCTCAAGTTAAGGTGTTATCGGACAGATAATTCGTTTTTCATTATAATGAGTACACTTTAAGCTAAAGTGAACCCGATTTGAACTTTAATTTTTAACGTAAGGGTTATAAATTTGAAGTTGTCATATTTTCTGGTCTGTAAAAGAAACAGTACCTCTTCTTCATTCGTATAATTTTTTGCCGATGGCTCTGGAAAAATCGAAAGAGATACATGGAATATTGGGAATATTAATCGTCAGGGTTGGGGAATTTCGTACTAACCAAAAAGGTAATAACTTAAAAATATGAATGTGGGAACTTCTCATATTCAATTTTCGTTAAAATATTGGTTAAATAGTTGATATTCCTATTAACTAGCACCACTTGCAAAAGTGGAAAAATTGAACAAAGAACGCTGATGAGATGGCGTAGCGGCATCAAAATCAGTACTGATCCGTTCTGCTGGTTTGATAATTATTGAAAAATATTCCTTATATTCCAATCTTAGTATAAAATAATAAATAGAATTTAAACAAATTCATTTATTAATAAAATAATAAAAAATGGTTTGCAGTCTTGCAGATTCGAACTTAAGCCCGTTGAGAAAATTAACAATTTACATAAGAAAGTTCGACTAATAAAAATTCATACATAATTTAAAACATTGCGGGGGCACGCGCACTTGTTCATTGTAAATTGACAACTAAATTCAATTACTTGAACATAAATAACAAAGAAGCTTTAGCTATCAGCAGCCGATGGCTCTGGAAAAAGCGAAAGAGATACATGGAATATTGGGAATATTAATCGTCAGGGTTGGGGAATTTCGTACTAACCAAAAAGGTAATAACTTAAAAATATGAATGTGGGAACTTCTCATATTCAATTTTCGTTAAAATATTGGTTAAATAGTTGATATTCCTACT
This sequence comes from Linnaemya tessellans, assembly GCA_951800035.1. Classification (NCBI taxonomy): domain Eukaryota; kingdom Metazoa; phylum Arthropoda; class Insecta; order Diptera; family Tachinidae; genus Linnaemya; species Linnaemya tessellans. The sequence continues at coordinate 63,848,592 of OX637534.1, read as the reverse complement.
AACTAGCACCACTTGCAAAAGTGGAAAAATTGATCAAAGAACGCTGATGAGATGGCGTAGCGGCCTCGTAATCAGTACTGATCCGTTCTGCTGGTTTGATGATTATTGAAAAACATTCTTAATATTCCAATCTTAGTATAAAATAATAAATAGAATTTGAACAAATTCATTTATTAAAAAAATAATAAAAAATTGTTTGCAGTCTTGCAGATTCGAACTTAAGCCCGTTGAGAAAATTAACAGGAGATAATTTTTTCAAAGTTAGTTTAAACTCTTAGATTCTTTTAATGATTTTACGGTTTGAGCATATAACAGACAAAGCACTAATATTTGGTAAAGAATTAAGTTCAAAGCCGAGAGCATGTTGAATTTTTGTTTTGTTGGTTCGAGTTTGCTTCATATGAAATGTACTCATAATTGTATGTATTATAACCACTGCTTTTCAGGGACTTAAAAACAAATATAAGTAAAGGAAACTTGTAAAAAACACTTACTGCTAGAGTACTGTTTTCGATAGCTTGCTACAGAGGCAAAGGATAATACTGTATTGATATATTGAACACCGTTTTTAAAGAGTTACTTTGCATCCGTTGTATGCAACAATATTTTTGTAGCCATAAATGTAAACCAAATAACTTAGACAATTTTGTACTAGAGTTTTATATACCATTAGTTATGTCCCTACACTAAATTTGTTTTTAAGCTTATAAAGTATGTCAAAAACATTTGAAATTTTTAATTTCAGAAACTCTACATACGTGTTCCAAGTCATATACGTTGGATATTGATGGTCAAGTCTGTCGTAAATTTTTTTTATAGTTTAGATGTGTCAATTGGTGGATTCCCTATATGTGAAAATGTATTTTTCATACTAATTTGAAAATTTGCTGTTAAAATATCATAATCACAATTCTTTAGTATAATTGAGAAGCGAGTTCTATGAACAGACTATTTTTTGGCTATGATAAAACTCATGCATACAAGGAAAGGCCTGCAATGGTTGACGCACTGGAAGCCAATACTGAAGAATTTGTTCTTGAGATACAGAATTTGCTGCAGAGAGTATGCCAAATTGGATCCATCGTATGTATCCTTTCAAGCCTAGCCACGATAAACATTTACATGACATCATCTTTAAACATTGAATTATATAGATCGTTCTATCGACTCAAATAAAGATTTCATACATTTTTCTAAATTTGATGTGTTCTTTTTGAAATGAAATCCGAAAGTTATTAAAAAATCGCCCATTATTATATATGAGTATTGAATTTAATAAATTTATCTATTAGATTCAATAAATAAATTCTTCTCATATTAATTGAAATAATGTTAACATATGAAAAATTAATATTTCTTATATTGGCACTAAAATTATAAAAATTGGAAAAATAATTATTATTGCTCATAATAGGTATTTAATTCAACAAAAATAATAAAACATGATTATGCTGGAGAAACAAAATCCCATTGGTTGTCATCAGCTTGATCATTATCAGCAGTATTCTTGGCATAATTAAACATTTGAAAAGTTTATTTTTTAAGAATCATTTATGTTACATGATTCTAAACACTTAAGCTTAGCTTCGGACATCATAAGTTTACCTTCCAAAGCTCTAGTTTTAAATTTTATCACCATTGCTCTTTTTTCAGTTTATATTTTTTAAGAAAAATGTTTCATTAATATTCTCCGGATTCACTTCAGCGTTTTTCATCTTCCATGCTTATACGGCTACATCGAAATTCACTTATTTACCATGAATGTTGCAAAGTTCCCTTAATATTTATCAAACTTAGCTTTGGTTTGAGTGATTGTTTGTTTTTTTTTAATTGGTTCGCAAAACGGACGGTAGTCTGCCACCAACAGCTGCCAAACACAAACTAAATGAAACAGCTGCTTTAAATTTTTGCAGGAGTCAACTAACGGTTCCCTGTTAACAGGAGCACTCTTGACATTCCAATTAAGAGGCGGAAAATTCATAAAGTCACGGACTTAGTTGCTCACCTTTGTTATTATATGTTTTTCATTAAGCGCTTACTATTTTTAAATTTAAATAAAGCAGTACCATCTACATTTATCATGTATTTAGCTGAAGCGCAAGATACGTTGCCCGAACACAAGACCAATTTTTTTTAATCAATTTTAATTTTCCCGTGATATATACATCCATGGTATTTTTTCCAAACAAACTAAATAAATCACAACCAATTTGACAGATGGAGCTTCAATTGTCAACAAAGTTCGGAAGTAATTGTTGCAAGACCGTAGAGGTGTTTCTTTAAAATAATAATGAAAATCCTCTATATAAATATGGACAAATGCGCATCTAAATACAATTTGTATACTTTATGTTATTCTTTTACATAAATTTCTTAAAGTTTTTCGTAAATAAAAAGTAAGTTACCATATCGAGTAATAAGCGACAAAAAAGCTTAAGCGACATGCTTTTCGAAAATCTTTTTTGGCGAAAATCGATTATGTATGATAAATTAAGTGCAATTTTCCTCAAAATTTTTAATTTGTTTAAATATTTGTGTAACTGCAAAGTGTCAGTTAATATTACATTTTTCAAATAAACCAAAATTAGAGTAAAAACAACAGTTTGCTAAGGGCAATAATTAGAGAGTGCTGTTGGCTGAAGTAGTAGAAGACGAGACTATGAAGCGGAGGGTCCTGAGTTCAAACCCGCGCTGAGTCATGAATATTATATTTAGTTCTTCTGATCAGCATTAGTGCATGGTTGTGTTAGTTATTGCCAACCTGTTTCAGTGATGAAGGCATAGCACTGACCATAATTGGCAGCGACTGGCACGATCGTGTAATAAAAAGCACAGTAACAGCAGCGCCCTCCTTCATCCCCTGAGTGCTGGTAACAAAAAAATAATTACCGGTTTTAAATAGTTTGATTAAATTGAGTGATTTATCACATCAAGAGTATTTTAAAATGTGTGAACTTCCACAAACATGACATGTCTTTTAAAAATTTTATTAAAATTATTAACAATTAATATTACAGTCCACTACGATCATACATATCCAATACTTAGACTCTACTTCAGGTTGAACAAAAGATAATTAAAAATTACTTCTTCTGGAAACTTTACTTTTTGGTTGAGTTTTATCGGCGGTTATGGGACGATGTAATAAAATTTGTTTCAAACAAAATACCAATTAAAACCCGCGTGCATGATTAGTTTTGTTGTGAGAGTCTTAAAGGTACATCAAATTATGCATTAAAAGTGGAATTAGGTGCTTAAAAAACCCGAAATCTTGATTATATAACTATTATACAGTAGTTCTACATACAAGTGAAAGCTTGTAAGCTTTGCAAAGAAGGTCAAGTGAAGAAAATATGGGCGTGAAGTTCGTTTCAAAATTGCTGAATTTTGGCTAAACAGACTGTCGCATACTCGTAACAGCAAAAACAACATCGTAATCGTGCCTCCACCACCATATTCAACAAATTTGACTCCTTGCGAATTTTTCCTGTTCTTAAGACGTTTTGCGACGACTAATAATAACCAAATTGCAAAGATCTCCAGGACAGGCCAAAAAGAGTATTGCAGAACAGCTTCGAGGATTAGAAACAAAGTGGGAACAAGTTAAAAGTAATAAAAATTTATGAATAAATAAATATTTGTTGAGAAAAATTTAAATTGTTTTTTGGATCGACTTAAGATATTTTTTACTTTAATTGCTTTTGTCATATGGAAGGACTTACACAATTCACAAATGCAATTGTATACATCTGCCTACAATTTAACCATCGTATGAGAGGTCCATATTTTCAGAAAGATTTTCATCAGCCTTTTTATGTGTTTTTGCAAATGAATTGTATTGAAATTTGTATTCTGTCCTATTTTAAAAAATTACGTTTACGTTAGTAATAGTCACTTATATAGTTTACACAACAAATTAATTTTTACCTTTTATATTGGAAACGGAAATTCTTCAGTTACGGAAAATACTATGTTTAGCTGTAGCATTATTTCTAATCACAAAGAAAATCATATAAAACTTCAAAAGCCAAAACACGCATAAATTAATTAAAAACCACCATCGACAATATACACTCAAACATGAGCAGGCACACCATCTCCTGCAATGTATTTCAGATGGAAAATGTCATAGATCTCTTCATTGCTTTTAATTCTTATTTGAGATGTTAGGGATTTAATGTGTGAACCGCTCAGTTTGATGTCCAGCGAGTGTTAATATTTATGTTAAAAGAAATAACATTATTGTTTTCTGCTCTTAGAGTTGCTGCGTTGCTCTGATTGATAAAAATGTATTATTTATTTGTGTGCATGTATTATTTATTTGTGTACATATATATAACGGTTTATTGGTGGAATAATGATATTACTAGATTTAGAGCTGAGTGTCTACGTGCCTGACGGCTATATACAAGAACCCGAGGTAGGTTAAAGAATAGTGAATTATAGGGACAAGGGGCAGTGTTTTCTTAATATCTGTGATAAGGTAAATAATAATCCTTGGGGTCTTGCATATAAGCTGGTCACCAAAAAACTTAAATGCCTGGGCCCGTTGCAACCGAGTGAAGGTCCAATCCTGGAGGAAATCGTAGACCACCTCCACCACCTTGAGAGCACAACCATCCTACCGAAACTCTAAACTTTCACTCGGTTACAATAACTGAGATCGAAGACGTTGTCTCTACGTTTAGAGACAAAAAGGCACCGGGTGTAGACTGTATTCCAAATATAGTATTAAAAGAGGCCATCAAGCTGTGTCCTGAGAAGTTGTTAAGAGTGGTAAATGCATGCTTAAGTGAGGGAACTTTTCCAACAAGATAGAAGAGGCAGAAGTTAGTGTTAATACCAAAGAACAATAAATTCCTAGATGACCCTTCATCTTATCGGCCACTGTGTATGATAGATACATGTGGGAAATTGCTAGAGGGTGTAATCTGCAGAAGTTTTGGAAATTGCATTTAAGGCAGACATGGCCTCTCAGACAACCAATTTGGTTTCAGGAAAGCAAAGTCAACGATGCTGTAAATATGGTAGTAGAAACTACTCTCGAACTATCTATGGCAAGAGTTGGAGGAATGGTACAAAAGAGTACTGTGTAGTTGTGACGTTAGATGTAAAGAACGCGTTCAACACAGCAAACTGGGTGCGTATTGTCGATGCTTTAACTCGATTAGACATCCCAGAATATCTGATAAGAATAGTGCATTATTATTTCCGAAATAGAGAATTGATCTATAATACAGATATAGGTATAAGGAAACGTAGGATTAGTGGTTGACTGTTGTGGAACGTAATGTACGATGGAGTACTGAGATTGAGTTTACCTGAAACAGTAAAGATAGTAGGATTCGCAAAGGACATAGCGTTAGTGTGTGAAGCCAAAGAATTATTAATGGCAGAAACCATTGCAAATGCCAGCGTACCATTAGTAAAGCCCTGGATCACTTCAATGGGATTAACAATAGATGATCATAGAACCGAAGCGGTTTTGATTAGTACACAGGCCCAAATAAGTCTTCTAGTTTCAATAAGATTGTCTTATTAAAAAGTTTTTAGGCAAAGGGGCGTCACAGCAGACAGAACCGAAGAAATAACAATAAGACTGTCTTTTTAGTTTTATGCAGAAAATCTTATTAATTAAGTTAATAAGGAAATCTGAATAAAATAATAAGATATCTTATTGTTTGCTAATTTTTTTATGCATTTTCATACAATTTCGTGTATTTGTGTGTAAAAATTTATACTTGTATGAAGAAATTCATTTATTTTTATGTAGAATGTCTTATTGAATTTATTAATAAGAAAATCTTCTTAATCATAAACGATGTCTTATTGAATTTATTAATGAGAAAGTCTCCATAATTATATGAGATTTCTTATTGAATTTATTGATAAGAAACTCTTCTTAATTTGTTGTTGTTTGACAACGCAAAAAAGTGTAGCTTGCTGAGCACAATGACAATTCCTTTTCAGTTTGTTTGTGAAATATTTTATGTTTCTTTTCAGTTCTGTTTGATTTCTATTTTTTTCAATAATGTTCAATTTTATTACTGAATCAAATAATTTATTTTCCTCGCAACCGAGCCAAGAAAATGAAGTACTCCAGCTACTTAAGTCTTGGGATATGACTGAAGAAATAATATCTAATTTAAATTATCGCGGCATAAATTCCGAAATTGTTTTATTAAATATGGAAATAGAAGATATTGATTATTTATTTGATAAGTTGGACACAAAATTTTTTGGTGAACAAATAAAATTTAAGGCTGGATTAAGGGCATGGCGGAAGCAAATGGTAAGATATTCATTATAATAGTGATAAGTAATACTTAAAGGAAAAACACAATTGAAAATACTTATATTTTTTTCCCAGAATAAACCATTTATTTGCGATGCGGACACGCTGTCAACAAACACTCGTATACTTGAATGGTTGAAAAATATTTCCGATCAGTTGACTTCTAGCGAAAGATCAAGCGTTTCCCTTGCAACTACTACTTCAAAGGATTTGGAAAATATTTTGAAATCGACAGTGAAAGGCCAACTGGTATTATCGTATCATGAAAAAAATGGAAATCTAGATAGCAAACATCAAAAATACCTAACGCACTGCATTGTTGAACTGTATGGTGGAAGTGGTAAAATGAGCAACAATGAAATGAAGGAATGGTTTTATGAGATTCATAAAACTTTTCCGAAAGAGCGGCCGGTAGTATATCATAAATATTTTATTTAAACAATTTAATTGAATTTATTACTATTTGTTTCTAGGAAACATATTTCCTTGATCGAAAGAAAGGAATGAAAAATCCCACTGGTAAGCTCTTCTCGCGCTGGGTTAATTCACCTAAAATAAAAATTACAACAGGAATAGAAGATGTTCAATTGGAAGAGGTTTCTATAGATTTTGGTAACCAATTTATAACCTATATTTATTTCTTTTAATATAACAAAAAAAATATTACAGATGATTACTGTGAAAAAAATGCTGGTTAGCACATCACTGCGTTCCTTGGGATACAGTTAAAAAATTATGGAAAGAAACGTCAGCTCTTCGGATGAAAGGTGTAGGAAAATTAACAGATTTTTTAAGGGAGTGGCCACGATACAACGACTCAAACGGTTACGAGCTTGTAAGTAATTGTTAATTCTTAATTGAAATTGTTGTCTAATTTTTTAATAAAATAAATTGCTTGCCTTGTTAGATTGAAATAGATTTCGAAAGTATCCACCCTGGAAAATGCAATCAATTTTTTAAAAAGCTTGACCCATTTTTGAAGAAAATTATACCAATTTTAAAATCAGATGTTAAGGATGTAGCTTGCAGAGAAATGTTTTTATCCAAGCTTGACGATGAAAAAACCACCATCGGTATTGATAATGATAATGTTATTTATAATTGTTTATTTCTAATATGGATTCGTTTAAAATTTTACAGATTCTAAATATTGTGTTATTACTCTGTTGCTTCACGCGCTTTTGCAACCTCAGCGTCTAAATAAGACAACGAAACCGACTATAGCTGATGGACAGGCTGACTTCATCACTTTAGTCACTACTCCAAATGACGTTCAACCAAAACTTTCGCAGCTTAAAGAGGAGTACGCGGCCAAAAAAGAAAGATTGCAGCCAAAAATAATAGTTGTTGGGTCAGACTATGCTAATATTTCGGAATACTTTATATACTGTGATGGCATTAAATGGAGGTGCTACACATATATGAAGTGCATAGAGTATATTATTAAACTAAGTTACGTATTTAAAATTCACTATTCACACAACAGCAAGCAAGTTTGGGCATTTATGGAACAATTTTTTTTTTGAACTAAAGTCAGAAGACTTTTCTTCTGTTTCAAATCTTTTATGCAAACTAAACTCTGATTAAATTGTTGATTTAAAACCATTGAAAATGCCAAAATTTGCTTGCTGTTTATGTAAAAAGACCCATTTGCATCCTGATTTGCTCATAAACCACTTAAAAGTAGATCATGGTGTGCCTACTACATACAAATTTGTCTGCAATGAAGAGAATTGCAAACAAAACTTTCATAATATACATAAATTTAAAAAGCATTTAGGGAAACATACGAAAGAAATTGTGCCTGATGAACACGGTGCAAGTCTAACTGTCGAAAACGTCTCAATCTTGCAAAAAACACCTACTTTATCAGATAACACAACACAGTCATTGCAAGAATTGTTACCTGCTTTCAAACAATCAAATGTATCATTTCTTCTCGATCTGCACAACAACACGACTTTACCTCGAAATCTAATACAAAATATTCAAAATTCTATTACTGAACGTATCACACTTCCAATAGCTCATATGCTTAGACAAGTAAATATCAGCGAAGAATTAGTACGTGTCATATCTAATCCATTTTTAGATATTGATACTGAATATAAGTTTTTCAAAGAATTGGAAAAACTCCAACTTTATAAACCTCCAATTAAATATACCATAGCTAATGATCTCTCTACCATTATCTTAAACCATAATCCTACTCTTTCAGAAGCAAAAGTAGAAATAACTCTTATTGATATCCAATTTCAAATACAAAAGTTTTTGGAAAGTGAGGGAGTTTTAAAAAAAATTCTTTCAAATATGAAACATGTTTCGACTTTCAATTCATATTATTGCTTTCTCAGTGGTAGTCTATGGAAAAATAAAAATAATTGTAATAATTTAGATATTGATCGAAATTGTTTTACATTACCAATATTCTTATACTCTGATGATTTTGAGGTTAATGATCCTCTTGGTTCAAAATCCGGGCAGCAAAAAGTTTGTGCATTTTACTACTCTTTTCCAAGTCTACCATAAATTTCAAAGCAGTAAAATGACAAATATATTTGTTGCTGGTTTTATCAAAACCCAAGATTTGAAAGATTGTGGTTTAAATATATCTTTAACACCACTTATAGAAATTTTTAAAAAATTACAAGTAGATGGTTTGAATATAAAAACAAATGACGGTCATTACAGAGTACATATAGAAATTATGCAAATCTTAGGCGATAATTTAGGTTTGAATACACTATTGGGGTATAATAACTCGTTTTCATCTAATTATTTTTGTAGAATATGTAAGAGACATAAAAAAGAAACAGGAACCGATTGTGTAGAAATAGCAAATTCTTTGAGAAATTTTACTAATTATGAAAAAGATTTTTCACTTAACGACCCATCAAATACAGGTATTAAAAATTCTTCAGTATTCAATACGCTACCAAATTTTCACGTAACTAGTAACATTGCTTGCGATATAATGCACGATGTATTTCTGGGCGTTTGCAAGTACAATTTAAGTAAGATATTGCATTACTTTGTGTATGGTAAAATATATTTTTCTTTACAAACATTGAATTATAAGAAGCAAATGTTTCAATATGGAGATACAGAGATAGAAAATTCAAGCCCATCTATACAAAAACATCACATTGAAAATTCTTCATTCAAAATGAGCGCGAAACAAATGAAAACGTTTGTTCACTTCGTACTTCTAATGATCGGAGACCTAGTTGATGCAAAGGATTCGGTTTATAAATTTTTAATTCATTTTATAAAATTAATTGATATATTATTGCTACCAAATTATGATAATGAAACAGGAACCGATTGTGTAGAAATAGCAAATTCTTTGAGAAATTTTACTAATTATGAAAAAGATTTTTCACTTAACGACCCATCAAATACAGGTATTAAAAATTCTTCAGTATTCAATACGCTACCAAATTTTCACGTAACTAGTAACATTGCTTGCGATATAATGCACGATGTATTTCTGGGCGTTTGCAAGTACAATTTAAGTAAGATATTGCATTACTTTGTGTATGGTAAAATATATTTTTCTTTACAAACATTGAATTATAAGAAGCAAATGTTTCAATATGGAGATACAGAGATAGAAAATTCAAGCCCATCTATACAAAAACATCACATTGAAAATTCTTCATTCAAAATGAGCGCGAAACAAATGAAAACGTTTGTTCACTTCGTACTTCTAATGATCGGAGACCTAGTTGATGCAAAGGATTCGGTTTATAAATTTTTAATTCATTTTATAAAATTAATTGATATATTATTGCTACCAAATTATGATAATGAAACATTACATAATCTTCAATTAATAATAAAGGAGCACAATGAAACGTATCAAAAACTTTTTAAAGAAAATTTGAAACCTAAATTTCACAATTTAGTCCATTATCCAAACATAATAAGAAAACTGGGTCCTTTGAAATATTTTTGGTCATTCAGGTTCGAATCTCAACACCAATTGCACAAACAATACGCTAGAAGCATAACCTCAAGACTTAATATTTCCTTATCTTTGGCAATTAAATCATCGTTAAGATTTGCAAACTGTGTTTTAAACAACAATTTCTTTCAAAATGAATATGTGTACACTGATATGGGTCCAATTGAATTGGAAAATTATTATTTATATATATCTCTCAATTTATCTAATATAAAATCGTTGACTAGAACAAACTCTGTGGTCTTCAGAGGCATTAATTTTAAAATTGGACATATTGTGACACTTTTTGAACATGCTGTCAGCATTTACGAAATAAGCGATTTTTTAATAGAAGATAAAAAAGTTTATATTATTGGAAAACAACATGAGTGCTTAAATTTTGCTGAAAAATATCAGTCATACCTTGTTGGAAATGCAACCGAAACGTATAAAAAAATAAAATTTTACTTATTACAAGGACCGCCAATCCATTTTTATATGTTAAACAATGGCCTCAAAGTCATAAGATTAAAAAAATATTGGTAAATGAACATATTTTTTTTTTAATTAAAAATAATTAATATATCTACATAATATTAATGAAATTTATTTGTATTTAGTTTGGTTTTTTTGTTTCTTAAAATGATAAAATTTATATAAATACTATAAAATGTATTTTAAGTAACATACTTATTATTATAAAATACATATTATTATACACATTTATAATATAAAATAATAAATAATAATAATGATAAAAATAATTATTCTTTTCTTCTTATTTCCATAAGATGTCTTATTGATTTTATTAATAAGGTTTTCTTCTTATTTCCATAAGATGTCTTATTGATTTTATTAATAAGGTTTTCTTCTTATTTCCATAAGATGTTTTATTGATTTTATTAATAAGGTTTTCTTCTTATTTCCATAAAATGTCTTATTGATTTTATTAATAAGGTTTTCTTGTTATTTCCATAAGATGTCTTATTGATTTTATTAATAAGGTTTTCTTCTTATTTCCATAAAATGTCTTATTGATTTTATTAATAAGATTTTCTTTTTACAATAATAAGTCTTTCTTATTGGTGAAAAACCATAGAGAAGTCTTATTAACTTTATTCTATTTTATAGAGCATTTTATGTAGACATTTAGCTCTGTGTAGCCGTAATGCTAGGGAAACTATCACCCTGAATGTTTGCACCTGTTGCATAGAATCAAAGGCATTTCTGAAATATCTAGGTGTGGTTAACTATCTTTCCGTGAGTACTTGCGATGTATAGTATCCAAAGCATCGAAAACCTGCTTGGCAGGTTCCGAACTTCCTTACCTATGACCTAAGGCGGACGTACGAATAATACTGATAATACTACCCACCCTGACGATATGTCAAAGCTGTTCCAGGGTGGTGCTAATGAAGTTGTCGTAGGCCACTATTGTTAGTTGCTATCATTACATAAATATATATATATATATATATATATATATATATATATTTATACATATATACATATACATATATATATATATATATATATATATATATACATATATATATATATATATATATATATGTATATATATATATATATATATATATATATATATATATAATACTATATATATATATATATATATATATATATATACATATAATTATTAATTATATAAATTGTTAATTTTTTATCGGGCTTAAGTTCGAATCTTGCATGACTGCAAATTATTTTTTGTTATTTTTTATTATTAATAAATGAATTTGTTTAAATTCTATTTATTATTTTATATTAAGATTGGAATATTAAGAATATTTTTAATAATCATCAAACCAGCAGAACGGATCAGTACTGATTTCGAGGCCGCTACGCCATCTCATCAGCGTTCTTTTGTTCAATTTTTCCCACTTTTGCAAGCGGTGCTAGTTAGTAGGAATATCAACTATTTAACCAATATTTTAACGAAAATTGAATATGAGAAGTTATCACATTCATATTATTAAGTTATTACATTTTGGTTAGTACGAAATTCCCCAACCCTGACGATTAATATTCCAAATATTCCAATATCTCTTTTGCTTTTTCCAGAGCCATCGGCTGCTGATAGGTAAAGCTTCTTTGTTATTTATGTTCAAGTAATTGAATTTAGTTGTCAATTTACTTTGAACAAGTGCGCGTGCCCCCGCAATGTTTTAAATTATGTATGAATTTTTATTAGTCGAACTTTTTCTTATGTAAATTGTTAATTTTTTATCGGGCTTAAGTTCGAATCTTGCATGACTGCAAATTATTTTTTGTTATTTTTTATTATTAATAAATGAATTTGTTTAAATTCTATTTATTATTTTATATTAAGATTGGAATATTAAGAATATTTTTAATAATCATCAAACCAGCAGAACGGATCAGTACTGATTTCGAGGCCGCTACGCCATCTCATCAGCGTTCTTTTGTTCAATTTTTCCCACTTTTGCAAGCGGTGCTAGTTAGTAGGAATATCAACTATTTAACCAATATTTTAACGAAAATTGAATATGAGAAGTTATCACATTCATATTATTAAGTTATTACATTTTGGTTAGTACGAAATTCCCCAACCCTGACGATTAATATTCCAAATATTCCAATATCTCCTACTAACTAGCACCGCTTGCAAAAGTGGGAAAAATTGAACAAAAGAACGCTGATGAGATGGCGTAGCGGCCTCGAAATCAGTACTGATCCGTTCTGCTGGTTTGATGATTATTAAAAATATTCTTAATATTCCAATCTTAATATAAAATAATAAATAGAATTTAAACAAATTCATTTATTAATAATAAAAAATAACAAAAAATAATTTGCAGTCATGCAAGATTCGAACTTAAGCCCGATAAAAAATTAACAATTTACATAAGAAAAAGTTCGACTAATAAAAATTCATACATTATTAATTATATACAAAATTAAAATTTCTTTTTTTTGATAGGGTCATTTAGCGGGCAAAGGGGGAGGAGGGGGTAGGGCAGCAACAGGCAGTCATAAAACTCTAGAGATAAATGCTTGGGATGATTATATACAAAATTTAAAAAAAAAATATTTTTTGGCAGGCTCCTTTTTAGGGGCCAAAAAGGAGGGGGGGGGGGGAGGGGGTAGGGCAGAAATCGGCAGTCATAAAACTCTAAAGATAAATGCTTGGGATGATTATATACAAAATTTAAAAAAAAAAAAATTTTTTTTGGAAGGGTCATTTAGGGGGCGAAGGGGAAGGAGGGGGTAGGGCAGAGTAGTACCAGGTTTCGTCTCAGCTTCGTCATTAAAGCTTAAAAGTGTTATTTTTAAGGAATGTAGGCTTAAGTAAAACAATTTGTTAAATTTTTATGCTATTTTTGCCTATAATAGCGCCCACTGAAGTGGGCGGGGTCAAGAAATATTTTTATTTTATTTAATGGTTCCAAGTTCAAGGCGTTGGACCATATTTGACATAAAAATATATCATTTGCTTAACAAAATAACCAAAAAAACTTTAAAAATTATGTTGTTTTTTCTGGGTTGGTTTAGTTCTTCTTAGGGGAACTTTTTTCCCTCCTGCCCGATTTAGCCCATCTTCGAACTTAACCTGCTCTAAATTTTAAAATATATTTATGCCAAATTTCAAGAGTCTAGCTCTTTTCGTTTGGACTGAATCGTGATTTCCACAGGCGGACGGATATGCTCAGTTCGTCTTAGATTTCATCAAGAATATACATATATACTTTATGGGGTCTGAGATGGATATTTCGATGCGTTAAAAACGGAATGACAAAGTGAATATACCCTGCAAATTCTTTTTTGGAGGGTATAAAAATAAATTATCTGAATTTTCGTTAAATATTGAAATTGACATTGTAGCATCTACCCATGGTGGTGCAGCGGTGATGCAAAAATACGGTGAAATTAAATTAATTCACGATGTAAGACATAGATGGAATTCTCTGTTAGAAATGATCTCGCAATTTTTAAGAATTTACAAATGTGTAAACCACGCACTTTTAGAGATGGGCCTAACTCCATTTGGTGAAAACGACATTCAAATGTTAAGAGTTCTTCAAAATACTTTGAAGCCGTTGGAAGTGGCCATAAATGAATTGTCAAAAAACTGCACTACGTTAGTTCAAGCTGAAGGTATTTTTAAATTTTTGTTTACTAAGTTTTCTAAAATTGATATATTGGAATGCTTAAAATCGCGTATTACACAACGACGTAATAAGCTGCTAAATACTTTAATTTTATACCTTAGCACAGGACATTTTCCCATAAACAATTCTTTTTTTAAATATTCTAACAAGAGTGATACAAAGGAATTTGCTTCACAATTATATAACCGTTTCTTTACTGATAAAGACGACATTATAACAGATGCTGATGAAGATCTTAATAGCGATGATAGTGAGCAAAATTTAGAAAATGAACCTAACAATACCATTAAATGTATGCAAACGCCAAAGAACTCTGTTCATGATAATCGTAGAGAAAACATTATAGAAGATTTTTTTTTTTAGACTAGTGTCATAAGAGATCTGAGAGACTAGAAACATTTCTTAATGCTTTATTTTCTATAAGTCCAACAAGCACACTTTGTGAACGGTAATTTTCAATGTCCAATTTCATAAAAACAAAAGAGAAAAATAGATACACTTTAATACATTTGAATTGCATCTTGTTTTTAAAAGATTATTTTAACAGATACAATCAATAATAACGACTTTTTAAATTACTTGATTTTGAATATATTTTGTTACCTAAGTAAAATAACATAATTTTTACATTTTGGAATACTTAAGTGTATAGACATACATATGTACATACATATATTCCTTCATAAAAATATATATGTACATACATATATTATAGTCATGAGCAATCAATATTGGAATCAAACTCTACGTACATTTTTTAATACTTTAGTTTTTTTAATAATCAATCTGATTTATTGAATAGTGTTAAGCCCTCTTTGTTTTGTTACTTTTATGGAACACTTTTTTTTTTGATGTGTTAACATCTATACGCGCGCCTCTAGGGCAGTAAACTATCAGTTTCAATACATACGCAAGTGTTAGGTGTAAGATGTAAGAGTAAATCATCGTTTGTTTGTTCGTTGCTTGGCAGTCGGTATTGAAAGTGATTATTGGGCGATTTTCATATAATTTTCCCACGCGATTTTCTCCGGAAATTCATAGCCGATTTTATTAATTTTTGGATTAAAACGCTAGTGCGGGTTTTGACGAAGAGTTTAGGCCAAAAATTAAGGCGATCCGATATCGGCGAGCGGAGATTTAAGTCTTTTAATTCGGAGTATTAATTTGGAGTAATATTAAAAAAGTGTTTTATGTTGATCTTCGGTTTTGTCTTATGCATAGCAAAGAGAATAGTGACGTGGTTATACGTACATATATAAAAATGAGATAGCAAGACAGCAACGCATGTAGCTTATGTACAAACATAACAATGTATGTATGTACATTTGTCTGTTGCTTTGCATTCTCTTTGTTTTTTGTGGGTTTAATATAAAATAAATAAAAAGTATTAAGTATTTTTTTCATTTTGAGTGCATCTACTTAGTGCGTCGGTATTAAAAGAAAAAAGAAAATATATGGCAGAATATCGGAGGAAAAAGAGAGAAGAGGCACAGCTTCTTGTTCAACCAGTCACCAGTCAGTACACAATTTTGACCGAAAACCGGTTTTTCCCAAAATCCTTTTTTTCGAATTGTTCAAAAACCGGTTTTTGAAAAAAGTCGAATAATTAATCTCCCTATTGCACATGTTGTTGCCTTAGAAATAATTTCTATTCAGGAGGATAGAGATTTCTTAATTAAACAAAGGGAACAAGGTCGTGTTGGCATAATGACTTCAATAGATCAAAACCTAACATATAAAGAAAAGCGTAAGGCGGAAAGAGAAGAAAAATTCATGGATGACAGAATGTTGGCATGCATGGATGCTGGTATTATATCGACTCGCAATCTATTTTATTTCTGCGACAGCGAAAGCTTTAGGTCACAATATTGAAGATTTGCATCTTAATTCTACAAGTTTGAGAAGGCAACGCAAAGAATATCGTCAACGTCATGGCAAAGAAATTATTAAGAATTTCTAGGTAATATAATTTATTTTAAAATTGTTATGAATATTTCACAGAATTAACATTTTTCAGATTCCTGACACATTCGTTCTCCATTGGGATGGTAAACTACTTCCTGCAATGGCTGGAAAAAAAAGTTGGCCGCCTAGCTATTATTTTAACTGCAGAAAAAATTTAAAAGTTAATTGCCATTCCAATTATTGAAGTTGGATCTGGAGCAGCAATCACACAATCAATATATGATTATTTAACGAAAATGAACATGATAAATTCATTAGAAATGGTGTGCTTTGACACAACTGCTACCAACACTGGTCAACATAATGGGGCGGCAATGTTGCTGGAGAAAAAATTAGATCGGAGTTTGATGTAGTTACCGTGCAGGCATAATATTGCAGAAATCTTACTGCGACCTGTTTTTGAGGTATATTTTAGAAAATCTAGTGGTCCAGAAGTTGGTATATTTAGACGTTTTTCACGGGAGTGGAACACTTTTAAGTTGGAAGATTTCAAAATTGGTATTATGGATGAAGAAGTGCAACGTGCTGTAAGTGTCGAAGAATGTAACTTCAGCAAAGAGTTTTGTATTAAACATTTAGAAAAATACCATATTCGACATGATTATAAAGAGTTATTACAACTTACGTATATTTTTCTTGGTGGCAGCATCCCAAATTTCACATTTCATGCACCTGCGGCAACACCCATGCAAGATTCATGTCGAAAGCCATATATGTTTTAAAAATATATGCTTTACAAAAACAGTTTCAAATGTCTTCCAGCCAGTTGAATGGTTTGCGAAATATTTGTATATTTCTGTTACTCCTGTATGTTCCGTACTGGTTCAGAACCACTTATGCTGCCGAAGCACCAAATAACGATTTACAGCTGGTTATAAAGATTGCAAGTTATATTGACCCAAACATATCAATACCATTATTTGAAAAAATCCGAAACCACCTATGGTATTTGTCGGAAGAGTTAGTTGCTCTTGCGTTTTTTGATTGTAACGTACCCTTTGACGTAAAAAGAAAAATGGTTGCGGCACTTGCAACTGACATCGAAACTGAGGAAGGCAATGTAATTTCACTGCCTAAAAAGGTTTGCGCTAGTATTGAAGAATTAAAAGAATTTCAATCTAAAGATTTGAGTTGCTTTGTAACGCATAAAACTAAAACTTTTTTTGCACGTTTGGAAATAGACACCAACTTTTTAAACTTTGATCCCACAAATTGGGACGAAAGAGCAGTATACATTAAAGGCGTTCAAATTCTGAAAAATATTAATGTTGTCAATGATGCTGCTGAGAGAAAAGTCAAGCTTATTGCAGATTTTAACCGGTCCTTAACACATAGCGAAGAAGACAAGCAGCACTTGCTTCATGTTGTTGAGAACTACCAAAAGGAATTCCCATCTTATACTAAATCGTCGCTCTTATAATAATTTAATAATATTTCTCTTCTTTTTTTTAATGAAATGTTTGAATATAAAAAATTGCAAATTAAGAAAACATTATATGAATTGCATGTTTTTTTATAATAAATAACTTGTCATCAATGAAAAAACGATTCTTTTCTATATATTTTGAACTTTGACTTCATTGTGGCACGGGTTGGCACACTCTGATCGACTTAAAATTTTATCCATATAAGTGAGGCGAGGTCTAATATATATATATATATATATATATATATATATATATATATATATATATACATATATATATATATATATATATATATATATATATATATATATAAATATATATATATATATATATATATATATATATATATACATATATATATATATATATATATATATATATATATATATATATATATATATACATAAATACACTAGACCGTACTTAATATTTTTTTTGCAAAAAGAGTGTACCGACCCCTCAAATTGTTCCTTTTTACGCCAATAGGAAAATTTCAAAATCTTAGACTGATTGCCCTAGGTTAAGGCGTGGCATATGCCCACTAAAGTGGCTAAAACTGGTTTATATGGACTTTTCAAGAGACAAAGCACGAAAATATACGTAAAATGTTTCATATATGTTTGTAATATATTATTTTATTGAAATTAACTTACGTTTTATGATTACTATTCTTCGGCAAATGCTCACGATTTGTTTTTGTTTACGTTGATTACGGACAGCACCAAAGCGTACCTAACTCGAACACAGGTCCCCCATTCTTACTTACTCTGTAAACAAATATTTGCTTGCTAAATAAAATGTTGGCAACAATAGAGTAAAGTCAACCACGTGGCAATTAAAAGTGTGTAAAAAGTAAAGTGTAGGTATTTTGAGCTTTGAATCATAGAAACATTATTGCTATAAAGAGAATTTATTTATTAAATTTATTATTTAAATTTATTTATTAGGATATGACGAAAGCCAAATTGTTGGATCTAAGCTGCCTTCCAATGGACAAGTTCTGAAAGTTTTATTTTATAACATGCGCAAAGTGAAATTGGATCTTCGTTCAAGTGCATATCTGGTTATCAAAGAGGCCGAAATTTTTTGGAATAAAGCCCGTATTCCATTTCGTCAAATTGATAGAAGTGTTCAAAAAGTTGAAGCTTTATATCACCAATGGAAAAATCTGCAAAAAACGTGCAAACGCAGCACACTACTTCAAAAAAGGCGAGAAGATGAGTTTTATAAAAATATGGAAAACTTATTTCACATTGCGCTCGGAGATGCGTTAGATTTAATTAAAATAGAAGAAGATAAAGAGTTTTTGAAGAATCAACGTAAAGAAGGTAGACCCGGTGCAATGGTGGGATGCGATCGTTCATTATTTGAAAAAGAAAAGCGAAGAAATATTCGTATTGAGAAAGAGGTAGTGCGAAAAGAAAAGCAGGGCGAAGAACAATTCCAAGTATTCCTGACAGCGAATGATTTGAGTGACAATACAGGAGAACTAATTGATGAATACGATAGTGATGATAATACTGATCAAAGTGCTAACTGTAACTCTCAACAAAAAACAGAAAACGAGTAATGAAACATTTTATCACTTCCAAGCTTGTTGCGACCTTAGACAAGGCCAAGGTAGTGACAGGGATGCAGTACGTATTCTGATAGCTGTGGCTGAAGCATTGGAACATGATATCAGTACATTAGTAATCAGTAAGACATCGATTCGGCTTTGCCGTAAACAATTTCGTTCGGAAACTGCCGCAAATCTGATGATGGATTTTAAAAACAAAGATATAAATCAAATTACGGTACATTGGGATGGAAAAATGTTACCATCGATCACACGAAATGCAAAAGTGGACAGATTACCAGTTGTGATAGCAACAAATGGCATTGAACATCTACTTGGAGTACCTGCCCTGTCAGCTACTGGAAAAGAACAGACAGACGCCATACTCAAACTATTAAATGAATGGAATCTAACTGAATAGGTATTTAAAAAACAATTTCTTATAGCAGTAAATATAAATAACATTCTTTCCAAACAAGGTACAAGCTTTATGTTTTGATACAACAGCGACAAATACAGGTAGATTACAAGGTAATTGTATTTTATTAGAACAACACCTCAATAGAGAATTGTTATATCTCCCTTGCCGTCATCACATATATGAACTCTTGCTGAAAAGTGTTTTCGTGATATATGATTTAAAATTAAGTGGACCATCATTAGATATTTTCCAGCGTTTTAAAAAAAATTGGGCCAAAATCAATCAACAAAAATTTGCAAGTGGTGGATAAAAAAATAAATCTTGCGCTTAACAAAACTGAACAAGACCAATTAGCTCAATTTGCTCATAACTATGTCACTATACAACATCCCAGGG
Source organism: Linnaemya tessellans (assembly GCA_951800035.1). Taxonomy (NCBI): domain Eukaryota; kingdom Metazoa; phylum Arthropoda; class Insecta; order Diptera; family Tachinidae; genus Linnaemya; species Linnaemya tessellans. The sequence continues at coordinate 63,828,436 of OX637534.1, read as the reverse complement.
CAGACTACAAGGAGTTATTGGAATTGAGTCTTATATTTCTTGGTCTAAACACAAAGTCTGTAAGGTTTAAATCACCTGGAGCGATGCATCATGCCCGATGGATAGCTAAAGCGATATATACGCTTAAGATTTTTCTTTTCCGCCACCAATTCTCAATGTCATCAGAGGAGCCAAATGCTATACAAGATATAAGTGTGTTCATTTTGAAAATTTATTTGAGACCGTGGATTGAAGCGCCAAATGCCGCGAAGGCACCCTTAAATGATTTAAATTTTATTAAAAATATTATTAAATTCAATGAATTGAATGAAATAATAAGCAATGAAGTAACGAGCAAGTTTTCGAATCACTTGTGGTACCTAACACCAGAAGCAGCAGGTCTTTCATTTTTTGATAATGCTGTAGACCAGTGTTACGCAAGCATTTGTTTGCCTATCGCGCGTGATAGGAAAAGGAATTCTGCTTGCGCAGCCCATTCTCTTGTTGAAACACGTACACTGTAAACAACAAATTGTTTCTCTCGCGCTCTTCAAGTTTCTTCAAACAAATTATGAGTAGCAGGAATGGATAACGTATGTATATTGTCTGTTAATGCGTTAGTTAGTTAGTCTGTCCGTTCGGTAGATAGTTTGAAAAAAAAAAATTACTTTATAAATATATTTCCAGTTCTAACTAGCGTAGCTAGAATTTTTTCTCCTACACAAACGTATGTTAATGTGTTATATTATCGTAAAATCTGATTGCATATGAAAAGTAAGACTGTACAGACTTTTTCAACCCTGTTCAGTTGTTTCGCTGCTTCAAATACATTGTAAATGTGTTTATGTAGTGGTGCGTAACACTGCTGTAGACGTTGGAGAAATGAGAAAAATGGTTGAAAATCTCAAAGAAGAGCAAAATAATGAGAATAAAAGAATAGTAACCAACATGAATGAATTAAACCAAAAATATATTTCAGATTTTGTTAATAAAAAAACATTGAGCTTTTTCGAAAGATTTAATATTGAAACTAACTTTCTAAAACTTGACCCTTCCAAGTGGCACAATGAATCCGAATTTCAAAAGGGAATGAATATTGTAAAAAATTTGCATGTTGTTAATGATACTGCAGAGCGTTTTGTAAAACTAATGGAAGAATATAATGCAGCTTTAAAAAAAACTAAGAAAAGAAACAATATATCTTGCAAACAGTAACTGATCATAGGAAAAAGTACGGTAGCATTAATAAATCAGACCTTTGCGATTAAGGTTACATCTTTACCAAGAATAGTAATCATTAAACGTAAGTTAATTTCAATAAAATAATATATTACAAACATATATGAAACATTTTACTTATATTTTCGTGCTTTATCTCTTGAAAAGTCCATATAAACCAGTTTTAGCCACTTTAGTGGGCATGTGCCACGCCTTAACCTAGAGCAATCAGTCTAAGATTTTGAAATTTCACTATTGGCGTAAAAAGGAACAATTTGAGGAGCCGGTACACTCTTTTGCAAAAAAAAAATTCCCATACAAAAAATGTTCGGTCTAATATACATAAATATATATATATATATATATATATATATATATATATACATATATATATATATATATATATATATATATATATATATATACATATATATATATATATATATATATATATATATATATATATACATATATATACATATATATATATATATATATATATATATATATATATATATGTATATAAGGTCCGGAAAATAACTTTTTTTAAATGCTATAAAAAACTGCTGAATATTTTCTCAAATTTCTTTTTTTATTGGAAAGTACAATCCTTCCGGTTAATAATGGAAAATAATTTCATTCAAATGGCTGCATGGCCCGATAACGATCGCCATTGACTGTAACGGCCACTCCTTGCTCATTTTTGAAGAAAAATGGTACAATTGTGCCTCTGGACCAAAAACCGCACTAAACAGTGACTCGTTTTGGGTGCGTCGCACAGTGGTTCAGCTTCATATGATTGGTGGCATTAAATAGAAGGAGAGATCGTAGAGTCTTGAATTTTGGTATGGACTAATATTGGGTTGAGGTAAACAAATACTGCAAATCTGGAAAAAATCCGATAACAACCACGCCTACTTCTCATATAACACAAAAGTTAAAAATCATTGTAGAGTCAAAATTTTATGATAATATTAATGAATGATAAAAAAATTAGCAAAATCTGAAAACAGCCACGCCCACCTCTCACATGAAATGCAATATGCTTCTTGTTAAAAAAGCTATATAGCTTAAAAAAGCTATAAAGATTTAAATTTTCGTGTTTTTTATTTTATTAAAATATAAATAAAATACAACATTCACGTCCATATACGAGTATAGTGAAAATATCTGCAAATAAATCGAAGAAAATATAAAAAAAGTTAAAAAACAAAGTAATTCGTTTACCTTTATGAACATAATAAATGTTTGACTTCATCAGAAAATTCCTATATATCCTTCTTGAACTGTTTACGGTATGAATTTATATATGGATCTGAAGATGCTAAACATATGCATAATATCTTCATTTGTTGATATGCGATCAGCTTTTCTGGAGTGCCTTAGGCGATAACATCTGTAATCTTTATTTTGAGCTTCCATAGCTTCCTCCGACAACATGCCAAGTGGCAGTATTGCTGCTGACACAACAATAAAGTAATAACCTATTACAAAAACAAAGCAACTAATAATGACAGCAACGCATCGTAGTAAACAAGCAAAAATAAAAAAACAAAGTTGTTATGGCATGCGCAATAGAATGCTTGTGAAGGGAATTTTTCCTAACTTTTTCAAGTTTTTTATACCGGAATTGCTTAAGAGCAAAAATGAGCTGCTGAATTTTTAATAAATCGTTAACTGACACTTTAAGCTTCAATGTGATATAAGTCTGGGGCTAGAGCCAGTTGGAGATCAATAGATACAAGTCATAGAACTTAGAGAAAATAAATATTTTTGGACCATTTTTAGTAGTAAAGAATTTTTTTTTTATTTTGACATTTTTTTTATATGTATATTATATATAATGTACAGCATCCAAATGTATATAAAAAACCATTATGGTGTCATTATAAGAGTATTTTAAAAGCACGAAGCGATAGAAGGTAACATATATAATACGTTCATTTGAAGCTCTTTCACTTAGCTCAACTTTGAATGTCTCTGGACAAAAAAGTAATAAAGATATAAACCTAATATTTTTGGTACATCATAACTAGATTGTTTATTACAAACTGAAAAAATCAGCTAAATCAGGAGACATAAAAAAATGAATTAATGCCGCTCTTGACCCAATGTGCGTCGGCTTTTCAATGTATGTGTGCGGGTTTCTGTGCCCCAAATGCGACAATGCTTGTTTACATACCCGCCAATATCAAAATTAGCTTCGTCTGAAAAGATGATTTTTTTTTGGCAAAATCGCACGCCTCCTTACGGTGCGCTCGTAAGGAGGCATCCACTAAGCGTCTACGCACACTTCTGGCTGCTTTTGGTAGTTGAAGGTCTTTTACTATTTGCGAAAATGTAATAAATGGTTGTTTTTTGACAGTCTGCACGATGAAATTGTCTGTACGTTGACTTGTATGTCGTGGACGTCCTCCACGATGGGTCACCGAAACTGTTTTTGTGGCTTTATGCTTATTTACTATTCGAGATATTGAACTTTTTTATATTTTTCAGTTATCTCTTTTTGTGACATTTCATAGGAATAATTGTCAACAATGCCTTTTCTTAATTCCAAACCGAATTTATCGCGTGCCATTTCTAATTGGTTGTTTGCGACCGTACGAAACAAAATTGTATGTAAAATGTTTACTAAAAACACTTTTCAACGCTCAAGAAAACTGAAACTTTGCAAAAAATATAAAATGTGATAAGACATTTGAGCTACAATAATGGTATCTTTAAATTACTTCAGAGTTGCATTTGTTTTCGCCAAGCGAATATCGATTTATTGATTTTATCGATAAAATTTACAGCACAATACAAAAAATTTATAGGTAAAATTACCATTGTTGTTTCAATTGAACCTAACACATGAAAAAAAAATCAAAAGTTGACGTACGTTTTAAATTAAAATATAAAGATTACAACATATTTCCACATAGCGAATTTCAGTTGCATAAGATATGGCCACCACTGTATATATAACTCGTTGGACCTTATTGGACAAAAATATTTAACTTGCTTAACAAAATTACAAAGAAAAGCTTAAAAAATAATGTTGTGTTTTAGAGGTTTGTTAAGTTCTTCTTAGGGCAACTTTTTTCCCCTCTGGGTCGATGCTGCCCATTTACGAACTTGACCTGTGTATCCTTCAAGATATATTTGTCCCACATTTCAAGGTTCTACCACTTTTCGTTTGGACTGAATCGTGATTTACACATTTCATCACTGATCAAGAATATATATACTTCATGTAGCCTCAGAGGGATATTTCGCTGCGTTGCACACGAAATGACAAACTGAATATACTCGCCCAATTCTTTTTTTAAGGGTATACAAATACTAAAATACTAATTTAAGGGCAAACAAATATCCATTACAGTGACTTTGATGAAATAATTCATCATAACAAAACTAACTAGCCTTGTTTCTGCATTTTATTTCTTTATTTCTTTACATTTAAGTAATTAAGAAATATATCAGCCATTAAAATTTATGTGTTTTTAAGTGCCAGTATTTTTGGCAAAAGAAAGACGTTTATTATGTGTTGATTTTATACATATATATTTTAATTTACTAACAATAATCACTAAATAGCATTGCTAGTAATTTAAATATGTTATTTAGATGTGCTATTTACAGGGTGGATTTTAATTTCACAGATAATTCTCCAGCCCGTATGAAAAATTCGAGTATTCTCACAATTTCCAAATAAATAAATTTTAAAATCTTTTATATTTGAGAGAACTCAACTTGCAGTAGACGTGTTATTTTTATTTCGATGAACATTATTTCCGAAAAATTTATTTTTAGCTGTTCTCTACGCAAGAACCCTCAAAAATTTGCGCAATTTATCATACATTACGAAAATAGTTTTTACGGCTAAGTTATTTTATATATTAAGGGTTCCACTGATCATTTTTGAATTCCATTATTATTATTTTCCCTTTCTTAGTTACATCTTTATTATATATTTTGTTCGGTTTTAGAGGTCTCATATAATACACATAATGATTTGTTTGTTGTGTGGTCAGGTATGCCTATATTCTTGCATTTGATTGGTTCCCAAACGAAATCATCAGTAGATTTCAACCTAAATTCAACATTTTTATAAATTCCCAAAAACGAATTGCGAATTACACAATTACTTGACCACACAACAAAGAAAACATTATGTTTATAAACTAACTGAGACAATATATCAAATATATTACAATTAATATAATATTTATTTTGAATTTCCCGCCTCTTAATTGAAATTGTGACAGTGTTCCTGTCATTAAGCTACTGTCAGTTGACTCCAGTCAAAATTTGATTAAACTGCGTGTCATTTAGTTTATGTTTATCAGTCTTTGACAGCAGACTACTGCTCGTTTTGAGAAGAAAATGGCAAAAAGCGAATTTCATGTCCTAATTAAGCATTATTTTTTGGAGGAAAAACCGCCACTCAAACTCATATATATATATATATATATATATATATATATATATATATATATATATATATATGTATATATATATATATATATATATATATATATATATATACATATATATATATATATATATATATATATATATGTATATATATATATATATATATATATATATATATACATATATATATATATATATATATATATATATATATATATATATATATACAGTGAGCTCGCAAAAACGTGAATACTCGAATACATGGAAGACTCGAAAACGTGAACATTTTTATTTTTACATTGACTACTCTAAAACGCAAACAAAGTTTTCTTCGATTTATTTTTTAATTTACGTTTAATTTTGTTAACCCCAGAACATTTTTATGTTGATTGTTTTTAATGGAGAAAAATCGTTATAAATGGTTTGTGAACATGAGAAATAAGAAACTGCCAATAGGCGGGCTAAGGCTTAAAGGGAAATCCAAACAACTTCATGACCAAATTAATGAACATAATCGAGGATTTAATGCAAGCGACGGATGGCTACAAAATTTCAAAAAAAGGTATAGTGTTCGACTACAGAGAATAACTTTCCGCTCAGCCGCATCTGGTAGATACGTTTAAAATAATATTAAGATAAAAAATTAATCTGCTCGGCTTATGTCTAGATCAGTTGTATAACGCTGATGAATCCGGTCTATATTAGAAGCAATTGCCGAAAAAAAGTTTGTTTCATCATTGGAGAAGACTAGACCAAGCGCTAGAATGGAGAAACAGCGATTAACTTTCATTGGAAAGGCAAAATATCCCAGATGCTTTAAAAATTATGTATGCACTGTTAACTATAAAAGGTCCGAGTCTGCTTGGATGACGTCTTCATTATTCAAGGATTTTTGTTATAAAATTTTTACAATCGAAAACGTGAACAAATTTGAAGACGTGAACAACCTTGGTAAAAATGAGTTCAAATTTTTGCGAGTTCACTGTATATATATATATATATATATATATATATATATATATATGTATATATATATATGTATATATTAGGGGGCACCTTATTTTTGAAATTCTGAATTTGTTACGGGGCGCGCTGCCATTTTATTCTGTTATGTGTAAAAAAAATTCAGTAAAATGTTTATGCAAATCGGATAATATTTAGGGGGTGCTACCTGGTTCTCAAGTTTTATACTATCGTTACCCTGTAATCCTATATAGCAAAGGTGGTCAAAGCGAGACCCGCTGGTTATGTACTTGTGGCCCGCGGAGCATATTTACACAATTTTTTTCTTTTAGTGTACATGAAACCACAAAAAATAACATTCCAACACATTTGCAGAAATGTCGTGAAAAATCTGTTACCATCAACAAAACATACGTAAAATATCAACCCCTAAAATTAGTTGTATTATGTGTCCTCCTCTTATATGTGTGCTCGCAAAAGCAAACAATCAGTGGTTCGTCTTCCAATTCTAGTATATGGAACAGGAGGTCAGCAACTTCTTGCTATCCCAAAATTGCAAGCAGGAACAGGTGAAGCTGCAGATTCTACTGTACACAACGCCTGTCTAATGTGGAGACTGTGTGAACAAGTCACATGTATGAATTTTGACACAACTTCTGTCAGTATTGTAATATAGAATGGAGCATGCGTCCTCCTTCAGTAAAAGATGTGAAAAGATATGTTGTGGTTAGCATGCCGTCATCATATACTTGAGATTATGCTGGAGGATGTGGTTCTGACATCACTTGGCGCTTAAAGTGGGCCCGATATACTAATCTTCAAGAGGTTTCAGAAACAATGGAAATTTATTGATACTACAAAGTATCAAACATCTCGCTCCGATGATGTTACAGTTAGTGCACTGGCTGATATTGCTGATGATAGGATTACATTTGCAAAGAATCAGTTACAGGAATTTCAACCTCGTGATGAATACAGAGAACTTCTGAATTTGGTTATTGTGTTTTTGGGTAGCGTACCCGTATCCTTGAAAGAGATTTCCTTCAGAGCTCCTGCTGTGCTTCATAGCGCTCGGTACATGTCGAAAGCCATTTATGCATTAAAAATTTAGATGTTCAGAGGTCAGTTTAAGCTAACAAAGAAAGAGGAAAAGGGATTGCTAGAAATCAGCATTTTTACTGTTCGACTGTATATTACTGCTTGGTACCAAGCTCCAGGAGCTACCAAGAATTGATCTGCAGCTTCTAAAGGATATTGATGCATACAAATCCCAAAATACACTTATTTATCAAGTTGCTGTGAAGATTCATGGGTCATCTCTGGTATTTATCAGAAGAACTTGTTGCCCTAGCCTTCTTTGATGATAAAGTGTCTTCTGATACGAAGCGTAAGATGGTGCGTGTCATAAATAATGTGACAGATCAGCTTGCAGTTAAGCGGGCTATTGTAGATGTCGCAGTGATAGAGACGGGAAAGCTAGAGGACTTTGTATCATCCAATACTCCCCAGTTTTTCAAAATCACTGGTATTTCGTCAAAGTTTCTTGAGAAAGATGTTGAGATGTGGATCAAAGATGAAGAATACGAAGCAGCAAACTGCACCACTCGGCACATGAATGTTGTCAATGACATTGCAGAGCGGGGAGTGGCCTTAAGGGATGAATACAACAAGCTGTTCACAAACGACGAAGAGCAATTTCTGTTGCTGTTTGTACAAAAATACAGGCAAAGGTTCCCTGATAGAAAGAAGTCAACTCTCATTGAGGGAGTGCAGATGATGAGTTAGGAACTTATTATGGCAAATGGTCACAAAAAAGACTTTAAACGCACATATTACTGTAAAGTATAAAGTGTATATAGCAAAACTTTCAAGTTTGGTAGCGCACCCTAAATGTTAATGTAAATTCCTGAAATTTTTTTGGGAATTCTACTCATTTAAATGAAACATTTAAGAAGGTGCCTCCTTAAGTTTTCAAACAAAAAAATTTTTTTAGCTCAAATAGGGAAAATCTTAAAAAAAATATATATATATATATATATATATATATATATATATATATATATATATATGTATATATATATATATATATATATATATATATATATATATTTATTTATATGTATATATAAATATATATATATATATATATATATATATATATATATATATATATATATAAATATATATATATATATATATATATATATAAATTTTTCAAACCTCTAAGTGAAATTTTTTATTTTTATTTTTTTATTATGTGGCATTAAAAATTACATACAACCCGAACTTTGCACTTTTCTATCACCAAGCCCTGCTTTTTAGTAGTGATTTTCATAATTTTATCATTTTTTATCCCGCTCGATAACATCAATTATTGTCACTTGGTAAGTTAACTCCTCCATGTGGCTACCGGTGTCACTTCTCACCCAGTAAACATCACGGATTAGGGATGACAACGAAGGTGGTCTCCTATTTCTCTCATACAATAAGCTTTCTCTCACTCTCTCTACAGTTTTCGGCTATTATTAGTGTTTATGAGTCAAGCGTAGTAGTTAAACATTTTCACTATCTCAGTATAACTCTCATATCAAATACATTCTCGAGTAACTTTATTATTTATTTACTAATAACTAATATCATTGAATATAATTAATTATTAACAACTAATAAAATTATTAATTTTGAGTGTAATTCGCACGATCAGCTAATTAAGTGATTTACATAACCTCTAAAATACTCAAAACGTGTCATGGGTTCCCGCAAACAACGGCTATTGAGTTGTAAGTATAAATTGTTTTTTACGTTTATTATAAAATCAAAAATTAGTCTTTCTTATTTATAACGAAAATATTATTGGGAATGGTGAAAAACGAATTCGGTGAAAGTTAGATTTTTATTACAATTGGGAAATTTTTTTGTTTTTGCTTATAAGAGCTCCATGCTCTCGAGTGGGTTTGTATTAGCTAAAGACGGGCTAACAAAAAATATTGTTCACGCTGTAGCACTAAGAGATTAATATTATGTATGTAATGAATTAAAGATATAAATAATTATTACTTTTAATAAATTAAAAAAATTAATGTTTGGTGTTTTGTTATTTTTAAACAACATTCCCTCATCGTTTACAGCGCTCCATGCCTTTTTCACTCATATTCCACATCCTTATACACTTCCAATAAGTTAGTTATTTTTTTTCTACACTAGAAATTCTCTAGAAATTATTTACATGGCAAAACAACATTTGCCGCTTCAGCTAGTATATATATATTTATATACAAATATGTTTATATAAATATATATATATATATATATATATATATATACATATATATATATATATATATATATATATATATATACATATGTATATATATACATATATATATATATATATATATATATATATATATATGTATTATATATTTATATATATACATACATATGATTATATATATATATATATATATATATATATATATATGTATTATATACTTATATATATATGTACATACATATGATTATATATATATATATATATATATATATATATATATATATGTATATATATATATATATATATATATATATATATATATATATATATGTATAATATATATATATATATATATATGTATAATATATAAAATATAAAATATATGTATATACATATATAAATTGTTTAGTTGAACAGAGCTAAATAGTTCTTTACAGTTCAGGGGCATAATTCTGGCACTCGTGAACGGAATTGTTTTCGATTGAAGTATAATATCGATTGCTCTTAATTTTCTAATTCTGTCATTCGATACTAAACGAATCGAAATGTTTCTTGTATACAATAACTGTATATAAATACATTTTATAACACCAAAAAATACTCAAAAAAGGTAAACAAACAAAATTATTTGAACAAAGAAAAAAAAGTCTTAAACTAAGTGTTTAAGAGAGATTAGTGTTACAATGAATCCCGAATTCTTTTTTTATTCATCATCCTCCGAATCCGACGAGATGAAAAGAATACGAGAAAGTACCAATCCCTTAAATTTAGCAAATAATGAGTAAGTATAAACCTACAGACACATAAGTATGTACGTATGTACATATGTATGTACATATATTGGATATAAATACTACGTATGTATGTTTATCTTCCCAAAAGGTTTAAAAAGCGTTTTCGGCTAACAAAAAAAGCATTTAATTATGTCGTAGAACAGTTGTAGTTTGAGGGCCACCTTTCCACAAAGGTTCCTCCAAAAATTCAACTGGTTGCAACTCTAAGTCTAAGACTTTTTAATAGGCATAAGCCAAAGTAGCATATGCAAGATCGCAAAACAAGTGATCGATGAAATGTATCTCGTTTTTTTTTATCTTGGACCAGCACTCAGGGGATGACCCCTATATATGCAATGCATTGCGCTGGAACTGAAAACGAGGGGATAGTATTGAGAGGACAGACTAGGAAAGATGAGAAGGTAGACAGTTTTGTTGTAGCTATTTCAACCTTTGTTACTTCGTCGGCTAATTTTTGCTACAGGTCCGACGAAGGTGGGTGCTGTTACTCTGCTTTTAGTACATGATAGTGTCAGTCGCTGCCAATTATGTTCAGTGAGCAGTGGCTATGCCTTCATCATTGAAACAGGCTGGCAACAACTAACACAACCACGTACTAATGCTGATCAGAAGAAATTCAACACAATATTTCATGACTCAGCGCGGGCTCGAACTCAGGACCCTCCGCATTATAGTCTCGTGTTCTACTAATTCAGCCAACAGCAATACTGAACACAATTTTTCGTTTGTTTATAATTTACTAAACTTTTCTTTTTTGTTAAATTTTTGGTAAGAAATTTCAAATCGAATGACTTTTTACTAACGAGTAAAAACTCGAACGGTTGCATTCGAATGACAGCTCGAAGCATTTATTTTCAAATGTGTTTTTTTCTAAATAACTTTTAAAACGCACTATCGACAGATTACATAAACTTATCTCCTCTTGGTATTCAAAAACAGCGTCTATCGCCAATAACCGAATCAAAATCAGATAATGCTTTCGTGATTTTTTTTTAATAAACTCCTAAATTATACATCTGATCAATTAGTATTTGTTTGCCACCCTAGGGGCATTTCAGATAATTAAATATCCTGTGATTTGAAACCGCTTCGGACAGGTAGATTTCGAGAAATCTTAAAAAAGGTAAGGAAATTTTTTCAAAAGCAGTTAACTTTTAAACAATTTTATCTATAGATTCCACAAACTTATCACCTCTTGACACTCAAAGCCCACGTTGATCACCTCTAAGTAGGTCAAAATCGGCAGATTCTCTCCGAACGTTCGATATGGTTAAAATTAGCTTGAAGTTGCAGGGTTGGCTTGAAGCTGCAGGGTTACGGGTTGGTAAACCGTAGAAAATGTTTTTACATGCGAATTTAATAAAGGATAAAAATCTCTTATCCAAATATGGCATGAAATTTTATTCTGAAAAGAGATTTTTTAAAGGCAAACATTTTCTGCTGTATTCACAAAAATTAATGTGTACTTCAAGTGTGCTTTAAAGTAAAAATTTCATGGAAAATTTATTTTAAAGTGTTGATCAAGTCTACTTTATTTTTTGTGAATACTGCTGTTTGTACTTCAAGTGTGCTTTAAAGTAAAAATTTCATGGAAAATTTATTTTAAAGTGTTGATCAAGTCTACTTTATTTTTTGTGAATACTGCTGTTTGTTTTTTGCAGATTAGTTTCATTGCAAATGTACATAGCTTTCATTTAGAGCCCAAATATGATTGATGAAAAGTAATTTCATTGATACAGACCGCTTTTTGAACCTCTTCGACTTACTACAACGATGGTTCATGTATTTCATTTCCAAAGATTTCTTATAAATAGAATAATCTCGAATCACGACAGATATTGATGTTTTTGCAAACATTAAGCAAATAAGTAGACATATGGTCTCAACGCAAGAACCTGCAAAATCTTTGGTATCTGAATAAGGCGTTACACGAGGAATTTGAAAACTTTTAACTTCTTCACTCATCAAAGTTTGGCGTTAATATATTTTTTATACAATTGGAAATTAATAGCGAAATATTTATTAATTGCCTTTTAATACAAGTACAGTGTTTTTGGGAAAATATACCGAACAGTTTTTTTAAACTAAATTGCAAATATATTATTATGTGTGTATATGAATATAATAAAAAGAACGAGATATTAGGATTAATGTACAAATATCATGGTAATTTCAGAAGCTGTTAAAAAATAAAACAAAATAAAATTTTATTTCGGAAAAATTTCTATGTTTGGGGCACTCACTGTGCTATTTAGTCATATTGTCATAAAGTGATAATATTATAGACCAGTTTAAAAAAGTTGTTGTTGTGCTGCATACAAAAAAAAAAATCATAAAATAATAGCACTCTTCCAGGTACGAGTATGTATTTGCTTTGTCATAAAATAGATCTACAATTCTGAGTCGAAAAGTCGAAATTCTAGGTGAGACGGCGATAGTATATGTTTGCCACCGTTACTTATAAATGATTCATGAATAAACAAGTAAAAGTGCTATATTCGCAGATGTAATTCTCCTTTCTTTCTTGCCAAACCAGAAAGTAAGTTTAATTAAAAAATCAAAATGATGTTATGGGTTACTTTTATATTTAAGAAAACGTTTAAATTTTTCGGCTAGGAAGCTAAATGTTTGGCTTTTCTTATATCTAATACCTATGAACGTCTTTCAAAAATATAATATATATTTAATTTACAAACAAAACAAAAAATTCGTTTTATGTACCCCAAAAAGTTTTAATTGTCCAAACGTAGAATCGTCTTTTAGATTTTGTTGGTTTTTAATACCAGGTTAGTTCTTTCTGATATATAAAGTAGGTATAATTCATCATAAAAATCAAATATATCAAATAAAATGGCTGCTTTTATGAATCAGAAAATGTCGATTTTCCAACCCTGGAACCGAAATTTTAGTTTTTTTAAATTTTTTAATACCAATTTGATTCTAAGCGAAGTATAATATAGGTTTAAGTCACTGAAAAAACCAAAATTGGGAACTTATATTGTTATTTTTATGTACCAAAAAATTTCGATTTTCCAACCCTGGAACCGAATTTATAATTTTTTGATACTAGGTTAATTTTTTCTGAAATATCTAATAGGTTTAATTCACCAAAAGCACAAAATGTGGAATTTATGCATGTACTATTATGTCCGAAAAATATTTAGATTTTCCAACTCTGGAAGCGAATTTTTAATTTTTTACCAATGCAATTCTTAGTGACGTGTAACATAGTTTTACTTGACAAAAAAATTAAAATTTTTATACTTTTTGGTCACTTTCATGTACCATAAAATATTTCATTTGTCCAACCCTGGGCTCGAAATTTTAATTTTTTTTACCAATGCAACTCTTACTGAGGCATGAAATAGTTTTACTTAAGAAAAACTTTATATTTGTAACCATTTAGGTCATTTTTATGTACCACAAAATATTGCAGTTATCCAACTCTGGAAACTACATTTTGATTTTTTTTTAATTTTAGATACCAATTTTGTTTTTCCTGAGCTATAAAACAGCTTTAATTAGCAGAAAGGAACAACGTCAATTGCCTTTTTGGTTACTTTTATGCAAAATAATTATTTCAATTTCCCAACCCTGGAAACGAAATTTAATTTTTTTTACCAATGCAACTCTTACTGAGGCATGAAATAGTTTTACTTAAGAAAAACTTAATATTTGTAACCATTTACTTCATTTTTATGTACCACAAAATATTGCAGTTATCCAACTCTGGAAACTACATTTTGATTTTTTTTTTAATTTTAGATACCAATTTTGTTTTTCCTGAACTAAAAAATAGTTTTAATCAGTAAAAAAACAACGTCAATTGCCTTTTTGGTTACTTTTATGTAAAAAAAAAAATTTGAATTTCCCAACCCTGGAAGCGAAATTTAAAGTTTTGAAAATTTTCTTTATCAATGCAAATCTTCATGAGGTATAAAGAAAAACTCGAATTTTGCAACCATTTTGGTTATTACATGTACTACAAAATATTTCATGTACCAAAAAAAAATTAAATTTTTCCAACCCTGAAAACGAAATTTGAATTTTTTTTGTTTTTTTTTATCAGTGCAACGCTTCTTGATGTATAAAGTAGTTTTATTTAAGAAATATTGCAAATTTTTTACCATTTTGGTAACGTTCATGTACCATAAAATATTGCACTTGTCCATCCCTGGATTCGAAATTTTATTTTTTATTTTTGAATTTTTGATACCAATTTTGTTTTTCCTAAGTGTTATAAGACAGTTTTAGTTAGCAAAAAACAAAAAAAACAACATCAGTTGCCTGTTTGATTACTTCATGTATAAAAAAAATTCAATTTCCCACCCCTGGAAGCAAAATTTGAATTAAAAAATTTTTTTTTGGCCAATGCAAATCTTCATGACGTAGAAAGAGGTTTTGTTAAAGAAAAACTTGAAATTTTTAACAATTTTAGTTACTACATGTACTACAAAATACGGAATAGGCCGAAAAAAAAATTTTTAATTTCCCATCCCTGGAATTTTTTTTTTATTTTTTTAGTTTTTAATAAACCATTGGGGCTCCCCAAAGCACGAAATAGGTTTAATTTACAAACATTAAAAAAAATTGATTATTGGTATACATTTTGCGTCGAGAAATAGGTGTAAGCTTCCCAGCTCTGGAACCATACTTCGGATCTTTCTGAATTTCAATAGCACTCTATATAAGTTCATTTCCAATCCAACGGTCCAAGAACGTCTCTAGCTCTTCTGGGGGCTTGGGAAAACCGATTTCACGTACAGACGGACATCGCTCAATCGTCATCGCTATTCATAAGGATCCAGAATATATACTTTATGGGGTCCCATGTGCATATCAGAGAAATTACACAAGGAATGACAAACCTATATATACCCTTTCACCTTTTTGTGAAGGGTATAAAAACGGCTAAAAAATTATTCATACCTTTATGTCTGTACATTAAATCACATTTGTATAACATTAAATGACATAAAAAGAGTTAAATAGCAAAATCAAAATATATTCAATACACTGAAAGTGTTTTCTGGCCCCTGCCAAAAATATATATTCAGCCCATATGTAGACAGCAGCTGTTAGTTTAGGTATACAAATTCATTTAGCTAGCAGCTGTTTTAGTTTATGTATACAAATTCATTTAGAAATACTTTGCACCAGAAGACAAATTTAGTAATTTTAAATTTAACTTTTTTCACTTATTTTTGGTATATTTAAACAACTTTATTACAATTGTCTTAATTTTCTTTTGAGATGAATTACAATTACAAATCTGTTTTGAAAGTCATATTTCTGAAACATACATACTAAAGGCCTATTTAGCCGAACGCTGAAATCGTAAATGCTGCGCAAACGCATCAGCTGATCAAATCTGTTATAAGGAAAATTGTGAAAATGATTATTTAAGCGCTATAAAACGTAGCGTAGCGCTACCAACCTGCAGAAAATAGAATTTCACGCAGAGGTTACGCAGAGAGTGATGGCATGTATGTATGTATGTATGTATGTTGAATGAGAGTGTGGCACAAACGGTTTTTTTGGTACTTGTTTGGTTTGATATTTGAACATTTAGTTGATACATTTGTAGACATACATAGCATATTTAATATATTAATTTGCTATATAACTTATTTTTCTTTATAAAATCTCACAAAAGGCTGTAAATGTATGTGAATATTTTTTGTAGAATTATACGTTAATGATATACATACGTATGTATGTGTAGATACATATATGAACGCATGAATTTATGTAGTACCAAAATTACTACATATGTCATATATGTATGTACGTTATATGCAGGCAAATGCGTCGATAAAGTTTAGCGACCAGTGCTATGCCATTGAGACAACCCGACAATAATTAACACAATCTTGCACTAATGCAGGTCAGGAAAATTCGAAACTATATTCATGACTGAGGACGAAGTCGAACTCGGGATCTAAGGCATCGTAGTCTTGTGCTCACTACTTCAGCCAACAGCACCATTGTAAAATGAATGTATACATAAAAGTATAATTTAGCCATACATATAATGAAGATATTACGTCGATCACAAGCTTAAAATAACATATTGTACTATTTATTTAATTTCGTACCTTTTCTGTACAAACGCAAAATAAGAAAGTGCCATCAATGTTGAAAGACTATTATTTGTTGAAAAGTATATCTATATCAAGTAGTTGCAAGAGTACAACATAAAATTACAAAAACCGCCGTACATTTTGTTTGTGTAAAATTCTAATCGTATGTCAGAAATTTCCTTTAATATAAGGTATTTCGTTCACAATTATTTCCAAAAATTTAAATACTTTTCGCATAGAACTTTTTTAAAACAATTTCTTTTTGTTACTTTTCTTAAACAATACACTTTTTTGCTACTTTTGTTGAATTAATAATGTTTTTCACAATTTCACAAAATTATTTTTTGAACGGAATAAACAAATATGGCTCGCTACAAAAGTTAACAAATTTTGACATACTTACGTTCAGGTAAAAGTTAAAAAAAATTTTAATCAGCTGATCTCTTGCATATAGTTGATATAGATATACTTTGATTTGTTGTATGTATGGATGCATACACCATTTTTTTTCTGTAAAAACATATGGTGCGTTTTTAAGCGGAGCTGCGTTAGCATTTGCGCTGCGTCAGCATTTACGATTTCAGCCTTCGGCTAAATGGGCCTTAAGTACCTTTATGAATACTTTAAATATTATTTTGCTTTAAATAAATGAATTTCAAAAAAGTATAATAGACCAAAAACTTCAGGTTTTATTTGAGTTCGTTCGAACTTTGCCAAACTTACAGATGTTCAGGTTCGGTCTGAAAAAGAACGTTCAGTCGAACACTACTATTTTGTAATAAAGTTAGAGCAGACATGTGGAACAGCTTTTGCGGAAATGAGATAGAGGTTGACATTTTATTGCCTAAACTAAAGTGTAAATAAGTAAAATCGTTATACATAAGTATATTTTTATATTAGAGTATTTAATTATGCTTAGAATTACTTAACCTCTTAGACATGTTTTGAATAAAACTGTTTTTGTTTAACATAATTCTCATTATATAGTATGAACCCTAACATAACGCTGCAATTACACATGCAAGTAGTGGCATGCCATTATCAACGAAAAATTATTCGAAATAGTCGAATCTCATGCAATTTGCTTTTCTGTCTACACATGCCATTGATAGTTCATTTTCAAAATGTCGTCGAAGCGTAAACTTCAATTTTGATTCCATTTCAACTTTTTGTTTTGTTTGTTATTAGAGTTACCGAGTTCACCATATAGACGCATTTTTGGGGAAAAGGTTAGCATATATTATTATTAATATTATTTTAATAATATTAATGCTCTTTAATTAACAAACTTGCTATTTTGTATACGAATTTCAAGAAATACTGCATAATAATACATTAAATAAGTTAAAACTTTAATTACAATTTTACTGTAATCCAGAAAGTTTGCATTAAATTTTTGGCAGGGTAACATTGATTATCGTTTTGACATTTAGTGGCATGCAAGTGCCAAATTTTTACTCGCATGCAAAATTAGCTGCCATTGGAGCTGCCACTAGAAAAAATTTATGTGTATTAGTAAAAAGTTGTGAGTGTATTGACTTTTTCGAACTCCCATTTTTTCTGCTAATATTGTTTTAATTGTTGAGGTTTGAGAATATCTATTGGGTGATTTCCAATTTTACTAAAAAAAACATGAAATTTAGAAAAATTTATGAAATCTTCAATGTTTAATGACGATATTACGTCATACGCTTGGTCCAATTTTGGCATACTCTCAACAACATATCGGCCGTTAATTCGCGAATAAAGTTTTCAATATTGGCTTCTAGTGCATTAACCGTTGCAGGTTTATCCCTGTGGACAAAATAGTACAAAGGCATTAAATCGCACGAGCAAGAGGACCGGCCCTAAACGTGCAACAAACTTTTTATCGAACTAGCCTACCAATTAGGTAATTGTATCGCTTGGAGTAGTATGTGGCTCTTCCATTTTGAGCAAAAAAAAGTTGTAATTCTCGCAAACAATATAAATATACCAATATAAATTATGCAATGCTTCTGGCTGCCCTTCATACCAAATACGGGACTTTTGCCCGATGCATTTATCATGAATGCATGAATTTAATAAAATTCTATAATCTGCAAGCGATGTTCGTTAGTAAGTCGATTCATGGTTACAGACCAAACTAAACATCTTTAACAGTAATATGTTACACGAAAACAGACGATATGCACAAACTTTCATAACCAAGTTGGAAACTACATTATTTTTTTATTTATAACAAAAATTTAATTTTGTGTCAATAGCAGCAAGAACGAGATGAAAAATAAAGCCGCAACAAACAGGTCGATTGCTCATCAATTAATTAAATTTCACAAAGAAAACAATTTTACCTAGCAATAATGGGAAAAATCTATTAAATGTTTATAAGAATTAACAAAGACAGAGTTAAATGTTTATAAGGAAACTAAAATCAATTCCCATTTAATATTCATTTAACTTGCTAAGAAATAATTCAAATATTTAAACAGTTAATTTACGTGTGAACACCATTAACAAAAACTAAACCAAACAAAACGAATAATAAAAATACTTAAACATACACGTATCGTTATAATAAAAACAAGTAAAAACGTTATATTCGACCGGGTCGAATCTTAACTACCCTCCAAATATTTAGTAAGTGAAGTTAAAATGTTGGTGGGACAGAGTCCCTTTATATAATATCGTACGTCAACGCCAACTAAAGGGGGCGGGGTTCAAAAATAGACAATATTATGTTTTCCACAGACGAACGTATGGGCATTGCTAGACCGTCTTAAACTTCATCAGTAATCAAGAATATACATATTTACTTTATAGGGTCCAATTATCTTTGGAGGGTATAAAAACTGTATTTTGGCGGGTTCGCTCTGGCAATGGATGTGGGGGAAACATTTCACCTTTGCCGTAAAACTTTAAAAATAAATGCTTGGGATAATTATATACAAAATAAAATTTTTTATTTGTAGTAAGAATTTTAACGAACATTTTATATTGCTATATTAAATTGAATTAAGATTCTATAGGCTAATTGTTCGAAATTTTAATTTAAGTCTCAGAAAGACATGATAAATATTCCAAGGCACAAGGGCAAGTCAACATCAGTTTTTGGTATTCAACTTACACAGCAGAGAAGAACAGCTGTTTTCGAAAGACGCAACCCTTTCATCATCAGTGCTCATGTGTATTGTGTTTATCACCACTTATTAGGTGGCTTAGTTGAATGTGATAACAGTTCCTATTTACACAAATTTTATTGTGAAAAAGAATCCGAGAACTTTATCAACCTGATGTTATCATGTCTTTGTTATAATACCCGTGTTACTGTTTAATTATTTTTCTTCACAGCAAAAAAATTCAGAAAAATGGGATATGAAAAAAATAATCAAACGGTAACACGGGTATTATAACAATAACATGTCTTTCGAAACAGCTGTTCTGCTCTGCTGTGTAAGTTGAATACCAAAAACTGATGTTGACTTGCCTTTGTGCCTTGGAATATTTATCATGTCTTTCTGAGATTTAAATTAAAATTTCGAACAATTAGCCTATAGAATCTTAATTCAATTTAATATAAAATTTTTTATTTTTTTATAGGGTCATTTACGGGGAAAAGGGAGAAGGGGTTAGGGCAGAAATAGGCAGTCATACAACTCTAAAAATAAATGCTTGGGATGATTATATACAAAATAAAAAAAAAATTTATAGGGTCATTTAGAGGGCAAAGGGGGAGGAGGGGGTGGGGCAGAAACAGGCAGTCATAAAACTCTAAAAATAAATGCTTGGGATGATTATATACAAAATTAAAAAAAAAATTTTTCTTTTGGTAGGGTTATTTAGGTGGTGAAGGGTGAGGAGGGGGTAGGGCAGAGGAGTACCAGGTATAGTCTCAGCTTCGTCAGGTATCGTCTCAGCTTCGTCATTTTTAAGGAATGTAGGCTTAAGTAAAACAATTTGTTAAATTTTTATGCTATTTTTGCATATAATAACGCACACTAAAGCGGGGTCCAAATATAATTTTTTGTTATTTTATGGCTCCAGTTTAAGGCGTTAGTTCGTATTTGACATAAAAGTATATAATTTGCTTAACAAAATAACCAATAAACTTTAAAAATTATGTTGTTTTTTCTGGGTTGGATTACTTCTTCTTAGGGGAACTTTTTTCCCCCTTGCCCGATTGAGCCAATCACCGAACTTAACCTGCTCTAAGCTTCAAAATATATATATACCAAATTTCAAGAGTCTAACTTTTTTCGTTTGGACGGAATCGTGATTTTCACAGACGGACGGACGGACATGTTCAGATCGTCTTAGATTTCAACACGGATCAAGAATATATATACTTTATGGGGTCTGAGATGGATATTTCGATGCGTTACAAACGGAATGACAAAGTGAATATACCCTCCAAATTCTTTTTTGGAGGGTATAAAAACAACAAGAAGTAAACATCTAAGGAATCAATGAAGCTGCAAAAAACCTATACTTACACACTTTTAAATAACGTTGAATAAGCCGAAACGATAGTGTTTGATTTCAATTTATTACTAAAGATCGATTAACAAGTTGGTTGGTAGAAATGTGTAGAACTCACAATAATATTCACAGTCAGAATTACTTATGAGAAATGACTGAGTAACATATGTACATGGAAGTATCCACCCAAAAATCTCCACAAGACAGTCAAGCCATTCATTGAATTTATTGTGTGAGGAGTGTTATTAGATGGTTTATTTAATACTCGCATGTATTTAGACTCTTCCGTGGATATGTTAACTACAATTGAAAAATACAATGCATTAAATCTCTTTTTAAAAAAGGTATAGAGGAGAAAGCAATTCTATTTTACTACGTAAATATTTACATATAACTATTTGGAGTTCATTAAAATTTCTTAAGGGTAAAAATAATAATTAATTTGAAGCTATTATTTTATATATCTAGAAATTTGTTGTTAAACACTAATTTTTTACAAGAAAAGTTCAAAATTGATGATTGTTTTAATTCATTTGCTCTTATTATTTCCGGTTGAAAAAAATAGCTTTGAAAATAAAATTGAGTTTTCACCAAATCTCTACTATGAAGTTTTCCGAACTACTCCTGTGACGCCGTCAATATGTCTGTATGAGTGCGTGTGTGGGTATGTTTTAAGTATGTGACTCGCTTATAACTTTTGAACGGCTGAACCGAAGTTCGGACTGGTAGATTTTGAGATATATAAAAAAACTAACAAAATGGTTTTTCAAAAGAGTTTTTTTTGGAATAACTTTAAAACGAAAACGACTTCAGGCGCCACCAACCGCGATTTCATGAACGAAGGAATTCAAAAAAGTGATTTAAAAAAATCCGAAATTATATTTCTGATCAATTAGTATTCGAACCAGACTTAGATTTCCTGTGCATAGGAAACGGTTCGGACTAGTAGATTTCGAGAAATGTAAAAAAAACTAAAGACCGTGTCAGATACAACTTTTGCTTTGCGTTGCGTTGTAGTTTCGCTTTGACATCTTAGATAAAATGTACATACTTATATGAAACATGTCACATAAAGTAACGCGAAGCGTAAAGTTGGGCAACTCTCATCTTTTTGCGTGCTTTGACAATCAGCGGGAATTCTTTTTTTCTTTTGCCAAATTCGGACGTAAGTTTTTAATATCTGAATGTGTTTTAATAAAAGCTAAATATATATGTACAATTTATGCAATAAATTTAAAAAAAATATGTATAGTAACAAAATTATCAACCACTTTTTATGGTAAAGAAACATTACACGGGTGTTGTCAAAGTTTTTATTGTGACATACACCTTTCGCTTTTCTGTTAAAGTTAGAAACGTCAGGCAAAGCGAAAAAGTTCTATCTGACTCGGCCTTAAGAAAAATAATTTTTCCAGTGTTTTTTAAATAACTTCTAAGCAGCTCTATCGACCGATTCCACAAACTAATCAGTTCTTGACATTCAGCAACCACATCGAGCGTAACCAACTAGATCAAAATCAGTTAATGCGTTACTGAGTTATCGTGAACAAACAAATGCGATTAGTTTTTTTTTTTTTGTAAACTTCGAACCAACATAGCATCGTCTCTAAGAGTTCTATCAAACATAGATTTGCCGTGAATTGTAACCAATGCGCACCAGTTGATTGTAAGAAATCTTAAAAAAATACAAAGAAAATTTTCTCTCGCTAGCGGTTTTTTAATAATAGAGCTGTTTAACTCTATCGACTGATTCCACACACTAATCAGTTCCACATCGAGCGCGACAAACTGGGTCAAAATCGGTTGATGCATTAGTGAGTTATCGCTAATGAAAAATCCAAAACAACTGGATTTTTTAAAAAACTCTGCATCGTAACTTACGATGTGGTTAAAATTAACGGGAAGGAATGGGCTTTAGTTTCAACCGTTTTCCATATTTTTATACCCTCCATAAAAGAATTGATGGGTATATTTACTTTGTCATTCCGTTTGTAACGCAGCGAAATATTCATCTGAGACCCCATAAAGCATATATATTCTTAATCACTGATAAAATCTAAGACGATCTGGCTTTTGCCGTCCGTCCGTATGTGGCAATCACGATTCAGTCCAAAGGAAAAACACATACTCTTGAAATTTGCTATAAATATATCTTGAAGGATAGTACAAGTCAAGTTCGTAAATGGGCTGCATAGGGCCAGAGGGAAAAAAGTTCCCCTAAAAATAACTAAACCAACCTCTAAAAAACATAATTTTTAAAGTTTTTTTTTGTAATTTTGTTACGCAAATGATATATTTTTAAGTCAAAGAAGCTCCAACGCGTTAAGCTTAGAGCCATGGTATACGTGGCTGCCTGTAACCCACAAGCACTCAAGTAGGATCTCTGAGATCCCGTTTTATGGCTTGGAGCAATAAAATAAAATACTTTTTGGACACCACCCCCTTTAGTGGGCGTTATAATATGCAAATATAGTGTAAAAATTTAACAAAGTGTTTTATTTAAGCCTACATTCCTTAAAAGTAAAATTTTTTAATGACGAAGCTTAGACGTAACCAGGTACTACACTGGCCTACCCGCTCCTCCCACTTTGTCTCCTAAATGAACCTATCAAAACAAACAAAAAATGTTTTTTTTAAATTTTGTATTTAATTATCCCAAACATTTATTTTAAAAGTTTTATGACAAAGGTGAAATGTCTTCCCTACAGCCCTTGCCAGAGCGATCCCGCCAAAATCCACGCCCGTCCGCCCGTCTGTGAAAATCACGATTCAGTCCAAACGAAAAGAGCCCGATTCTTGAAATTTGGGATCAATATATCTTAAGGGATAGCACATGTTAAGTTCAGAAATGGGCTAAATCGGGCAAAAAGGAAAAAAGTCCCCCTAAGAAGAACTAAACCAAACTCTAAAAAACAACATAATTTTTAACGTTGCAAATGATATATTTTTATGTCAAAGAAGGTACAACGCGTTAAACTTGGAGCCATAAAATAAATAAAAAATAATTTTTGGACCCCAACCCCTTTAGTGGGCGTTATTATATGTAAAAATAGTGTGAACATTTAACAAATTGTTTTACTTAAGCCTACATTCTTTAAAAGTAACATTTGTAAGCTTTAATTACGAAGCTGAGACGTAAGCCTGTACTCCTCTGTCCTACACCCTGCTCCCCTTTGGCCCCTAAATGACCTTATCAAAAATAAAAAAATTAAAAATATATTTTACACTTAATTATCCAAAACTTTTATTTTTAGTTTTATAGCAAAGGTGAAAGGTCTCCCGCACGACCCTTGTCCCAGAGACCCCGACAAATTACAGTTTTAATACCCTCTAAAAAGAATTGGATTCCATAAAGTATATATACTCTTGATGGGTGATGAAGTGTCAGATGATCTAGCAATGCCGATACGCCCGTCTGTGGGAAACATGATATAGTCTATTTTTGGACCCTCCTCCTTTAGTGTACGATGACGTACGATATTATATGCAAAAATAGTGTAAATATTGAACAATTTGGATTCCTTATGCCTATAAGAAGCTGAGATGTTCTCTGATCTTGCAAAGGTCAAATATCTCCCCCACGGCCCTTCCCGGAATGACTGTTAAAATAGAGATTGAAAATTGGGTACAGAGATGTCTTAAAGGAACTCTGACCCGCCAGAGATGTCTTAAAGATGTATATTGACAACTAAATTCAATCACTTGAACATAAATAACAAAGAAGGTTTAGTTATCAGCAGCCGATGGCTCTGGAAAAAGCGAAAGAGATACATCTAATATTGGGAATATTAATCGTCAGGGTTGGGGAATTTCGTACTAACCAAACATGTAATAACTTAAAAATATGAATGTGATAACTTCTCATATTCAATTTTCGTTAGAATATTGGTTAAATAGTTGATATTCCTACTAAATAGCACCACTTGCAAAAGTGGAAAAATTTAACAAAGAACGCTGATGAGATGGCGTAGCGGCCTCGAAATCAGTACTGATCCGTTCTGCTGGTTTGATGATTATTGAAAAATATTCTTAATATTCCAATCTTAATATAAATTAATAAAATAGAATTTGAACAAATTCATTTATTAATAAAATAAATAAAAAATGGTTTGCAGTCTTGCAGATTCGAACTTAAGCCCGTTGATGAAATTAACAATTTACATAAGAAAGTTCGACTAATAAAAATTCATACATAATTTAAAACATTGCGGGGGCACGCGCACTTGTTCATTGTAAATTGACAACTAAATTCAATTACTTGAACATAAATAACAAAGAAGCTTTAGTTATCAGCAGCCGATGGTTTTGGAAAAAGCGAAAGCGATACATGGAATATTGGGAATATTAATCGTCAGGGTTGGGGAATTTCGTACTAACCAAAAATGTAATAACTTAAAAATATGAATGTGATAACTTCTCATATTAAATTTTCGTTAAAATATTGGTTAAATAGTTGATATTCCTACTAACTAGCACCACTTGCAAAAGTGGAAAAATTGAACAAAGAACGCTGATGAGATGGCGTAGCGGCCTCGAAATCAGTACTGATCCGTTCTGCTGGTTTGATGATTATTGAAAAATATTCTTAATATTCCAATCTTAATATAAATTAATAAAATAGAATTTGAACAAATTCATTTATTAATAAAATAAATAAAAAATGGTTTGCAGTCTTGCAGATTCGAACTTAAGCCCGTTGATGAAATTAACAATTTACATAAGAAAGTTCGACTAATAAAAATTCATACACAATTTAAAATTATTAATTAAAAATAAAACTTTTTCTAAGTAAACAGTCAAATGAAAAAAATTAAAAAAGGTAGAACCATGGTATAATAAAACAAGGTACTGCCACTGTGAGCTATTAAATTTAAAATAATTTTCTGACAATTTTAAGGATTCTGACATTCCCATAAAAATTAAGTTACCATATCATTTTAAGTTACCCGTTTTTTTTTCTTTTCATTTGAGTTGATAAAATTTTTAATTGCATCGATGTCATAATTAACAATAATTAAAATCCGTTTGCCAATTAATTTATTATAAAAATCTTGTCGTGATTTTGTTAAATTGTCTTATTGATCAATGTAATGGTTTCAATATTTTTGCTTCAATGCAAAGCAACACAATGACTTTATTTCTTGTGGAAATGCATAGAAACTGGGATTTTTCGTAGTTTTCTATATTCTTTACATTTTATATAGCTTTTATTAAATTATTTGAGCAAAATATTGCAAAATGTTTATGTTCAAAACCTCAAAATGAAATTTTTCTCTCGGTCAATATGCAAAAACGATTCACAATGAGATTTTGAGCGGGATATTCTATCAATGTTGTACTTTCAGTATGTTTAAATTTAAAATGAGGTAATACAATGAAATATGTTAAAAGAGAGGGGATAAAATAATAGTTAAATACCATGGTATAATATATTATAATGGTGCTTTGTCCGTGATCTCATGAAAATGTGGCTTGGTACTAAAAAGGCCATTATTTTGGAAATTGCTGAACTGGACACCTTGAAATTTAAATAAGTTAGAGATCAAGGAATGAAGTTTAGTATATACAATTTAATTAACGAAATTGCTAGACAAATGGAAAAACTTATATATGTACATATATATGCAATTTTTTATTTGACATATTGTTGTCACAACACTATTTTAAATGAAATTTATTTGTTGGTGGTCAAGCAATGCCTATATGCTTTTCGTTGGTGCTTTACCAAATCATGGTTAAAGTCTACTGATGATTTGGTAAAGCACCAATGAAATGCATAGAGACATTGCTTGACCACCAACAAATAAATTTCATTTAAAATACATATATGTATATATATATATATATATATATATATATATATATATGTACATATATACATACATACATATATATATATATATATATATATATATATATATATATATATATATATATATGTATATATATATATATATATATATATATATATATATATATATATATATATATATATGTATTACAGATTTTATTTCAAAATTTCCAAATAAACAAAATTTTTTTTTATAATGTGGCAACGTCATATTCAATATGATGTAGAAAAATAAACTTCAAAAATCCTTATTAAAATTTAATAAAAGCAAGTGGCACTACCTTGTATTTATATACCTTGGGTAGAACTATAATTTGTTAAGTTTTCCACTCAAGAAGAAAAAATAAAATAAAATAAAATAAAATAAAATAATGGTTGTTTGCTGGAGCATAACACTGAATATTTGCAAAACAAAAATATTAGGAGAATTAGTATAGTCCGTTATCGAAAACCATTGTTTATGACAAAATATTTTGCACATATCATCATGATTGAAATTGGTTGCTGGGCAAAATTTTGTAACAAAATATTAAAAATTTCGTAAGCATCCCCCTGATATTCACTCATCGGTGTCTCATCGACGACAATTGTGCTAAGAAACGCCCGTGTCTGATATAGTCCTTTTTTGGATCCCGCCCCTTTTAGTGGGCACTGAAGTACGTTTTTATATGCAAAATTAGTGTAAATTTTGAACAATTTTCTTTCTTAAGCCTATAAAAAGCTGGGATGTTATCTTATCTTGCAGAAGTGAAACGTCTTCCCGGAATAACTCTGTCAAAATAGAGATTGAAAATTGGGTACGGAGATGTCTTAAAGGAACTCTGCCCCACTAAATTACATATTTGGAGGTTATTTAAGATTCGACCCGGTCGTATATAACGTTTTTACTTGTTTTTATACCCTCCAAAAAAGAATATGGAAGATATATTCACTTTGTCATTCCGTTTTTAACGCAGCGAAATATCATCTGAGACCCTATAAAGTATATACATTCTTGATCAGTGAAGAAATCTAAGACGATCTGAGCATGTCCGTCCGTGGAAATCACGATTCAGTCCAAACGAAAAGAGCTAGACTCCTGAAATTTGGTATAAATATATTTTGAAGCATAGCACAGGTTAAGGTCGGAGATGGGCTAAATCCAAGAGGGAAAAACAGTTCCCCTAAGAAGAACTAAACCAACCTCTAAAATACAACATAATTTCTAACGTTTTTTTGTAATTTTGTTAAGCAAATGATATATTTTTATATTAAAGAAGGCCCAACGCGTTAAACTTGGAGGCATAAAATAAAAAAAAATATTCTTATTTGGACCCCACACCCCTTTAGTGGGCGTTATTATATGACAAAATAGTGTAAAAATTTAACAAATTGTTTTACGTAAGTCTACATTTCTTAAAAATAACATCTTTAAGCTTTAATTACGAAGCTGAGACGTATCCTGGTACTACTCTGCCCTACCCTCTCCTCCCCCTTTTCCCCCTAAATTACCCTATAAAAAAAATTTTGAATTATCCCAAGCATTCATTTTTTTAGTTTTATGACAAAGGTGAAATGTCTCCTCCACAGCCCTTGCCAGAGCGACCCCGCCAAAATACAGTTAAACATTTTAAATTTACTTACTAAATATTTGGAGGGTATTTGAGATTCGACTCGGCCGAATATAACGTTTTTACTTGTTTTTATTTCATTCATTATTTTAAATTTATGATAACAATAACAAAAGTTCCCCAGCGCCTCTCGGGCATTGTTAGGGTATTTACATTAGTTGTTTGTAATTTTCGAAAGCATTGTATTTTTGTTTATAAAGCACTATCATATACTAAAAAGCAGAGTAACAGCACCCACCTTCGTCGGTCCTGTAGCGAAAATTAGCCGGCTAATTCGAAAATAGTTATCCATATTTTATATTTAAGTCACAGCAAAGTGACATCATTAGCGAATTGAAATTACCATTTGCAATTTTCTTCGACCAACTAAATGTTCCTTATGAAAAAAGCTTGTACTAAATTTAAGTTTTTTTAAGTTATTTTAAGACCGAGCTGTACTTAAAAATTTAAGTACGGATATCATTAATATAACTCCGGAATTTCTCAGAATGAGTTTATACTCATGCTAAATCAAATTCAAAAACTTGAATTGAGTAAAACTTTTTGAAAAAAGAAATAGTTTTGATTAAATTATATGTTTTGTAATGTACAACGCTAAAACTTAACTATGTATTTGTATACATATGTGGTGCCAGCTAAAGTAGTTGACGCGAGACTAATAAGCCGAAAAAACCGAATTCCACTCCGTAGTCGGTCAAAAAATATAAAATAGGCACAACAGGAAATATATAAAAAAACGAAAATATATAAAAAAGGAAAGCAGAAAAGGGAAAAGACAAAACTTTTTGCAACAATATCAATACCGATTTAGGTAAGAACCCGACTAAAAGTAAGTGTTTAGTACTTAATTGATCCGTACATAAATCATTCATTCTGTATTCGATTGAAAAAATCCTTACCGTACTTTCGAGGACGCTTGCGATTGATCTAAGTACGTTTAAGTTCATTTGTATTCTTAGTATCCAAACAAATTATGAAACCAAAAACTTAAAGTAGCAGCCGGTATTGTATGTCAATGAACCTTGTACCATATCTTACACATTTATCTTTTTGTTTTATTTTATTAACAAACTAATATGTATGTTAAAGCAATCTCTGTAATATAGTTCAAAGGAAGTTTTTTATAAAATTCAAAAAGGACGCAAAATCGTCTTCATTTCTTATGGTATTACTGAGCAACGACAAAGGATTTTGTCGCAAGCATGTACCGCTATAATATTGATTTACTACACTGTGCAACAGTGCAAAAATTACAAGGTCGTGACTATATGGGTTCGATTCTACTATCGAATTGTAGTAAAACCGTATACTCAGCTTGGACAATTTGGTGGCCTCCAAAGTTTCCCAATATTACCATGATTCCCAAAAAAAAGGTGTCACCAGTTTTTGCAAAATAGCTAATCAGCACTTAAAAACATCGCTTAGCTATGTTCGGCAAAAATGTAGCCAAGAGTAGTTTGAATATATAAAAAAAGGTGTCACCAGTTTTTGCAAAATAGCTAATCAGCAGTTAAAAACATCGCTTAGCTATGTTCAGCAAAAATGTAGCCAAGAGTAGTTTGAATATTTTTTGCTAAAATTTATTTTATCTTAGAGTTTTTTTGAAAATAGTAAAGAACATTTTTTTTTAAATTCTTGATCATAACTTTTAGGAAATCCTGATTTTTCGTACACTACATTTGGGAAAATTGTAGCCACGGTAATGAACAACTTTTGTGAACATACCAATATAATCTGAACGTGTCTAGATGCCAAAAATAGGTCATAAAAAAATCAATTTCTACAATTTTATAATAAAACTAAATTTTTTGAATAATAACACAAAATAGAACAAAGTTGAGATACCTGAAACAGGGTATTATTTTTCTGATAGGCCTTGTCGGCTAGAACGAGTCTCCGTCTTTGAAATTTGCGAAACACCTCCAAAATCTTGAGTTACGGGTAAAAAACCGGGTTTTCTACCTTGGTTTAGTTATAAGCCTGTATCTTAGTCTAGTGTCAACCGAACTTTAAATTCTCGGTGGATTTGGAAAGACAAGACCAAGACCTTTCAAATGGCATATACATGTACGCAGAGGCATTGAAAATCATATAGTTTTCCCAATCAAACTTGTTTTTTATGATTTTTTTTGTCATTTCTTAAATATGATGGCGCTTTCCTGTGCCATTTTACATAGAAACCGTACTATTGCTGAATTGGTTTAAAACGTGTATTGACCTGTGTATAAAGTGAAATTTCATTTTTGACAATCAAATTTTGACTTTTAACTGAGACATATTTATTTTTTTTGTTGCTGAAATACACTTTTACTTAATAAGAAAACGACCAAGAAAACAATTTTGAGTAAATTCATGAAAAAGTATATAACGAAATAGTGCATTGAAAAATATTTATATAGCTCGGTAAATTTTTACCGGCTTTTCAAAAGCAAAGTTGCATTTTACACGCAGACAAATACACGTTTTAGCCCAAAACAGATATCATACGGTTCCCATATAAAATTCTAATGAAAAACAACATCAAATTTTAATAATTACAAAAAAAAAACATAAAGAAATGGGTTTGATGGGGAAAAATATATGATTTTCAATGCCTCTGCGTACATGTATATGCCATTTGAAAGGTCTTGGTCTTGTCTTTCCAAATCCACCGAGAATTTAAAGTTCGGTTGACACTAGACTAAGATACAGACTAATAACTAAACCGAGGTAGAAAAACCGGGTTTTTACCCGTAATTCAAGATTTTGGAGCTGTTTCGCAAATTTCAAAGACGGAGTGTCGTTGTGAACGATAAGACCTATCAGAAAAATAATATCATGTCCCAGGTATCCCAACTTTGTTCTATTTTGTATCAATGTTATTATAAAAAAAATTAGTTTTATTATAAAATTGTAAAAGTTGATTCTTTATGAAATATTTTTGGTATCTAGACATGTTCCGATTATATTAGTATGTTCACAAAGGTTGTTCAGCTTTACCGTTGCTACAATTTTCCCAAAAATATATATAAAATTATTTTTCTTTAACTTTTTCAAAAAAATCTAAGATAAAATACATTTTTGCTATAAAACTTTAGGAAAAACTATAAATATAGTTAAGCGATATTTTTAAGTTATTTTAAGACCGAGCTGTACTTAAAAATTTAAGTACGGATATCATTAATATAACTCCGGAATTTCTCAGAATGAGTTTATACTCATGCTAAATCAAATTCAAAAACTTGAATTGAGTAAAACTTTTTGAAAAAAGAAATAGTTTTGATTAAATTATATGTTTTGTAATGTACAACGCTAAAACTTAACTATGTATTTGTATACATATGTGGTGCCAGCTAAAGTAGTTGACGCGAGACTAATAAGCCGAAAAAACCGAATTCCACTCCGTAGTCGGTCAAAAAATATAAAATAGGCACAACAGGAAATATATAAAAAAACGAAAATATATAAAAAAGGAAAGCAGAAAAGGGAAAAGACAAAACTTTTTGCAACAATATCAATACCGATTTAGGTAAGAACCCGACTAAAAGTAAGTGTTTAGTACTTAATTGATCCGTACATAAATCATTCATTCTGTATTCGATTGAAAAAATCCTTACCGTACTTTCGAGGACGCTTGCGATTGATCTAAGTACGTTTAAGTTCATTTGTATTCTTAGTATCCAAACAAATTATGAAACCAAAAACTTAAAGTAGCAGCCGGTATTGTATGTCAATGAACCTTGTACCATATCTTACACATTTATCTTTTTGTTTTATTTTATTAACAAACTAATATGTATGTTAAAGCAATCTCTGTAATATAGTTCAAAGGAAGTTTTTTATAAAATTCAAAAAGGACGCAAAATCGTCTTCATTTCTTATGGTATTACTGAGCAACGACAAAGGATTTTGTCGCAAGCATGTACCGCTATAATATTGATTTACTACACTGTGCAACAGTGCAAAAATTACAAGGTCGTGACTATATGGGTTCGATTCTACTATCGAATTGTAGTAAAACCGTATACTCAGCTTGGACAATTTGGTGGCCTCCAAAGTTTCCCAATATTACCATGATTCCCAAAAAAAAGGTGTCACCAGTTTTTGCAAAATAGCTAATCAGCACTTAAAAACATCGCTTAGCTATGTTCGGCAAAAATGTAGCCAAGAGTAGTTTGAATATATAAAAAAAGGTGTCACCAGTTTTTGCAAAATAGCTAATCAGCAGTTAAAAACATCGCTTAGCTATGTTCAGCAAAAATGTAGCCAAGAGTAGTTTGAATATTTTTTGCTAAAATTTATTTTATCTTAGAGTTTTTTTGAAAATAGTAAAGAACATTTTTTTTTAAATTCTTGATCATAACTTTTAGGAAATCCTGATTTTTCGTACACTACATTTGGGAAAATTGTAGCCACGGTAATGAACAACTTTTGTGAACATACCAATATAATCTGAACGTGTCTAGATGCCAAAAATAGGTCATAAAAAAATCAATTTCTACAATTTTATAATAAAACTAAATTTTTTGAATAATAACACAAAATAGAACAAAGTTGAGATACCTGAAACAGGGTATTATTTTTCTGATAGGCCTTGTCGGCTAGAACGAGTCTCCGTCTTTGAAATTTGCGAAACACCTCCAAAATCTTGAGTTACGGGTAAAAAACCGGGTTTTCTACCTTGGTTTAGTTATAAGCCTGTATCTTAGTCTAGTGTCAACCGAACTTTAAATTCTCGGTGGATTTGGAAAGACAAGACCAAGACCTTTCAAATGGCATATACATGTACGCAGAGGCATTGAAAATCATATAGTTTTCCCAATCAAACTTGTTTTTTATGATTTTTTTTGTCATTTCTTAAATATGATGGCGCTTTCCTGTGCCATTTTACATAGAAACCGTACTATTGCTGAATTGGTTTAAAACGTGTATTGACCTGTGTATAAAGTGAAATTTCATTTTTGACAATCAAATTTTGACTTTTAACTGAGACATATTTATTTTTTTTGTTGCTGAAATACACTTTTACTTAATAAGAAAACGACCAAGAAAACAATTTTGAGTAAATTCATGAAAAAGTATATAACGAAATAGTGCATTGAAAAATATTTATATAGCTCGGTAAATTTTTACCGGCTTTTCAAAAGCAAAGTTGCATTTTACACGCAGACAAATACACGTTTTAGCCCAAAACAGATATCATACGGTTCCCATATAAAATTCTAATGAAAAACAACATCAAATTTTAATAATTACAAAAAAAAAACATAAAGAAATGGGTTTGATGGGGAAAAATATATGATTTTCAATGCCTCTGCGTACATGTATATGCCGTTTTAAAGGCCTTGGTCGTGTCTTTCCAAATCGACCGAGAAATTAAAGTTCGGTTGACACTAGACTAAGATACAGACTAATAACTAAACCGAGGTAGAAAAACCGGGTTTTTACCCGTAATTCAAGATTTTGGAGCTGTTTCGCAAATTTCAAAGACGGAGTGTCGTTGTGAACGATAAGACCTATCAGAAAAATAATATCATGTCCCAGGTATCCCAACTTTGTTCTATTTTGTATCAATGTTATTATAAAAAAAATTAGTTTTATTATAAAATTGTAAAAGTTGATTCTTTATGAAATATTTTTGGTATCTAGACATGTTCCGATTATATTAGTATGTTCACAAAGGTTGTTCAGCTTTACCGTTGCTACAATTTTCCCAAAAATATATATAAAATTATTTTTCTTTAACTTTTTCAAAAAAATCTAAGATAAAATACATTTTTGCTATAAAACTTTAGGAAAAACTATAAATATAGTTAAGCGATATTTTTAAGTGCTGATTAGCTATTTGGCAAAAACTGATGACACCTTTTTTTGGGCATCATGGTAATATTGGGAAACTTTGGAGGCCAATAAAAAAACGGGTCACCAAATTAGCCAAACTGAGTATAGGGTTTTACTACAATTTGATAGTAGAATCGAACCCATATAGTCACGACCTTGCACTTTTCAAAAGATCTTCATTTGTCGCATAGTGTTATTAATGATGACATCGTTACTACCGCTTAAAGCAAAAAATTACCATCCATAGGATGACTTAAGAATATAAAAACGTCGTTCTAAGGATTTATGACGTACATAAAATACCAGACAACAATATTAAAAACGCTGAGATGAATGACACAATTTAAAATTGTTATTAAATTCTTCTGGTTTCTTGACCTCTTTTTAATTATTATATTCTGATATTTTTAAGGTTTAGGTCTTTTTATTTTAATTTTATTTCTTAATTCAATATTTTATTTCAAAATAATTAATTTCCTGAAGAAGTCACACAAAGGAGTAACGAAATATTGAAATTAAGAAATAAGATTAAAATAAAAAGACCAAAGCTTAAAAAAACAGCTAACACAACAGTGTTGTGTTCATGGCGTAATTAAACCAGGTGACAGCGTAAGGGCTACTACTACAACAATACAACAACATAGGTCTTTTTGTTTGTGTAATAAAGTTTTGAATGTCAAAACATGAGTGAAACACAAATCCAAAACATGCTACAATTGTACTTTTTATGGTACATTTCCGACCTTGGTGGTACCGTGGTACTACCGCGAATTACTTGGTACAATTTATATATCTCAATCAATCTATAATCGGACTAATCCATAAAAACTATTTTACGTTTGTTATAAGCTTATTTGAAAAATGTATACAGACATTTTTTAAATAAAAGTAAAATATTTTTTTATATAAGTAAAATATTTTTTATGATTCACAATAATTAATTTACTGTATGGCAATATGTATTCGAGCCAGCATTATTGAAATTATGGAGTCTTTGTTTACTCCTCTACTCGATCAAAGTAACTGATAAAGTATAACTAATTTTCGAGACACTCTTGCTATTAGTATGATGCTTTTTCGCAACTAAAATGTTTTTCGATGTCATCTTACCTAGATCCAAACAATTTGTAAAGTTTGTTTTTGTTTTTTAGTTACTTTCTAAGCATGGGGCTAATTACTTTCGATTTTTGTGTTAATCTCAGAACTGATCAACCACCATTTGATCATCTAGATTTGTCTTAGAACATCCATCTCCTTTGAACTGAGTGGGACTATTCTTGTCCATGTATTCTTTATTTCTACGAGTGTGAATTTGCAATGAATATATGTATTTAATTGTTTCTATAATAACAAAATTTGTATATTAAAATATTTTTTTTAAACAAAATTTATGGATCTATATATATATATATATATATATATATATATATATATATATATATATATATATATATATATATATATGGAATTTAAAACATCAATCTAGTGATCGTCGTCGAAAAATCTTAAAAGATCTTAAAAGGCTTGTGTCAAAAAAATACTACAAATATTTTTTATATACCAAACTTTGAAACTACTCTTTTTGATTTTTTTATGTTTCTCTTTTCAAATTAGATCAAATAAACTGTTTTTGTTTTTAATGTTGATTTATTTTTATTGACCTTATCAGTTTATTGTAATATTAATCAAGCTTATGGTCGTTTTTTATAAAATATTATTTCAATTTTCAACTTAAAAATATGAATGTGGGAACTTCTCATATTCAATTTTCGTTAATAACATTGGTTAAATAGTTGATATTCCTACTAACTAGCACCACTTGCAAAAGTGGAAGAATTGAACAAAGAACGCTGATGAGATGGCGTAGCGGCCTCGAAATCAGTACTGATCCGTTCTGCTGGTTTGATGATTATTGAAAATATTCTTAATATTCCAATCTTAATATAAAAAATAATAAATAGAATTTGAACAAATTCATTTATTAATAAAATAATAAAAAATCATTTGCAGTCATGCAGATTAAGCCCGTTGAAAAAATTAACAATTTACATAAGAAAAGTTCGACTAATAAAAATTCATATATAATTTAAAATATTATTTCTTATAATTTTTATTCGATATTTCGTAAACAGCTTGTTAACATCTTCAGGAAATAAAAATTATTATTATAAAATAAAAACTATCAAATACGCAAGTTATCAATTTAAATGACAAAAGTTTTTTTTATATATTAATGTTATGAGCTAGTGAGGCTACGTTTTTATATAAATAAAACAATTTATTTTATTTCATTTTCCCGACGTTTCGTCAATTATTTGTTGATTTTATCTAGGTTTTTAGGAAATCTATTTAATAATTAAAAACATAACATTATTATATTGTACACTTTCGCTTATTATAATGGGAACTTACAATAATTTGTTTATTATAATTTACATATTAATTTTTTAAATATGTTTTTTTTTAACAATGCTATGGTTTTCCATTTCATATAAACACAAATTACAGCTTAAAGCTTTTTCACGGCTTTACTCAATAGCTAACTTATAATTAGTGCTTATGTTGTCCGTGTCTTCTTTTAAATTCATCGTCCTTTTCCTTTTTTGTTGAATTCTTAAACTTCCTATAGTGTATCTTTTCTTTTCAATGTTTTCCTTGTCTAGTATCTTTACATTTTTAAAATCAGCAGTGTGATTGTTGTCCAGTATGTGTTGTGATAATGCTGTTGAGTGTTTCTTCTTTCCTATGTCTGTCCTATGCTCTCTTAGTCTCATTTCTAAGTTTCGTTTCGTCGTACCTATGTATAACATATCACAGCTGTTATTGTTATTGCCATTGCATTTTATTTCGTTAAAAGTTAAAAACAAAAGTTTTTGTTTTTGACTTATGCAGATTTTTATTTATTCGTGCAAAGCTACTAACAGTTTCAAATAATATACTTGCAATGGTCGCTTTCTCATATAAAAACCGTACAGGTACCTGGGTACCTTGGTGCGCAGTAAAAGTTGTTTAAAATAAAATGGTCTCCCAGGCAAATTACAACTCGCGTCTGCACAATAACTCAATAGTTTAAAAGTTAGTAGTTATCAAAAAGTTTCAAATACAACTTGCGTATCAATTTAAATGACAAAACTTTTATTGAAGACGCCAAAGGCACCCGGGTACCTTGGTGCGTACATGAGGGTTAAGCAATCTTTGACAGTGCAAACTCACAACAAACAAAAATCCAATAAGAGCAAACAATTTTTTACATTCTTAACGCTGCCACCTGGTTAAGTACGCCCTGGTTGTGTTGAACTCGGAGTTTGGAGAACTATTTCGCAATACATATACAAATATATGTTTCTGCGGGTTACGAAAACTGAGAAATATACGATTAAAGTTTTTAATATGTAAGCTTTTAGATACGACTGTACAAAATATATATTGCTACCACTTTGGTTCAGCTTGAGATTTAGTGCTGACATTGTTTTTACATATGAAGATGATATAAAAGATCGCTGTCGTTTAAATAACTAAAAATTTTAATATTTTGAGATGACCATGCAATAAAGGATCGGTATGGTGTTGGCAATAGAATTTGACAGTTAAATACATGATTATTTCTAAGTTTATTGCACGTAAATACCCCCGGTAATAGAGGACCCCAATATTTTTATGTGCTATGAAATCAATCAAATCGATATA
This sequence comes from Linnaemya tessellans, assembly GCA_951800035.1. NCBI lineage: Eukaryota > Metazoa > Arthropoda > Insecta > Diptera > Tachinidae > Linnaemya > Linnaemya tessellans. The sequence goes on along the minus strand of OX637534.1, from coordinate 63,790,280 downwards.
GCTACTCCAAGTTATAATTATGCTATGAAAGCTAAGTTGCTGCTCCGTTAATTTTGTTTCATTTGGAATAAGTATCCTTATATTTTTAATGCTTAACAGAGACCTATTAATGTTCTTGGTTTAAGTCTAGGGTTATAAATTTCAACATTTAATTTCACCACACATTTAAAATAGTTGTGAAAACGTTTGCCAAATAATTCTTCAAGTCAAAGTGTACAAACTTCCATTGATTAAAAAATGGTTTAAGAAATACAGAGCGAATAGCTTACTTAAAAATAGATAACATTTTTCTACACTCCAAAAGAGAATTGCAAGGTATATTCACTTTGTCATTCCCTCTGTAACGCAGCGAAATATCAGTCTGAGACACCGTAAGGTATATATACCTTTGATCAGTGAAGAAATGTGAGACGATCTAGCCATATCCGTCCGTCCGTCTGTGAAAATCATGATTCAGTCCAAACGAAAAGACCCAGATCCTTGAAACTTTCTATAAATATATCTTGGAGCACAGCACAGCTGAAGTTCATAAAAGGGCTGAATCGGGCCAGAGGGAAAAAATTTCCCCTAAGAAGAACTAAACCAACCTCTTAAAAACCACATAATTTGTAATTTTTTTTTCTAATTTTGTTAAGCGAATGAGATATTTATATGGCAAAGAAAATCCAACGCTTTAAGTTTGGAGCCATAAAATCAAAAAATAAATAATTTTTGTACCCCACCCTCTTTAGTGGGCCTTATTATATGCAAAAACAGTGTAAAAATGTAACACATTGTATTACTTAAGAATACATTCCTCAAAAATAACCCTCTGACCCTACAAACAAAATTTTTATACTTAATTATCCCACAAATTTAGTTTGAGTGTTTTATGGCAAAGGTAAAAATTGTATTCGATAAGTCTATATTCCTTAAAAATTTTATTTATAAGATTTTACGACGAAGGTATTATGTTCCCTGTGTATTCCTCTGCCCTACCCCTCTACCCCACCTTGCCCTCGTAAATTACCTTATCAAAAAAAATTGTTCTACACTTAAATTTAGTGTTTAAGTTTTTACGATTTAGGTGAGATGTTTCCCTCACGGCCTTTCTCGGAGTGACCCTGTATAGACTTTCAAAATTGGGCACAGAAATATCTTAAAGGGACTGTGATTCAGCAGGTTAAACATTTTTAACTTATCTCATTCCCTTTTTTGCACGTTGATATAAAATATTAATAAGTAAGTTGTTATGCTGATGGAATTGTCTCAGTCATGCTCCTCCCAACACATTGGAAACGACCGTATTAAAATACATTTTTTTCTTGTTTACTTAAGCCAAATACCATAAAAATGTAAATTTTAATACGAATAAAAACAGATTTTTTATTTACTACAGTACTTTTCGCTTATAGTCCACAACTGTAGTTGCCCAACTTTTGTGGACTATAAGCGAATTTGGACTATAACCGATTTTCTTTATAAGCCACTTAATGGATTATAAGTGAATCCTGATTTAACTCACATTTTGGACTATATAAAATTATTTTCTTCCACTTTTTTAAAACAAAATAAAAGTTTATTTAAAGCAACCAAATATTGATTTAATTTAAATCAATAGTTAAAACAAAAACATTTATCATTATACCCTCCAAAAAAGAATATGGAGGTTATATTCACTTTGTCATTCCGTTTGTAACGCAGCGAACTATTCATCTGCTACCCCATAAAGTACATATATATATTCTTGATCAGTGATGAAATCTAAGACGATCTGAGCATGTCCGTTTGTGGAATAGACGATTCAGTCCAAACGAAAAGAGCCAGACTCTTGAAATTTTGTATAAATATGTCCTGAAGGACTACAGGTTAAGTTCGGAAATGGGCTAAATCAGGCGAGTGGGAAAAAAGTTCCCCTAAGAAAAACTAAACCAACCGCTAAAAAACAACATAATTTTTAACGCTTTTTTTCGTAATTTTGTTAAGCAAATGATATATTTTTATGTCAAAGAAGGTCCAACGCGTTAAAGTTGGAAACCTAAAATATACAATTAAAACAAGTAAAAGAGCTATATTCGGCCGTGCCGAATCTTAAATACCCTTCACAGGTGTAATTCTTTCTTTCTTGCTAAAACAGGAAGTAGGTTTAATTAAAAGATGTAACATAGTTTTACTTGACAAAAAAAATTTTAATTTTAAAATTTTTTGGTCACTTTCACCTACCATAAAATATTTTATTTGTTCAACCCTGGAGTCGAAATTTTGATTTTTTAAGATTTTTTTTAAGAAAAACTCAAATTTTGTAACCAGTTTGGTTATTGCATGTAGTACAAAATATTGCATGTACCAAAAAAACTTTCATTTTCACAACCCTGGAAGCGAAATTATAATTTTTCGTTTTTTTTTTATTAGTGGAACCTTTCATGAGGTATAAAGTAATTTTTTTTTTTTTAATTTCAAATTTTTCACCATTTTGGTCACTTCTATGTACTACTATATATTGCACTTGTCCATCCCAGGATTCGAAATTTAATTTTTTATTTTTGATATCAATTTTGTTCTTCCTAAATTATAAGACAGGATAAGTTAGCAAAAAAAACATCTGTTTTCTCTTTGATTAATTTCACGTATAAAAAAATGCAAATTCACACTCCTGGAACCAAAATTTGAATTAAAAATTTTTATTTTTTGCCAATACAAATCTTCATAGCGTATAAAGAGGTTTTGTTAAAGAAAAACTTAAAAATTTGAACAATTTTAGTTACTACATGTACTACAAAATACGGAATGGGCCGGAAAAAATATTTTTAATTTTCCATCCCCTGAAAAAATTGTTATTTTTTAGTTTTTACTAGACCATTGAGGCTTCCCAAAGCAAGAAATAGGTTTAATTCACAAACATTAAAGAAACAAGTAAAAGTGCTATATTCGGCTGTACCGAATCTCAAATACCCTTCACCGATGTATTTCTTCTTTCTTTCTTTCTTGCCAAAACAGAAAGTAGGTTTAATTAAAAAATCAAAATGATGTTATCGGTTACATTTATATTTATAAAAACGTTTAAATTTTTCGGCTAGGAAGCTAAATGTTTGGCTTTTATATCTAATACCAATGAACGTCTTTCAAAAATATTATATATATTTAATTTACAAACAAAACAAAAAATCCGTTTCATGTACCCCAAAAAGTTGTAATTGTCCAACCGTAGAATCGTCTTTAAGATTTTGTTCGTTTTTAATACCAGTTTACTTCTGATGTATATAGTAGGTATATATAATTCATCATAAAAATCTAAAATATCAAATAAAATGGCTGCTTTTATGAACCAGAAAATGTCGATTTTCCAACCCTGGAACCAAAATTTTAGTTTTTTAAAATTTTTTAATACCAATTTGATTCTTAGCGAAGTATATAATAGGATTAAGTCTCCTGAAAAAAAACAAAATTGGGAACTTATATGGTTACTTTTAAGTACCAAAAAATTTCGATTTTCCAACCCTGGAACCGAATTTATAATTTTTTGATACTAGGTTAATTTTTTCTGAAATATCTAATAGGCTTAATTCACAAAAGCACAAAATGTGGAATTTATGTATGTACTATTATGTACGAAAAATATTTCGATTTTCCAACCCTGGAGTCGAAATTTTGATTTTTAAGATTTAATACCAATTTTGTTCTTCCTGAATTATAAAACAGCTTTAATTAGCAAAAAGAAACAACGTCAATTGCTTTTATGGTTACTTTTATGCAGAATAAATATTTCAATTTCCCAACCCTGGAAATGAAATTTAAATTTTTTTTACCAATGCAACTCTTAATGAGGCATGTAATAGTTTCATTTAGGTCATTTTTATGTACCACAAAATATTGCAGTTATCCAACTCTGGAATCTAAATTATGATTTTTTTTTATGAGATTTGTTTTTATTTGGCCCTGTTTGCGTTGTATAATGATTGTTGACTAATTGTCTTTAGCTAATTGCGGCCTAACTTTTTCTTTATGTCAATAAAAATTCCTTTTATTACATATTTTACCCGACGTTTCGTCAATTTTTTGTTGACTTTTTCAAGGGTTTGTCTATTTTAAATTGAAATTAAAACTTAAATAATTACAATACATACACACCAAAGTAATTTTACATTGATACTTACAATTATTCAAAAATGTATTAAAAACATAAATAAAAGCATAATTAAAATTCAAAATTAAAGATGGATAGAATTACATTTTTAACATTTATTTATTACTTAAAGCTACTCTGTAACTTGTTTGATTTTTTTTTTAATTTTTCGTTTTTCCTGATCTAAAAAATAGTTTTAATTAGTAAAAAACAACTTCAATTACCATTTTGGTTACTTTTATGTATAAAAAAATTTCAATTTCCCAATCCAGGAAGCGAAATTTAAATTTTTTAAAATTATTTCATCAATGCAAATCTTCATAAGGTATAAATAAGTTTTGTTTAAGAAAAAAATCGAATTTTGCAACCATTTTGGTTATTACATGTACTACAAAATATTGCATGTACCAAAAAAAAAATTTAATTTTTCCAACCCTGGAAACGAAATTTTAATTTTTTTTTGTTTTTTTATCAGTGCAACGCTTCTTGAGGTATAAAGTAGTTTTATTTAAGAAAAATTGCAAATATTTTACAATTTTGGTAACTTTCATGTACCATAAAATATTGCACTTGTCCATCCCTGGATTCCAAATTTTATTTTTTATTTTTGAATTTTTTATACCAATTTTGTTCTTCTAAATCATAAAACAGTTTTAGTTAGCAAAAAACAAAAAAAAAACCTGAGTTGCCTGTTTGACTCCAGGGTTGGACAAATGAAATATTTTATTGTACATGAAAGTGACCAAAAAGTTTAAAAATTTTAATTTTTTTGTCAAGTAAAACTATGTTACACCTCACTATGAATTGCATTGATAAAAAATAAAACTTCGCTCCCAGAGTTGAAAAATCTAAATATTTTTCGTACATAATAGTACACACATAAATTCCAAATTTTGTGCTTTTAGTGAATTAAACCTATTAGATATTTAAGAAAAAATTAAACTAGTATCAAAATATTATAAATTCGGTTCCAGGGTTGGAAAATCGAAATTTTTGGTACATTAAAGTAACCATATAAGTTCCCAATTTTGGTTTTTTACAGTGACTTAAACCCATTTTATACCTCTCGTTAAAAATTTTAAAACTAAAAATTCGGTTCCAGGGTTGGAAAATCGAAATATTTTTGTTACCTAAAAGTACATAGATAAATTCCAAATTTTAGTGAATTAAACCTATTTTATATATCAGAAAAAATTAAATTAGTATTAAAAAACTAAAAATTCGAGTGGTCGGCATATTTATTTTGGCACCTGAGAAATTTTGCCATTTTGAGTTTTTTCAGATATCCAAAACATTAAAAATTCCAAATTTTTTTAAGTGAAATTAGCATTTATTTAATAACTAAAAAACATAAAATCATAACTTCTTAAATTAAATTTGCATTCTATGCAACTAATTTAAAAATTTAGGGGGTGGCATAAGTATTTTAACTCTTTAAACGAAAATATGTTATTCCAACTTTTATAATACTTTTAGATATTTTTAATATTAATAAAATGTGTATTCTCCTTTAGCGGCAATGACTTTGCGGAGTGTTTTAGGAACTGAATCGATCAAGTTTTGAATGTATTTTGTTGGTATGTCCTCCCACAAAGATTTAACCTCTGAAATTGTTCCTTCACTGGTTCTTGTCAGATTTGCGGTTCTTTGGCGCTTTATATAGTATGACCAAACATTCTCAATCACATTCAAATTCGGACTTTGGGGTGGCCAATCCCAAGTTTCAATGCAATTTTCTGTCAAAAATGTCTTAGTCATTTTACTCTTGTGGCAAGGCGCATTGCCCTTTTGGAAAATAAATGACGGTCCAATCAACCTATCGCCAGAAGGAAAAGCGTGTTCATCTAAAATTTTCAAATATTTGTTTTAGTTCATCGATCCGTCGATGGGAACCAAGTCTCCCAAGCCTTTATATGCTATACAGCCCCAGAACATGACTGTGCCACATCCATGACTAACTTTTTCGACAACAGGTGCGATTTTCTTTCGAGTTTTTTGGTGTAGTCTAACAAAAACTTTTTTCTTTGACGAGTGATACTCGAAAGTACTTTCGTCGATCCATATGACGCTTTACCAGAATGATAGGGGCTTGTCCACGTATCTGTTTGCGAATTCTAACCTCTTAATTTGGTTCCTTGGGGCTATACATGGAATTGATCTTGCTACATATGTATTAATGTTGGCTTCTTTTAGAAGTCGTCGAACTGTTCTTTCGCTTAAATTACTATCACAGTGCGAATTCCATTCCAACGCAGCGGCTTTGGGTGTCAAACATGGATTAGATTTGAATTTTCTGATAATTTGTCGATCTTCCACTGCCGTTGTTTTACGTTTTCTTCCTGTTCGAGGCAAATTAATGACAGATTCTGTGTCTTTACATTACAACAACGACTGGTTTATATTAGAGCTTAACATTAAAAACAAAATGAAGGGAAATTATAGAATGTCAAAATAATTATGCCGTTACAAATTATTGTACCAAATTGCATTTCTCCCTTCAGAATGAGAATGGGTAAAGATTTTAACAAAATATTTTGCATACGTATACTTAAGAATTAGTGTAAAGAAAATATCATGATAACTGTGCCGTTATAGGAATTTCAAAATTAAAAAACAATAAAACAATTCTTCACTATACTTTGTCAAAATATATATGCCGACCACTGTAAATAAATAATTAACAATAATAGCTACCACAAATTCTTTCTTCAAAACTAGCATCTATAACGGTAATAGTGTGTTATTCTTTCTATAATTCAGGCACCAACCAAATGGTTCATACCTGGGTGAAGTCCTAAATCAATTGAAAGTTTACACGTATTTATCGAATTCACTGTTACTTTTTAACTAATTTTTTCATTAGAAGTAAGTATGAATTTACTATAAAATGTTAAATTGAATTAAGATTCTATAGGCTAATTGTTCGAAATTTTTAATTTAAATCTCAGAAAGACATGATAAATATTCCAAGGCACAAAGGCAAGTCTTACTACATACAAATTTAAGCTTTGGCTTGAGGTACCAATAATATATTGGAAAAACGTTCACATGTACTTAAGTATAAAATTCAAACCAAAAAAGTTTGACTTAGGTATGATGGAACAAGAAATTCAGAAAAATGGGTCATGAAGAAAAATAAGCAAACGGTAACACGGGTATTATAACAATAACATGTTAACATCAGCTTGATACAGTTCTCGTATTCTTTTTCACAATAAAATTTGGAACTGTTATCACATTCAACTAAGCCACCTAATAAGTGGTGACAAACACAATACACATGAGCACTGATGATGAAAGGGTTGCGTCTTTCGAAAACAGCTGTTCTGCTCTGCTGTGTAAGTTGAATAACAAAAACTGATGTTGACTTGCCTTTGTGCCTTGGAATATTTATCATGTCTTTCTGAGATTTAAATTAAAAATTTCGAACAATTAGCCTATAGAATCTTAATTCAATTTAATATAGCAATATAAAATGTTCGTTAAAATTCTTACTACATACAAATTTAAGCTTTGGCTTGAGCTACCAATAATAAATCGGAAAAACGTTCACATGTACTTAAGTCTAAATTTCAAACCAAAAAAGTTTGACTTAGGTATGATGGAACAAGAAATTCAGAAAAATGGGTAATGAAGAAAAATAAGCAAACGGTAACACGGGTATTATAACAATAACATGTTAACATCAGCTTGATACAGTTCTCGTATTCTTTTTCACAATAAAATTTGTGTAAATAGGAACTGTTATCACATTCAACTAAGCCACCTAATAAGTGGTGACAAACACAATACACATGAGCACTGATGATGAAAGGGTTGCGTCTTTCGAAAACAGCTGTTCTGCTCAGCTGTGTAAGTTGAATAACAAAAACTGATGTTGACTTGCCTTTGTGCCTTGGAATATTTATCATGTCTTTCTGAGATTTAAATTAAAAATTTCGAACAATTAGCCTATAGAATCTTAATTCAATTTAATATAGCAATATAAAATGTTCGTTAAAATTCTTACTACATACAAATTTAAGCTTTGGCTTGAGCTGCCAATAATAAATTGGAAAAACGTTCACATGAACTTAAGTATAAAATTCAAACCAAAAAAGTTTGACTTAGGTATGATGGAACAAGAAATTCAGAAAGATGGTTCATGAAGAAAAATAATCAAATGGTAACACGGGTATTATAACAATAACATGTTAACATCAGCTTGATACAGTTCTCGTATTCTTTTTCACAATAAAATTTGTGTAAATAGGAACTGTTATCACATTCAACTAAGCCACCTAATAAGTGGTGACAAACACAATACACATGAGCACTGATGATGAAAGGGTTGCGTCTTTCGAAAACAGCTGTTCTGCTCTGCTGTGTAAGTTGAATAACAAAAACTGATGTTGACTTGCCTTTGTGCCTTGGAATATTTATCATGTCTTTCTGAGATTTAAATTAAAAATTTCGAACAATTAGCCTATAGAATCTTAATTCAATTTAATATAGCAATATAAAATGTGCGTTAAAATTCTTACTACTTACTATAAAATGGTTTAGCTGGTCTCCTAAATCATTTTATATTGCTTTCAGTCATGTAATGTAGAATTTATACATATTATTAAAAATTCATTTGATAAAATAGTTTGATGATGTCCTAAAAACAAAGACAAAAACAGATTTACTTTATATGCGATCAGTTCACTTCTAGGCATCAGATGGGACTGAAAATATTAAATAATGTTGCCAAGAATTGGTAATAGCAAATGATGCTATAAAAGGAATGTATTTATAATAAATAGCATGTATGTATATGTTGGCGATTTTGTCAGATGTAGAAGAATATTGATATGATATAATCAACAATTTATTACGGTATTCATCGCAAGCTTTTCATATATTGTTGCTTGTATAATAGTTTAAATTTTATCCTGATAAAGTTCTTAAATTATTAAAAAACTATTTATGTTTTTGTGGGTACATTAATAGTTTTGAAAATAATTTTTAGTTATGTTTACAACGATTTTTTGTTTTATAAGTTTTATAATTAATACTTTCTTAGTAATAATTAATTCAATTGAAATAATTTCAAAATAACTTAGGAATAGTCTTTGTAATAGTCAACTTTATTTTGTTACTGGTCCAATATTGTTTTTTGTATGATAATATGTATTTTAATTGGCATATACATACATACATACACACATGCAGACGTGTACGATATTAAAGATATCAAAATTTTGGCATATTTACCAAAAAATTTTTAAAAACTTTATCTTGATTTGTATGTACTGGTTGTAAATAATTCCAAACGATTTGACTTTTTGTAAAATGTTTTTCATAAATAAATACCAATTAAAAAAGCGAAGATTATAAATATGGCAACATTGTTAATGTGTTGCACATATGCCGGCCTGGCTGTCTTTAAGAGTTTGGATTGCTCGTTACTTTGTATTAATTCTTCCACTTTTTATAGACTTGTTTATTTGTGTACTTCTTAATAAATATCTACATTAGATGGAATTTATAAAGTAAAAGTTGTTGCTGATATGAAAAGTAGATGCTACTTCCAAGTAGAAACATAATAGAGTTTATTTACCATTATCGTTTTCATAGAAACCAATTTTTGTTTACTAATTTAATTAAGAGACTATTTTATTTTTTCACAAATTGTGTAACAATACACTCTTATTGTTAATTGTATGGGAATTTTTAAATTGATTTTGATTTATGGTTAATTGTTATTTGCTCAATGGATTAGACACAAAGTTAAATTTCTGTAAGCCGTTTAGACACTTCAGAGGTGAGATTAATGTGTTTATATAATTATATGTTTAAGCACATAAATGGAATTGCTTTATATATGTACGAATACCAACTCAGCATTCTTGCCTTCAACTGGGAGTATCGAAGTTTAGCAGTTGATAAAAATATTGAAGGTACATCTGTCAAACAGTTTGTCATTTATTTATTCTGTTTGGCAAAATCACAATGGACGCATATATCATTCAACAACACGTGCAAATAATAAAACTGTTTCATTAAAATAAGGGTTGTATTTGGGCAACGCGCTTCAGCGATGACGCCCATTTCTGAAGATCTGAACAAATCAAAGTTTCGAATTTGGAAAATCGGCATAATATGTACTCAGAAAAATTCACGGTGTTATTGTTCCGTATTAAAAAAGTTGTCTGCCAGGACAAAACTGTCAACAGCGAGCGGTAAAGATGGATGATTATCAAGTTATTTTGGCCTGAATTGTCAAATTTGGTCTGATTTATGCGCCAGTCATGAACAATTTTAAATTTTTGATGCGCTCTACCGAGAGAAGCCCTGACAGATATTTAAACGATGTTATATTGCACACATAGTGGTACCAATAAACCTTTCAAGCGAATAAAAAATTTCGATATTTCACACACTTTGTTTTATTTCAATTTGTGGGTGCTGTTGGCTGAAGTAGTAGAACACGAGACTATGAAGCGGAGGGTCGTGAGTTCGATCCCGCGCTGAGTCATGAAATACTGTGTTGAATTCTTCTGAACAGCATTAGTGCGTGGTTGTGTTAGTCGTTGCCAACCTGTTTCAATGATGAAGGCATAGTCACTGATCACTGAACATAATTGGCAGCGACTGACACTATCATGTACTAAAAGCAGAGTAACAGCACCCACCTTCGTCGGCCCTGTAGCAAAAATTAGCCGGCGAAGTAAAAGGTTGAAATAGCTACAAAAACAACTGTCTATCTTCTCATCTTTCCTAATCTGTCCCCTCAATACTATCCCCTCGTTTAGAGTTCCGGCGCAATGCATTGCATATATAGGGGTCATCTCCTGAGTGCTGGTCCAAGATAAAAAAAAAAATTTAATTAGAGATAGGAAGCGCTTGCTGGAAGATGCTTTATATACTACACATGATAAAATACGCCTATAAAACAAATGATATCTGACATTGTAAATAATGTTGGAAGAGCTGTTGTGTGTATGCAAATGACAGCAATCTAGAATACTTTTACTTATTGTTCCTACATCGAAGACAACTATAATTTTTCCAAAATATACTAGTATTTTTCGAGTGATAGAACTTTAAGGATACTAATATTAAATACGACAGTAATTCGTAATATATATATAGAATGTAACATATTGAGTTAAAAACTTGAGAGGAAGGGCAAACCCAAAAATTATCAAAGGAAATAGATATTACTATAGCTCCAAAGAGAAGTAAAATTTGAAAAAGATACGTGTTGGGAAAGAACGAGAGTTTATAAAATTAGATAGAAAAACCGCTAAATTTTAATTATTGAATCGTAATAGAATTTATTTTATATTTTCCTACATAAAAATCTCTATTATTATTATTATTACTTAGAGTCAGAATCACTGAATTTAGAACATTTTATGGGCTGTCTCTCTCCTTATATTAAATATGAATTTGTTTCTTAATGAAATATTGTTGTGCCATCAGCTGGAATTGATGGTCATCGAAACCACTAGTTGTTTTATTTAATTTCGTAGAAACTCCTACGAAACATTTTTGGCGCCCGAGCAGGGACGAAAGTACATTTCGTTGTAAAATAAAAAACAAGTAAAAACGTCATATTCGACCGGGTCGAATCTTAAATACCGTCCAAATATATAGTAAATAAATTTAATATGTTTAACTTGGTAGGACAGAATTCCTTTATATAATATCGTACGTCAACGACCACTAAAAGGGGCGGGGTCGAAAAATAGACATGGGCATTGCCAGACCGTCTTAGACTTCATCACAGATCAGGAATATATATACTTTATGGGTTTCAATTCTCTTTGGAGGGTATTAAAACTGTATTTTGGCGGGGTCGCTCTGGCAAGGGCTGAGGGGGACGCATTTCACCTTTGTCATAAAACTCTAAAAATAAATGTTTGGAATTATTATATACAGAATTTAAAAAAAAAATTGTTTTGATAGCGTCATTTTTTTTGTCAGAGTAGTACCAGGTTACGTCTCAGCTTCGTCATTAAAGCTTAAAAATTTTATTTTTAAAGAATGTAGGCTTAATTAAAACTATCTGTTAAATTTTTACACTATTTTTGCATATAACAACGCCCACTAAAGGGGGCGGGGTCCAAAAACTATTTTTTTATGGCTCCAAGTTTAACGCGTTGAACCTTCTTTGACATAAAAATATATCATTTGCTTAACAAAATTACAAAAAAACTATAAAAATTATGTTGTTTCTTAGAGGTTGGTTTAGTTCTTCTTTGGGGAATTTTTTTCCCTCTTGTCCGATTTAGCCCATCTCCGAACTTAATGTGTGCTATCCTTCAAGATATATTTATACCAATTTTCAAGAGTCTAGCTCTTTTCATTTCGTCTTAGATTTCATCACTGATCAAGAATATACATATATACTTTATGGGGTCTGAGATAGATATTTCGATGCGCTACAAACGGAATGACAAAGTGAATATACCCTCCATTAGGGTGCACCTTATTTAAAAAAAAGCGAAATAGCACCTTAACTCCCTTCATAAATGTTCTCCGTAACAAAAAAGTATGTTATAAAAAATTGTAGGTAGATTGCATCAGGGGAAGGCGTGCCGCATCCACCCACAAATTGTAAAAATTTTATAAATTGTTATAAAATAACCATTAATGTATTTTCAAGATTCACTAAACTTATAAAAAAGGAATAAGTAGTTTAATTTAGTTTTTACCAACTTTTTTATTACACTTTAACATTCATACAAATTATTTATTTTTTGAATTTAATTTCGTACTTAAATATATTAATTTAAGTTATTTCATATGCTTAATAAAACCGATTTGTTTGCATTTGGATATTGTTTCCTATAATCAGCTACAATTTGCATTATGAACTGTTTCTCCTCTTCATCACGCGACAAAACTTGATTGTATTCTTCCATAAGCTTTACAGCCCTTTCTGCAGTATCATTGACAACTTTCAATTTACCAACCATTTCCAAGCCAATTTTATACGATTTATCGTTTTCCCATTCCCTAGGATCTTTCTTCAAAAAATCCGTTGGGATACAATATCGGTTGAAAAAATTTAAAGTTTTTTGCGAGATAAAATCTTCAATATTTTTATTAACGTACTGCTCTATGTAATGAGGAAGAATTGTAATTTTTTTGTTGTCATCTTCATGGGCTCGATCTAGCGCTGCAACCATGAGTCGTTTTGACTTGTTTGAAATTTGAGTATCATAAAATGATAGCGCTACTATTACTCGCGATAGGTACCATAAATGATTGCAGAATTTTCGAATTAACTCCCGACTTAAATTTTCATCAACTAAATTGTAAAGACATAAACTTTTTAGCAATGTCAAATCTTGGTTAGGAGCTACTGCGGCAATGGCAGCTTTAATCCAAACTTTTAAATATATTTTTATAATCAAAACACATATATAAAAAAAAAATCTCTAATTCCATTTAACTCACAGTCAGCCAAAATGAACTGGTTTCGAAATAAGTAAATTTTTAAACTATATATTGCTTTGGGCATCCAAAGTGCATGGTGGAACGCTTCAGGCATTCGAAATGAAAAATTTGGAAGTGACCCGCCTACGAAAATTACCGCCAATTGGAGAAGTTCTTTGTAATATTCCCGTGGTTGCATATCTTTTAAACTCTTTAATGTAAACTCTTGTATCTCCCTTGTATCCCCAATAACATTTTTCTCATGTAAGTCTTCAACTCCAGACTTAAAATTACTTTTGTCTATTTTAGTCCAGGCATCTCTAAATCTATGAAATATTTTGACAGATACACTCCGTAAAAGTATTTCAAATATGTGATGACGACATGGATAATACAGAAGATCTTTGTTTAGTGTTTGTTCTAAAAGCACACATGCGCCTTGTATTCGTCCTGTGTTTGATGCGGTGGTATCGCAGCACAGGGCTTCCACTTTTTCATCGAGATCCCATTCTTTGAGTAAGTCAAAGACAGCCGTTGCTTGCTGTCTTCCCGTACCTGAAGTTATCGCTGGCATGTCGAGTAGCTGATCTGTTCCAAGATACAACTACAGGCAGACGATCGACGTATTCACTACCCATCAATGATGGCAACATTTTACCATCCCAGTGAACAGTCACCGCCTTAATTTCTTTGTTTTTCAATGTTTCACGGATTATTTTTCTTGCATTAAATCGAAACTTTGTACGCGATCGGCAAATTGAAGTGTAATTTATAATTAAATCGCTAACGTTATGTTTCAATGCTTGCGCAGTTGCTATAAGGATTCGAACGGCGTCACGGTCACTTACTTTACACGTATCTAATACTGACACAAGCTTTGGTGTGATAAAATTATGTCTACCTCGTTTTTTTCTTGAAGTACTAGGACCTGCTTCATATGCTGGCTCTGGAATTTGTTGCACTTCACAATCTTCAATAGTCTCTTCATCACTTGATTGATCTATAAAATTTTATAAGAAATATTGCAGAATAATATAATAGATTCAAACTGAGGACTTGCAAGTGAAGACATGACTGAAATCGCACTACCCCTTCAATATTTACCTTGCAATACGACTGTATGTTTCTCGTGGAAACGTTGTTTTTTTCTCTTCCCTAAGCGATTTTGCTTTTTCTTTTTTCGCCAAGTTGCAGTCACAACCTATCATTGCACCAGGTCTTACCTGTCTTCTTTGATTTGTTAAAAAAAGCTTATCTTCTGCCAGAGTGATAATATCCAATGCATCGGCATGTGCGACATCAAACAAATCATCAAATTTATTTACGAAGTCTTTTTCGCGTTTTTCCTGGAGTAATGTCCGGCGTTTCGAACTTTTTTGCAAGTTTCTCCATTCTAAATACAAACCTTCAACTTTTGACACACATTTTTCAAAAGCTCTAAGTGGTATTCGTGCTTTGTTCACTACAAGGGAAGCACTAGCACGCAAGTCTAGTTTTACTTTTTGCATATTGTAAAATAAAACACGCAAAACTTGGCCATTTGAAGGCAATTTGGCACCGATTATTTGGCAGGCATCATAGCCGAGAAGGTACAACTGCTCCTGTCGTCTTGTGTTCATATTTATTTTTGATATTATTTTACAAACTTGATTGTGTTATCGCTTTATTTCTTTTAATAACACTTGCCCATTCGATACAAATATTATTTAATTGAAGTGCGTTTGCTTTTATTCGGGAATTCACCGTTTTGAACTTCAAATGATGCCGGACTTAACTGACCACATATTTTTCAGTTGTTGTCTGAGCTCACAAACGATATATTACATTTGCTGTTAAAATCACGATATTCTTAATATCATAATATATATTTTTAAAGTATTGCTAAACATTTTTCCTCATTATTATTAATTTGTAAACGGAAAAAGATTCAGGTCGAATAAATTAATTATAGTATATATCAAATTTACCAGTGTTTTATTAAATGACCCGCAAATTAACATCTTAACTTATTTCATATGAATTTAGCATATATATACAACTTGTGGGCGGATGCGGCACGCCTTCCTGTATTACAATCTGCTTATAATTTTACACAGTGCATTTTTGTAATACGTAGAACATTCTTGGGTGGAGTTACGATCTAATCTGTTAAAAAAAATTGTCCCATACATATAAGGCGCACCCTACCCTCCATATTTTTTTTGGAGGGTATAAAAAAATCGTTTGAAGTTTGTTGTAGAATTACCGTGAGCTGATCCTCTGAAGAAATATTACTTTACATGCCTGTTGGAATCGTTAAGCCGTGCGAAAAGAGAAAGGAATAGTGTGGAAGATTGGATTTATTAAATTTGGTGGATAACTTTTTGTAATGTCTTATAACAAAATGAAGGGAAGATTTTCTATTAAACGAGTTGACCAGGTAAAAATAATAAAATACATTTAAGGAAAGTGCACGAATATCACTCAAATCGAGATTTGGCATTCAATAATTGGCATAGAAAATTGGCAAAATTTGATTATTGAAAAATTCTAAATAAATTTTCATTGCACTTAATTTACATGTTTTTTATTAAACCTCCATATGCATGGTAAAGGTCACAAAAAACCAATAAAGAAAAGAATTTTTAATTTGTATATAAAAGAAAACAGTTAACTTGTGCAGAAATAAAAGTTGTTGAACAATACCGTTCTCTTTAAATACATACAGAGAAAATAAGAATATAATTTTTAAACATAAATAAAAAAATTCATTTCTTAAGGCCCGGCACATAGAATCCGTCATACATTATACGTCGTCTTTTTCAACTGACAACTGGCTACACGAACACACGACTACAAAAGCCGTTGGCTGCAATCGTCGCCTTGTAGTCAGCAACTTAATTATTTTTGAGACGGCAGCTACATTGTTAACATCTCATTTTAGTGGTGCTACTTTCATATATAAAAAAGCGCTTATTCTAGATCTATTTATAGACCGAAACAAAATTAATAATTAAAACACTTTATTTGTTTATACATAGCTCTTTATTGTTTTTGCATTTGTAATAAATACATTTTGATGTACTTTTTCTGTTATGGCACTATGAAAATGAGTTTATGAGTTAATTCATTTGTGACCTAACTAACGTATTTTATCGATAACGGCTAGCAAATATAAATAAAATTAGAGTATTCAAAACAATGGAATTTTTACTTGAAAAGTCAGAGACAAAATTTGAAAATTTAATAATGGTGAATAAATTTGAAATATATGACTAACAATAGAAAGACATTTTGAAATACTTTGAAATGATATCCATATCTTTTATATGGGGCCTATGTTCTAGGAGTTATTACCAAAAAAAAAAATTAATTAATATAGAAAATAAAAAAATAAAAGCCAAAAGAGATCGCAAAAAAAATAAATAAAAAAAATTACAAAATAATTTTTATTCTTGAAAGGGCTATTACATTTTTTTATTAGTAACAATTTCCGTATTCTTAACCAGTTTGAAAATATTTTTAAACTTTTATTTATTTAAGATGTTTCACTGTGTTGGCAGCACTAATGTATTTATTGTCGCCTATGAAAATAGAAATTAGCTTAAGTTAACTACAACCACAAAAGTAGCACGGACAACAACCTGCAGTATAGCCGTTAAAATAATCATTCCCATGTAAACACATGTATTCTATTTCTGAGAGGTTGTGGTCGGTAGCCTGCTGTCGTGAATGTGTTTAATGCATGGGTTGAAATACATGTGAGATCACACATAGAGTACTTCTGCGCCAACGCAAAGTACGAAAGGCAGTTAATTTTTCCTGAACACACAATACAAAAAAATTAATCGAAACAATCTGAAAAACTTACTGATGTCTGTCAAAGTATTCAACGTACGTCAAAAACTAAAAGTTGATCAACTTTCGTACTTTATTTCAACTCAGCTGTCAGTTGAAAAAGGCGACGTTAACGTATGACGGATTCTATGTGTCTCGGCCTTAACATTTATGTGCGGCTTAACTTTAGTTCTAACTTTTGGTGTATAGTTAAACGTTTTAAGAGCAAATATTGATGTGATTTAGTGATTTGAGCAGAAATTTAGTACATTTAATTTTGGCTAATATTTTGGAACAGGATCACACTTACATTGAAATTCTCTTAACTGGTGTTTGCTTTCTGCGATTAGTAATCTGTTCTAGTTGAAGTTTGAAGAGCATATCGTCGCGTTTCTTCACAAACCACGTAAATCCAAGATACTAATTATTCAGAAAACGAAAAAAACTTTATAACTTTTGAAATATGAGCTATAGAACAATCTTTTTTACCAAAAAATTTAGCTTTACGATTTTCTGAAGGGTGTAGAAACATATTTTGAAAAAATTAGTTATTTACAAGTAACTGTGGCCAAATTTGTCGCTTACGTGTTTTGGTCACTAAAAACAGTCTTAAAAATGTGTCGCTTACGAGGTTTTTGAAAAATAAAAAACATAGTATTTTAGAGAGTAAATTAATATTTATTTCCTTATTTATTTAAAAAAAAAGTATATTATTATTAAAAATGTAACAAATAATGCGATAAAGAAATCAGAAAAGGAAACATTTCATTGTTAAATTATAAAAATTCTAAAAATACAATATCTAATCTTAAAAAATACTTCAAAATTTTATTTCTTCTTGAAAAAAGAGAGTTGTTGAAAAAAGGGTCAATTATTTTGCGGCGTTAGTTTCTTCAAACTTATTAAATCATCATGTTTTTGATACCAATATAGTTTTTGTAAAGTGGAGGCAAATTTATGTCGAGGTCAACATAATCTTTTTTATAGGGAGACAATAAATACTCATTTTCAAAATTCAATTTGTAGAACATTTTATGTCAATTACTAGCGGATCACCCATTTTTATTCCAGGTCTTATGGATTGATAAAATTTGATTTTTTAAGGTCTTTGAAAAAACTGTGTTCTGGCATTTTCTATTATATGAACAAAATCTGTTGGAACAAAAAGTTCTTTATCACTTTTCTTCCCTTTGATCAGAGAGTGACTTCACAGCTCCTAAAATATTATGTTCTAGATATCTTGTTTATCTCAAAAACAAAAAATTATGGGTCAGGCTATGACATTTCTAACTTTGTTCTTTGAACAAAGAACGCTGATGAGATGGCGTTGCGGCCTCGAAATCAGTACTGATCCGTTCTGCTGGTTTGATGATTATTAAAAATATTCTTAATATTCTAATCTTAATATAAAATAATAAATAGAATTTGAACAAATTCATTTATTAATAAAATAATAAAAAAAAATAATTTGCAGTCATGCAGATTCGAACTTAAGCCCGTTGAAAAAATTAACAATTTACATAAGAAAGTTCGACTAATAAAAATTCATACATAATTTAAAACATTGCGGAGGCACGCGCACTTGTTCATTGTAAATTGACAACTAAATTCAATTACTTGAACATAAATAACAAAGAAGCTTTAGCTATAAGCAGCCGATGGCTCTGGAAAAAGCGAAAGAGATACATGGAATATTGGGAATACATATTAATCGTCAGGGTTGGGGAATTTTGTACTAACCAAAAATGTAATAACTTAAAAATATGAATGTTGGAACTTCTCATATTCAATTTTCGTTAATAACATTGGTTAAATAGTTGATATTCCTAATAACTAGCACCACTTGCAAAAGTGGAAAAATTGAACAAAGAACGCTGATGAGATGGAGTAGCGGCCTCGAAATCAGTACTGATCCGTTCTGCTGGTTTGATGATTATTGAAAATATTCTTAATATTATTGTATTCTGATATTTTTAAGCTTAAGGTCTCTTTATTTTAGTTTAATTTTTAATTTCAATATTTCGTCACTCCTTTGTGTGACTTCTTCAAGAAATTAATTATTTTATATATATATATATATATATATATATATATATATATATATATATATATATATATATATATTAAATTATGTCATTAAAGTTATATAATTAATAATATATAAATAATTTATTTATATAAATTAATATATATATGAGAATTATTATAATATTTAATATATGTATATATTAAAAATAATTAATTTCCTGAAGAAGTCACACAAAGGAGTGACGAAATATTGAAATTAAAAATTAAACTAAAATAAAGAGACCTTAAGCTTAAAAATATCAGAATACAATAATAATTAAAAAGAGGTCAAGAAACCAGAAGAATTTATTCTTAATATTCTAATCTTAATATAAAATAATAAATAGAATTTGAACAAATTCATTTATAAATAAAATAATATAAAAAAAAATCATTTGCAGTCATGCAGATTCGAACTTAAGCCCTTTGAAAAAATTAACAATTTACATAAGAAAGTTCGACTAATAAAAATTCATACATAACACTGCACAACAATATGGCAACTTTTGCCTGATGATTGACTTTTATGAAATTATTCTGAATATTTTGACATTGCTGATTTCAAATATGCTCTCAGTTTTTTTGTAGCAGCTCTAGTTTGCAAGATATAGCTTTCACAAAAAAATTGCTGTTTTAGTGTGTTAATTTGCCTCAAATTAAGAAAATATTAAGTTTTGTTAATATAATTTGATATGTTGTCATCGAGAAGAGTTTGTGCTAATGATCCGAATCATTTTTGTTTCATTTGCGGAGAGTATATATTTAAAGAATACCGTTTAAATGTAACTGCCTTCGTAATTGAGGCTTACAATAATTACTTTGGGCACACACTGGAAATGAAACACAAGCCTTGGATTCCGCAAAAGGTATGCAAAACGTGCGTTGAGTTTCTACGTTTGTGGACAAATCAGAAAAGAAATAAACTTCGGTACGAAACCGCTATGATCTGGATTGAACCCTTGAACCAACACGATGATTGTTATTTTTGTTTGGTGAACATAATTGGCATTAACCGAAAAAATCATGCTAAATGGGAATACCCTTCAATACGATCGGCACATAGACGTGTTTCTACTCCCAAGATGTCACTTGACCCTCAAGCTGATGCTGGGCTAGATGAACCTATACACTTTGGGGAAAAATCTTACAGTAGTGAAAGTGAATTTGAATATGATCTGAAAGTGCCGAAAATTTTTAATCAAGACGATTTAAACGACCTTGTCAGAGATTTGGGACTGTCAAAAGCTGCTTCAGAAATTTTGGCGTCTAGGCTAAAAGAAAGAAACTTGGTAACAAAAGAAACCAAAGTTTCTTATTACCGCACAAGGGAACGAAAGCTTACCAAATATTTTTCTGAAGAAAACGATTTCGTATTTTGTAAAGATTTACCTGGTTTAATGGCTGCAATGGGACTTCAAAATTACATCCCTAGTGAGTGGCGTCTATTCATAGACTCTTCAAAACGCAGTCTAAAATGTGTTCTCCTGCATAATGGCAATAAACTTGGGTCGCTGCCCATTGTACATTCCACAAAAGTTAAAGAGGAATATTCAACTATTGCTCTAATTTTAGACAAAATTAAGTATATTGATCACAATTGGGTTATATGTGTCGATTTGAAAATGGTCAACTTCCTTTTAGGCCAACAAGGTGGTTATACAAAATATCCTTGTTTTATATGCTTATGGGATAGCAGAGCTAAACACGAACATTGGATTAAAAAAGATTGGCCTCCTCGGGAAGCGCTAGTTGTAGGAAAAGAGAACGTGATAAACCCACCTTTGGTATCAAGAGATCGCATAATTTTACCTCCGTTACATATAAAACTAGGACTTATAAAACAATTTGTAAAAGGTCTTGATAAAAGTGGAAATTGTTTCCTTTTCCTATTAAAAAAGTTTCCGAAACTGAGTGCAGAAAAGATAAAAGCGGGAATTTTTGACGGGCCGCAAATAAGATCATTAATTAAAGACACAAGTTTTATGGATACTATGACGGAGATTGAGAAAGCAGCATGGAACGAGTTTGTTTGGCTTGTTAAAAATTTTCTGGGAAATAATAAAAGTCCTGAATTTTCTCAACATGTCGAACAACTGATGACTCATTTTCAAAGGCTCGGATGTAACATGAGCATCAAGATGCATTTTCTTCATAACCACCTGGACCATTTTCCCGCCAATCTTGGAGACTTAAGTGAAGAACAGGGCGAAAGATTCCACCAGGACCTCCGCACTATGGAAGAGCGCTATCAGGGCTACTGGAACGCACATATGATGGCTGATTACTGTTGGAGCATTCAAAATAGCTCTCCACCTCCAGCTGTCGCACGAAAATCGTATAAAAGAAAATTTCTTCCATTACACTAGGTCACAAATAACAAACTTTTGTCTGTTATTTGTTTCTAGCATACTTTTTCTCATGGATTTGGACCTACTGAACACGAAAATGAATTTTAAAAATTTTTCTGTCGATTGGTTTGCGAGATACAAATTTTTTAATTTTTTTTTTTTAATTTTTGGAGGTACATTTACTATTTTGAGCGTATCTTTAGTCTTCTTTGACCTATTTTATCCTACTACTACTCAAATTAAAGACAATTGAGCCGTCTACAACTTATTCTCAGAAAATTTTCAAATCGGGTTAGTAGTTTTGATGTTGGCGGCTTAAAAAGGTTAAAAAACTGCGTTTTTTTTAGTAAAAATGTGGCTGAAAAATTCATATAAAAATTCATATAAAATATAAAACGCGATGTTAACAGCGATTTTAATTTTTTTACGTATAGCTAACACTTTTGCAAAGAAAATAAGCCCTTACTTAACAAAATCTGATGACAAATGGCCGACTTATTATTTTTTTGGTAAACGACCAAAATTCCGCTATTTCACGATTTTTTGATTTTCATTATTTGCACAGCTTACCTACCCAACGCAAACGAATAAATACATTTGAACTTAATTTAAAATAAACAAATTAGTCTTCGTATATTATTTTTTAATTTATTTACAGCACTACATGCTCATACATATTTAAACATAAGGAGACACGGTTATCAATTGCATTTCAAAAGTGTCTGTGAAAGTGTAAAGAAGTTAATATTTAGAAAACGCAAGGAAGACAATGAGACAATGATGTGTGGACTCCAAGGAGGCTATACGCGACATTGCTGTTTTCTGTGCCTTTGGAATAGCCGCGCTGATGATCAGCATTATATAAAAAAAAATGGCCAGTACGAACGAAACCTGTAGTTGGAGAAGCGAATGTTCAGCGCAAACCACTAATAGAGAACCGTGAAAATATAATACTTCCGCCGTTGCACATAAAATTGGGTTTGATTAAAAATTTTGCCAAAAAATTAGACAAAGAAGGTGAAGCTTTTGCCTATTTACGGTCAATTTTCCCTTACCTTTCGCTGGCAAAAATTAAAGAAGGAGTCTTCGCAGGACCCGAGATAAAAAAAATGTTGAAAGATGAAAAATTCCCAAAGCTGTTATCACCCATCGAAGCCGCAGCATGGAATTCCTTCAGGCTTGTTGTGGAAAACTTTTTAGGAAACAACAAAAGCCCGAATTATAAGGACATAGTTGAGGATCTGGTAAAGAACTATGAAGCCATGGGAGTGCACATGTCACTTAAAATACACTTTCTGCATTCTCATTTGGATTTTTTCCCTGAGAATTTAGGAGACGTGAGCGACGAACACGGCGAGCGCTTTCATCAGGAATTGAAGGCTATGGAACGACGCTATCAGGGCATCTATGACACGGCTATGATGGGTGACTATATTTGGACCCTAATACGTGAGACCGATTGCAGCGAATACAAAAAACAAAGAAGAAGTCAGCAGTTTTTCCACATGGCATAAAATGTACACTTATATCTTTGTTTTTACTCATTTTTTTTGTGCGTTGATTTGCTTAATTTAATTAGTTAGTTTAATTTCGTTAGTTTAGCTAATTGTGCGATACATTGAGCATGTAGTGCTGTAAATAAATTAAAAAATAATATACGAAGACTAATTTGTTTATTTTAAATTAAGTTCAAATGTATTTATTCGTTTGCGTTGGGTAGGTAAGCTGTGCAAATAATGAAAATCAAAAAATCGTGAAATAGCGGAATTTCGGTCGTTTACCAAAAAAATAATAAGTCGGCCATTTGTCATCAGATTTTGTTAAGTAAGGGCTTATTTTCTTTGGAAAAGTGTTAGCTATACGTAAAAAAATTAAAATCGCTGTTAACATCGCGTTTTATATTTTATATGAATTTTTCAGCCACATTTTTACTAAAAAACGCAGTTTTTTAACCTTTTTAAGCCGCCAACATCAAAACTACTAACCCGATTTGAAAATTTTCTGAGAATAAGTTGTAGACGGCTCAATTGTCTTTAATTTGAGTAGTAGTAGGATAAAATAGGTCAAAGAAGACTAAAGATACGCTCAAAATAGTAAATGTACCTCCAAAAATTAAAAAAAAAAATTAAAAAATTTGTATCTCGCAAACCAATCGACAGAAAAATTTTTAAAATTCATTTTCGTGTTCAGAAGGTCCAAATCCATGAGAAAAAGTATGCTAGAAACAAATAACAAAATGGCTGTTGCCTAGTGTTATAGGAACTAAATAAATTTGAATTATTTCTAAATTTATAGTGTTTTATTATGAAAAAAATATTCAATTTGCATCATTTTTGCAACACATGAGTCACTTTTAAACACATAAATCTACATGGACATTAAACCGCATATTCTTTAGAGCCACATAGATATGTTTTTTGCTAATCTTGGCGACTCTAGTTAAGAAAATGGCGACCTATTCCACTAGACCCTTTTTTATAGCTATTAGGCCCTCTAAAATGCAACACGCCATACAATTGCTAGGACATACGGGGAGTTCCCCGTACTCATCTTGTGTACGAAAGTCTTCAAAAAAGTTGTTTTTTCTTCTCAAGAGCCTAATTAGGTAATACTAAGGATAAAAAATATGGTGTTTTTGTGTAAAATGGTTTATGTGCCATATTTTCTAAACTAGAGCTGATAGGAAAGTTTTGTCGACAGATTTGAAATCCTCATAAAAAACTAGACTAGAATCATGTGTCGAACTCCAATCATCAGAAATGCTGTTGTGCAGTGTAATTTATTTCTAACTTTAAATACAAAGAAATAAGTATAAGTATTTTCAAAGCAGTCATTTTGTATGGCGCTTAAGAGGTTTTTTAAAGTTACTAACTTTGTTTGAGAGACTATCGCCCCAAGAAAAATTCTCTGATTGACTTGAAATTTTTCCTATATTTTGTATATCTCTAGGATAAAAAAATTGTGCGTCAGACTTTAATATTTCCAACAATTAATATAAAGAAATTTTCTCTGCAAATGTCATTTTGTATGGCGCTTACGAAGTTTTCGAAATGGACCTAACTTTTTTTTTCAAACAAAGTTGTCAAGGTGAGATCGTAGACAGATGGCAAAGGTTATTTTCTGCCAGAATCCCCAAAAAAGTCAATTTGGGAAATATGGCGCTTACGTGGTTTGTGAAGAAATGCGACGATATATTATTTGAATATCGATTAATACTCTGGTGGTTTGGCTTTGTTTAATTTTTTTTAATTCTACTTTGTTTCAAATCTGTTTAAAGGTCGCTCTTAATTATTAAGTTTTATTTATTTGTTGATTACTTAAATTGAAATTAAGAGATTTAAACAGCATTCATTTGGAATAAAAAATTTGTAGGATTCATCTGCAAAATGGGATCCAGTAGAGCTGCAATGTCGTTTAGAAATATTAACTTGTTATATGAAACAGGTAATGTTATTTCAAGGCAGATACGGGCATTTCATAGCACAATTGTGCTGAGATCATTCACACGTATTCTTACCCTCTTTAATTTAGTCGTCGATGAGACAGCGACGAATGAATATCAGGCGGATGCTTACGAATTTTTTTATATTTTTTTCCAGAATATTTGTCCAGCAAACAATTTCAGTCATAATGATATGCGAAAACTATTTTGTCATAAACAATGCTTTCGATAACATACAATACCTTTTATACAATTTTTCTCCAATAACGCCCTATACTAATTCTCCTAATTTAGTAATACACTTAGTCTTATTAATTAGTCTGTGCAAAATCTTATCAAAAAGATTTTGAATATGTTTCCTGTATGAAAATGATCTTCTATGCCGACAAATATCAAGCTTATTAAGTTTGATACATCCAACTGCGTATTTTTTTTTATTTGGCGAATATTCAGTGTTATGCTCCAGCAAGCAGCCATTCTTTTATATTTTTTTTTTGTTGAATGGAAAACATAACAGATTATTGTTCTATCTTTTTATACCCTTCACAAAAAAGTGAAAGGGTATATATAGGTTTGTCATTCCATGTGTAATTTCTTCGATATGCACATGGGACACCATAAAGTATATATATTCTGGATCCTTATGAATAGCCATGACGATTGAGCGATGTCCGTCTGTCCGTCCGTCTGGGGGTTTTCCCAAGCCCCCAGAAGAGCTAGAGACTTCGTTCTTGGACCGTTGGATTGGAAATGAACTTAAATAGGCTGCTATTGAAATTCATACGGTTCCAGAGCTGGGAAGCTTACACCTATTTCTCGACGCAAAATTCATACCAAAAATCAATTATTTTTTTAATGTTTGTAAATTAAACCTACTTCGTGCTTTGGGGAGCCTCAATGGTCTATTAAAAACTAAAAAAATTAAATTTTTTTTCCAGGGATGAGAAATTAAAAATTTTTTCTTCGGCCTATTCCGTATTTTGTAGTACATGTAGTAACTAAAATTGTTAAAAATTTCAAGTTTTTCTTTAACAAAAGCGCTTTATATGTCATGAAGAGTTGCATTAGCTTAAAAAAATAAAAATTTTAAATTCAAATTTTCTTCCAGGGGTGGGAAATTGAATTTTTTTTATACATGCAAGTAATCAAACAGGCAGTTGATGTTTATTTTTTGTTTGTTTTTTGCCAACTAAAACTGTCTTATAATTTAGGAAAAACAAAATTGGTATCAAAAATTCAAAAATAAAATTTCGAATCCAGGGATGGACAAGTGCAATATTTTATGGTACATGAAAGTTACCACAATGGTAAAAAATTTGCAATTTTTCGTAAATAAAACTACTTTATACCTCAAGAAGCATTGCACTGATAAAAAAAATGAACAAAAAAAATTTAAATTTCGTTTCCAGGGTTGGAAAAATTAAATTTTTTTTGGTACATGCAATATTTTGTAGTACATGTAATAACCAAAATGGTTGCAAAATTCGAGTTTTTCTTAAACAAAACTACTTTATACCTCATAAAGATTTGCATTGATAAAGAAAATTTTAAAAAATTTTAATTTCGCTTCCAGGGTTGGAAAAATTTAATTTTTTTTGGTACATGCAATATTTTGTAGTACATGTAATAACCAAAATGGTTGCATAATTCGAGTTTTTCTTAAACAAAACTACTTTATACCTCATGAAGATTTGCATTGATAAAGAAAATTTAAAAAAATTTAAATTTCGCTTCCAGGGTTGGGAAATTGAAATTTTTTTTAAACATAAATGTAACCAAAAAGGCAATTGACGTTGTTTTTTACTAACTAAAACTACATTTATAACCTATATGGTTATAAATATTAAGTTTTTCCTAAATAAAATTATTTCATGCCTCATTAAAAGTTGCATTGGTAAAAAAAATTTAAATTTCGTTTCCAGGGTTGGGAAATTGATATATTTATTCTGCATAAAAGTAACCAAACAGGCAATTGACGTTGTTTTTTTTTTTTTTTTTTGCTAATTAAAGCTGTTTTATAATTCAGGAAGAACAAAATAGGTATTAAAATCTTAAAAAATCAAAATTTCGACTCCAGGTTTGGACAAATGACATATTTTATGGTAAGTGAAAGTGACCAAAAAGTTTAAAAATATTTTTTTTTGTCAAGTAAAACTATGTTACACCTCACTAAGAATTGCATTGGTAAAAAAATAAAAATTCGCTTCCAGAGTTGGAAAATCGAAATATTTTTCGTACATAATAGTACATACATAAATGCCAAATTTTGTGCATTTAGTGAATTAAACCTATTATATATTTCAGAAAATATTAAACTAGTATCAAAAAATTATAAATTCGGTTCCGGGGTTGGAAAATTGAAATATTTTATATAAAAGTACATATATAAATTCCAAATTTTGTGTTTTTAGTGAATTAAAGGTATTTTACATATCAGAAAAAAATTAAATTAGTATTAAAAAATTTAAAAGTCGGTTCCAGGGTTGGGAAATCGACATTTTCTTTTACTTGTTTTTTATTTTTTTTCATTTGACTGTTTACTTAGAAAATTTTTTATTTTTAATTAATAATTTTACGTAATCGACGTTTTTTCCAACTTAAAATATATTGGTACTTATATATATATATATATACATATATATATATATATATATATATATATATATATATATATATATATATATATATATATATATTGCACCATTATCTTTCAAACGCTTGCTTTTTGCTTGGTGGGTAGCTCGCAAGCTCAACCCATACACAATTTACCAATACATTGACGGAGCCCACCACTGTTTCAAGGTCAAATAGAACTGATTGATCAAGAAGACAATAAGCGCACAGATTTAGAAGAATTGAGTATTAATGCCAAAACTAAATTGCTTACAATGTTAGGCAAACACAAACGAAACGACAGTTCGGCATTGGAAACAACAATGGGTATAGCCACCGACACGTTTACCAATTTTAAAATTACCTTCTTTTGGAGGAAAATATAGCGAATATAAAAATTTTGTATGGTCTTTTTATAATTTGGTGCACGATGAACATTTATCCCCAATAGAGAAATTTAATCATTTGTTGAGTTGTCTGGCAGGTGACGCCTTAAGAACTGTTAAAGCATTTCAGGTAACAGAGGCCAATTACGCAAGGGCTTTGCAACGTTTAGATAAGAAATCATTAATATTTTTTGACAGTATAGAAAATTTTTTTAACATTCCAAATATGTCAAATCCGAATACATCTTCTATACTTAATATTGTAGACACTGTTTCCGCTCTTTTTGGCTCATTACAGTCCTTGGGTTCACACAAAGAAATAGTTAATGCATTGATAATACAATTGGTGTTGTCAAAAGTTGATAGTGAAACCAAAGCAAAGTGGAATGACCAGTTAGATTATTCAGTTTTACCAAATTGGGAAGAATGTGAAAATGTTCTTATTCGTAGAAGTCAATCGTTAGAAGTGAATGAAGATAAAGTTAATCGAAAGGAAAAGACATTCAACAGGAAAGATAAAAACCAATGTAATGGAAGATCTGTATTTTCGTGTTATCAACAAAATCATGAAAAAGTTTGTATGTATTGCACCTAAGTATTCAGTATTGTGGTACTTTTGCGTTGTTGCCTGTCGTAGAGAGATTTGATTTTGCTAAGAAAAATTCGTGTTGTTTAAATTGTTTAGAAGTGGGTCATATGGTTGCCAAATGTAAGTTGCCTTGCTGTAGGTTGTGTAGCAAGCCGCATAATTTCTTATTACATAAATACGAAAATACTACCCAAACTACTGATATCAATAAGAGTTTATCAATGCTACCCAGCACTTCTGTATTCTGTATTAGCGACTGCTGTTGTTGAAGCAGGAAGAACTTTATTAAATTTGATTACGGAAGAATGTTCACGAAGATTAAATCTGAATTTAGAAACAAATAATCAGAATTTATGTGGTGTAGTTAATCTAACTTCAAATTACCAATTAACTGCTACAGTGAAAAGTATCGATTAAATTCTTTCCAATTTCAAGAAGAATTTTTGGTGTTAGAAAGAATATGTTCGTATCAGCCGGAATTTAATTTATGTGGAATTGAAAATAAAATTCATAACATAATGTTAGCTGATCCTAATTTCGCAAAATGTCAGAAAATCAACATGCTAATTGGAACGAATGTTGTCTTTGAAATTCTATCTGTGGGACAGATACGAATTTGTGAATCACTACCTAAATTACAAAAAACCTTGTTGGGATGTATTATTGCCGGCAAATCTCGTGGAAGTAGCAATACGGTTTGCAATATGGTCAATGACAATAAAAATTAAAAGTGTAAATAATTTAGAAGTTTATGTTAAAAAATTTTGGGAACTTGAAGAGTTGTCTAATCGTCATGTGAAATACAGTGAATAACATATACAATGTGAAGCCCATTAGAAAGAGAATTTACTAGTTTTAAAATCAGGTAGATTCGAAGTCAAAATACCCTTTAAAGATAATCCTTCGGTTTTAGGGTCGTCATTTGAAATCCCTAAACGTAGATTTTTCTCACTAGAGCGAAGATTGTCAAAAGCACATGATATTAAAAATTTATATACAGATTTTATGTTGGAATATATTGCTTTAAATCGTATCACTGATGTCAAACAATTTCCCTCCGGTCCACACTAATTTATACCCTACCAATGCGTGCTAAGAGCTTCAACTGAATCAATCAAATTAAGAGTCGTATTTGACGCCTCTTACCGCACTAACTCTCAGGTATCGTTAAATGATATTTTGATGGTAGGACCCACTATTAAACCATATTTAATCAGCCACTTGTTTCGTTTTCGTTGTTAGAAATTTGCTTTGATAGCTGATATAACAAAGATGTATCGCAAAGTAATAGTATATCAAGAGCATAGAAAACACCAAATGATACTATGGCGACATGATGAAAATGAATCATCTGAATCTGCTCCTTTTCTTGCCATTCGTTTTTTAAAGGAGTTAAGTAACCGCTACAAATGCCACTATCCCATAGGAGCAAAAGTTCTTGAAACTCATTTATTAAACCAAAATTAAAACGAAGTAGTTATTATATTAGAAAAGGAAGGGTTTGACTTAGCAAAGTGGCACTGTAATAATGAAGTCAGTAATGAAAACCAACATTTAAAAAGATCGTTGCCAATTAGTGATACAGACTGTACAAAAACATTGGGCATGACATGGTTTTCGGCACAAGACTTCTTTGGATTTAAATTAGATTTAAACATGAGGGCAACAAAGCGCAACATTCTCTCATTGACCGCTCTGTTATTTGAACCGAAAGTATACTTCAAGAATTGTGGAAAGGAAAACTGGACTGGGATGAATCAGTCCCAATGGTTATTGAAATTTCATGGGAAAATTTTAAAATATCGTTGAAGAAAATCGAAAAAGTTAAAGTACCTCGATACATTAATACTTAGCTAAATAACAAGGTGGAAATTCATGGGTTCGTAGACTCTTCAGAAAAACCATATGGGTGTTGTCTGTATATTCGTGCCACTATAAGGAACGAAATTTTTGTAACTTTATTCACGGCCAAGTCAAAAGTAGCTCCATTGAAGAAACGAAGCCTTCCTCGCTTAGAATTATGTGCTGCACACTTGCAAACAAATATTATTTAAATCAGTAGAACCAATAATAATGCCATATGTAGAAAAAGTATATTTTTGGCCCGACTCGGAGATTGAAGTGTTTGGGCGTAAAAAAGATCCCTCAAGTCTAAGTATTTTTGTGGGAAATAGATTTGCAGATATACAAGAGGGTTCATTTTGTGCTACTTGGAAGCATGTTCCAACTAATTGTAATCCCGCGGACATAGTATTTAGAAGATGCATCGTTGACGAGTTAACTGTCTCAATTTGGCTTAGTGGACCAGAATTTTTATATTTAAAAGAAGAAATGTGGCCCATAAATAAACATACCGAGCAATCAGAAGAAGTAAAAAGTTTAGAGTCAGGTACGCAAGACAAAAAATATTTTAATGGCAACTAATTTTGAAAAAAGTATTATTAATGGAATAATTAAAAATTTTTTATCATACACAAAAGTTCTTAAAATATAGGCTTATATTTATCGATTTCTTAAACCTAAAAATTGCAAAAATTTGAGCGGAACATTACATTTGATGAGCTAAATTTTGTTTTTTAAATATTGTGGAAGCAATTCAAAGGCAAACATTTAAAGATGAAATTAAACGCTTGAGAGATGGAACAATTATTACATCAATCTTACAAAAATTGAACCCAAATTGTCGAAAATCATAAAGTACAAGTAATACGAGTTGGTGGCAGGTTGCTAAACCAATACAATAGATATGAAATTTCCACTTCTAATGCCAAAAGCTTCGCGATTTATTTTATTATATGCCACTTATTTACATTTGAAAAATGTCCATGCTGGACCAAAGGATCTTTTAAGTTCATTGAGGCAAAAAGTTTGGCTTATAAATGGTCGAGAATTGATTCGCAAAATCGTAAGGAATTGTGTTCATTGTTTTAGATACCGTCCTAAATTGTTAAACCAAATGATGAGAAAATTTGCCAGAGATAGATTTGCTTGCTCTAAACCTTTTTTGATATCAGGCGTAGATTTTTGTGGCCCAATTTGTACGTCTTTCAGAATGTAGCCTGCCACCTGATAAATTCTATGTAGCTGTGCTTGTTTGTTTTTCGTCTAAAGCAGTGCGTGTGGAGCACGTCTCTGATCTGACGACTAATGCTTTTATTTCTGTTTTTCAAAGGTTTATCGGAAGAAGAGATCTCGCCTGTACTGCGACAATGCAACAAATTTCGTGGAGGCAAAATCGACAACTTTGCATCAGAAAATGGAGTCGGGTTCGTATTCAATCCTCCGCGGGCACCCCATTTCAGGGGTCCATGGGAGGCGGCGGTGGAGTCAACAAAAGCTCGAGCAACTAGGCACCACACTGGTAGAAATAGAGGCGATACTAATTCAAGGCTATTAGGACCAATGACCCACGATCCCAACGATGGAGAGGTTTTAACGCCAGGTCACCTGCTTATAGGAACTTCACTGAAGGCGCTACCAGAAATAGGCGAAACAGGTCATTCAACAACCGTAGGACAGTCGCAACAAATTACAATATTAAAGGCACAGTTTTGGAACGCTTTCCAGAGATATTACGTGGTAGAATTACAAAACCGTACCAAATGGACGCATTCAAGCAAAAATATAGAAATTGGAGATATTGTTCTTGTACACGAAGAGAATGTGCTACGTAAGAAATGGTTGTATGGAAGAGTGTCGTGGATGTAAGCACTCGCAATGGTATAATTCGTCGTGCCTTTCATATATTAGCGATTTTGCCTTTGGATAATTGAACGCATGTGCCGGTTCAACGGGGCCGGAATGTTGGGGAAGAACGAAACTTTATAAAATTAAATAGAAAAACAGTTAAATTTTAATTATAGAATTGTAATAGAATTTATTGTATATTTTCCTAAATAAAAATCTCTATTATTCTTTTTATTACTTAGAGTCAGCATCACTGAATTTAGAACATTTTGTGTGCTTTGAACAAATGAAAAGGAGTTTGCTCTTTTTTCATAAATCCGTAGCACTAAATACGTTTTTAGTCGTTGTTCTTGGTCCGTTGTTAGGAAATATTTTTTTTTGCAGTTCATCGAAATTTCTTCTTGCCATTTTTAATTTTTTGGAGTTTCCATTTTTTACATAAAAGAATTGATTATACGATAATGCTAGTTATGTGTTTTACATAAACTCATGTTCAAGGACTATAAAGAAACTTGAAATTTTGCAAAATTCTGATTTAGGTCCATTGAACGTGTTGTAAGTTGTCCCAGGATAAAAGAATTCATATCGAAAATTATCTACGAAGATTGTGGAAAACGGCGATTTTATGAAAATGTAGTCACATATTCAATTATCATACAAGGCATGCAAAAATTAACGAGATTATTTCTTGAAACAAAATGCTAAACTAATTTGAATTAAGGTTTTTAGGATAATTGTTCGAAATTTGTTCTTAATCTCAGAGGGACATGATAAATATTCCAAGGCACAATAAATGTTCGTAAAATACTTACTACATAAAAAAAATGCTAAACGTTGAACGATAAGAGCTGATGGAAATTACACGAAAAAGTCGTACCAAATTTGGTCGCAGAGAAGGACTGACACTATCATGTACTAAAAGCAGAGTAACAGCACCCACCTTCGTCGGCCCTGTAGCAAAAATTAGCCGGCAAAGTAAAAGGTTGAAATAGCTACAAAAAAAAACTTCTTCTCATCTTTCCTAATCTGTCTCCTCAATACTATCCCCTCGTTTTTAGTTCCGACGCAATGCATTGCATATATAGGGGTCATCCCCTGAGTGCTGGTCCTACTCCTAAAAAAAAAAAAAAAAAAAAAGACATCACACAACATTTTACGTCGAATTTTGCGAAAGGTATGACGCCTTCGGTATATATATATATATATATATATATATATATATATGTATATATATATATATATATATATATATATATATATATATATATCAGTGGTGGGCACCGTCAATGGATTGGTAAATTGTGTATGTGTTGAGCTTGCGAGCTGCCCACCAAACAAAAAGGCAAGTATTTGAAAGATAATGGTGCATTACATATTTATACATAAGTACCAATATTTTCTAAGTTGAAAAAACAAACGTTGATTTCGTAAAATTATTAATTAAAAATAAAACTTTTTCTAAGTAAACAGTCAAATGAAAAAAATTAAAAAAATAGGATAAGAATTTGTTATGTTTTCCATTCAAGAAAAATAAATAAATAAAAAAATGGCTGCTTGCTGGAGCATAACACTGAATATTCGCCAAAAAATAGGCGATTGGATGTATCAAACTTTATAAGCTTTGATATTTGTCGGCATGGAAGATCATTTTCATATGGGAAACATATTCAAAATATATTTGATAAGATTTTACAGAGACTAATTAATAAGACTAAGTGTATTACTAAATTAGGAGAATTAGTATAAGTAGTCCGTTATTGGAGAGAAATTGTATAAAAGGCATTGTATGTTATCGAAAGCATTGTTTATTACAAAATATTTTTCGCATATCATCATGACTGAAATTGTTTGCTGGAAAAATATATAAAAAAATTCTTAAGCATCCGCCTGATATTAATTCGTCGCTGTCTCATGGACGACTAAATTAAAGAGGGTAACATTACGTGTGAATGATCTCAGCGCAATTGTGCTATGAAACGCCCGTATCTGATATATATATATATATATATATATATATATATATATATATATATATATATATACATATATATATATATATATATATATATATATATATATACACCATATATATATACATACATATATATATACTCGTATATATATATATATATATATATATATATATATATACTAGCTGACCCGGCAAGCGTTATTTTGCCATGTAAATAATTTCTAGATAATTTCTAGCGTAGAAAAAAATAACTAACTTATGGGAAGTGTATAAGGATGTGAAATATGCGTGAAAAAGGCATGGAGCACTGTGAACGATGAGGGAATGTTCTTTAAAAATAACAAAACACCAAATATTAATTTTTTTAATTTATTAAAAGTAATAATTATTTATATCGCTAATTCATTACATAATATTAATCTCTTAGTGATACAGCGTGCACAATATTTATTGTTACCCCATCTTTAGCTCATACAAACAAACTTGATGGTTTACCCACTCGAAAGCATGGAGCTCTTATAAGTAAAAACAAAAAACAAAAAATTCCCAATTGTAATAAAAATCTAACTTTCACCGAATTTGTTTTTCACCATTCCCAATAATATTTTCGTTATAAATAAGAAAGACTAATTTTTGATTTTATAATAAACGTTAAAAACAATTTATACTTACAACTCAATAGCCGTTGTTTGCGGGAAGTCGTGACACGTGTTGAGTATTATAGAGGTTATGTAAATCACTTAATTAGCTGATCGTGCGAATTACACTCAAAATTAATAATTTTATTAGTTATTAATAATTAATTATATTCGATAATATTAGTTATTAATAAATAAATAATAAAGTTACTCGAGAATATATTTGATATGAGAGTTACACTGAGATAATGAAAATGTTTAACTACTACGCTTGACTCATAAACATTAATAATAGCCGAAAACTGTGGAGAAATTGAGAGAAGGCTTATTGTATGAGAGAAATAGGAGACCACCTTCGTTGTCATCCCTAGTCCGTGATGTTTACTGGGTGAGAAGTGACACCGGTAGACACATGGAGGGGATAACTTACCAAGTGACAATAATTGATGTTATAGAACGGGATAAAATATGATAAAATTATGAAAATGACTATTAAAAAGCAGGAGCTTGGTGATAGAAAAGTGCAAAGTTAGGGTTGTATGTATTTTTTAATGCCACATAATAAAAAAATAAAAATAAAAAATTTTATCAAAAAAATTTTTGGGTGAACACCCCTTATCACTTAGAGGTTTGAAAAATAGATAGTAGCCGATTCTCAGACTTACTGAATATGCATAAAAAATTTCATAAGAATCGGTCAAGCCGTTTCGGAGGAGTATGGGAACGAACATTATGATACGAGAATTTTATATATATATATATATTATATATATATATATATATATATATATATATATATATATACATATATATATATATATATATATATATATATATATATACATATATATATATATATATATATATATATATATACATATCATATCGTACTCGTTCAACAATACTGTATTAACTCAAAAACTTCAAAGTTTTCAGGAGAGAAAAAAATCTGTTTTCTTAACTCTTAAGGAAGTTGTCATTAACAAAAGTTTGGCAATATTTAGAAAACCCATCAATTATTGTATTGCGCTGCACAACCTTGTTATTTGTTCATTCTCTGCAGATAGAAAAACGATTTTTTTGGTTACTATTATTTTCTTGAATTATTTTTGTTTATAAGAAGTAAATATTTTGAGTAGTTTTTTATATGAAATTTATTGCTGTATTTAATACATTTTTAATAAAACACGAAATGAAAAACGGCTAAAGTAAGCAAAGTTTTTAAAGCTAAATAAATGCTAACAACCGCTAAAATGTTTAAAATATATATTTTATTAAATTAAAAAAGTTTAAAAAAAATATTTAAAATTTTCGTAGTATGAATCGTAATACTTTTTAGGGATCATGTTTCTCTTGACTAGGTCCATAATATGCTTTCTTTTATTTTCCGATAGTGGCATCTTTTTTTTGGACAACTCATTTTGTTAATTGAACTAATTAGACTTTTTGATTTCAAATATTCACTATTACGCTTAATGAACTTAATAATAAAATTTCTAGCTGATCAAAATTGCATTTTTTGCAATATTGCTCAAACGCAAAATGATAAAGTGGTAATATTAAAAAGTGTCATTACAACTATTTCATCAAAACAGTAATTAATAACTCAATAAAAAACAGAATTATTTCACGAAAACAGTAACAACTCAAAGAAAAAGTTAAGCATTATATCATGAAAACAATCATATTTCGAATTAAAACAAAACAGTTGCAACTCAAAATACTACCTGACTAAAAGAAACTTTTATTATTACAATAACAACTTAACTCAAAATGCTACTCTTTATACGAAAACAATTATTTGTTAAGGCCAATCATTTCAAACAACTCAAAATAACCCATTTCAGCAGGAAAAATGTCACAATATGTAATTTTATTAAGAAAGAGTAGTCAGAACTATGGGAATTTTTAACCATAGGTAGACATAATGCTAGAGTTAATGTCGACGCCGTTGACGGCGTTTCAACGCCGAAAAAGTTGAAATATATTGAACTTTTACGGCGTTGCAACGCCTTGAGATTAACTGCTCTCATACGATTCAACTTTTTTTTTGACATTTGACGCCGTCGACGACGTCGACATTAACTCTAGCATAAGTGTTATCTATTGTTTTTTGCTAAAAAGATAATACAAAAAAATTTTGAGTTAATACAGTATTGTTGAACGAGTGCGATATACAAATTACAACTGTAACGGTCAATTTTCTACTATGAACTATTAAATATTTTTTTTAAATCGTTTATTCGACATATTGTCTGCATTAAATTAGTGCTTTTTGTTTGTTATGTGGTCAAGTATGTCAATATATATGATTTGATTTGGTGTAAGAACCAATAATATGCAGACATATAGACATATTTGACCACATAAACAAAAAGCATTATTAAATATTTGTTTTATTATTTATTAAGGTCGAGGTGGTTTTTTATATACAATTATTTAAATTTTATTTTATTATTCAATATTTCGTCAAAAATTTGTTAACACCAGCAGGAATAAGTAATAGGAAACTGAATTTTAAAAAATTTTAAAATAATAAAATAAAGCTGAAATGTTATATGAAAAGCGACCTCGAGCTTAATAAATAATCAATTACCAAAATAAAGGTAAAAAAATTAATAGCTATTAAATATTTGTAATAAATTTTTATTGAGGTTTGACTGCTTTCGTATATACAGGGTGTCCGCTGGGAAGGTACACGGCTTTGTTTAATTTTTGATTATATGAAAGAGAATGTATCTTATATTGATAAATATTTTATTTAACTTCGGCAATTATAATTCACGACTGCCAAATATGAGCTGTCAAGACTAACGTTTACCAAAATGGCGGCAAAACAAAGTAGTATACCTTCCCGGCGGACACACTCTATAAGCAACGAATCCTTGCACATGAATTCGGCGATCTACTTAGCTACGCTTATGCCTTTTATCGTAAAATATTTACACACAAGTAAATTTCAGTAATATCTATTTATGTATATAAAATACATATAACAGTTGGTTGTATTTCAATAAA
The DNA here is from genome assembly GCA_951800035.1 of Linnaemya tessellans. Lineage (NCBI taxonomy): Eukaryota > Metazoa > Arthropoda > Insecta > Diptera > Tachinidae > Linnaemya > Linnaemya tessellans. The sequence continues at coordinate 63,752,188 of OX637534.1, read as the reverse complement.
CATTCATTTTGCTACAAACAATTTTAAATAAAAATTACCTTAAAAAGAAAATGAAGAATTCGTGTTCAGAAATATTAAAAATATTTTTATATTTCGTTTGTTCGCTTGTCTTCTTCATGAAAAATATTTTCAAATGTACTACAGAGGCATTTGTTTTATTACTTGAAGAATATAAACTTATTTTTGTTTTTAATATTTTCCAATCACTTAATTTTTAATATATCCTTTTAAGAAATGAAAAATCAGTAAAAAATCTTATATATTTGTTCGAAAGTTTGAAAAATTTCATATACGTGCCAAGGTACCAGATAAAAAGTTGCTGAAAATTCAAGTATGTAAAAATAGGCAGATACTGACGCAAAATCTCCACAACTACAACAAAATTAATCCTTTACCTACTTTTAACATTCTTAAAGTAAATTATAAAAAATACAAAATAGTTTTAGCTTTCTTTGCTTCCAAAAAAATTTAAGTAATTTCAAAATTTGGCTTAAATTCACTTTAGCTACGCACATCCGATTGAGATGAAATTTCGCATATCGAGAGAAAATTTAAAAATAAGACGAAACTTTAAATTGTTAAAGTCTCGGAAATGCATAGTTTTCGATTTATGGGGCTCCAAAATTTTCATATAAAATCGCAAAGTTTTCCTACAGGTATACTATGTATGTATGAACACAGAGAAGCTTTAGTTAGCGAAGCCGGTGTTTGTTATACCATAGAGGAGAACATCTTTCAGTCCGCCCGAAGGCCGGCTATGCAGAGAAGCTTTAGATAGCGGAGCCGAAAAATTTTTTCATAAATTTTGCATATATCATAAGATTACTTCAAAACCTTTCAAATGATACCAATATTGTCTAAGTAAATTAAAAAATGTAGGAAAACATTGCATTTTTATACGAAAATTTCGGAAGTCCATAACTCAAAAACTATGCATTTCCGTGACTTTCACAATTTGAAATTTTCGTCTTATTTCTCAATTTTCTATAGATATGCGAAATTTCATCTCATTCGGAAGTGCGTAGCTAAAGTGTATTTGTTCCCAAAATTTAAAATATATTTAAAACGATTAATACTGCTTCAGCTAAAAGACTTTTAATATTCATTTTATTGTCATTTTAAAGGTAAAAGCAATTTGGATTTTTTCATAACCTGACGAAGGCAGGCAGATAAATTTAATTTATTTACAAACGTTATATAATATTCTTGTTATCACAAACATAACTTTTTTTAATTGTAAAAATGTATGTTGAAAATACTTTAAAATGAATACAAAAATTCGATTTCTACAAAAAGTTCTGACTTTTGCTTATTTCGTTGTTCTAGCAACACTAACTACACAGCTTTACAAATTTTTAATTTGGAAAAATACCAAGAACGCCGCATGTCTAGCTAAGTTAATTGGGACCTCCTGAACACGAAAATCGCTGTAATTTTTTTTTCCTATGTACCGTTTTTTAGATAACGGTACTTTTGTGTTTTTCGGTGCATGGTCCCACTCAAACCCTTGTGGAGCCCAACCAAAAAGTCCGATCAAAATAAATGGCATATCGTTGGAAAGGTACTTGCATGTCTTTTCCGTTGATATGCTGGAAATTTCTATCTGACATGAAATGGCTGAGTTATGGCACCTCAAAGTTCAAAATTTGTCTATTTTTTACGTTTGTTTCAAAATTTTTCATTTTTATTTCGTTTTTTTTTTCTACGTTATAGTAAAGATCTGGAATGTTTTATTTTTTTACCAAATAGTTTATTTAGTTACCAACATTTTAAGCGTAATTTAAAAAAAAATTGATGAAAAATAAAGTTATTATTATGGATTTTGTGGAACGACAATATTTTCATTTTCATTGCTCACATACTATATTCGGCGTCCAACAGTAAAAATTTAAATTAAAATGTCGAGCGACTTGAACTTTTGCGTTTTTTTTCTGTCTTACATACTTATATAAATGCAAACAACATATACATACATATATGCATACATATATTCGGGCTCTGTATGGTGACCAAGCATTTAATGAGTGTTTAGGTCCAGCTCATTTGGAGGCTTGGGAAGCATTCCAGGACATCGTTCACAACTTTTTGGGAAATTACAGAAGTCCTGATTACGCTGAGAAGATCGATATATTACTGCAAAAATTCAATGCCATTGGTAAGCGTTGAGTGAAAGCCTGTATATCCATGTTATCATTTGAAAATTCATTCTTTTTAACTTTTAGGTTCAAATATGACACCTAAATTACACTTCTTATTCAGTCATTTGGATATTTTCCCCACGAACTTGTGCTCCGAAAGTGATGAACAAGGTGAAAGATTTCACAAGGAAATGGAAGAAACCGAGAGACGTTACAAAGGCTGGTGGGATGAACAAATGATGGCGGACTATTGTTGGTTCCTCATTCGCGAAGATCCATTAGAAAAAAAACGCAAAAGTTCAAGTCGCTCGACATTTTAATTTAAATTCTTACTGTTGGACGCCGAATATAGTGTGTGAGCAATGAAAATGAAAATATTGTCGTTCCACAAAATCCTTAATAAAAACTTTATTTTTCATCAATTTTTTTTTTAAATTACGCTTAAAATGTTGGTAACTAAATAAACTATTTGGTAAAAAAAATAAAACATTCCAGATCTTTACTATAACGTAGAAAAAAAACGAAATAAAAATGAAAAATTTTGAAACAAACGTAAAAAATAGGCAAATTTTGAACTTTGAGGTGCCATAACTCAGCCATTTCATGTCAGATAGAAATTTCCAGCATATCGACGGAAAAGACATGCAAGTACCTTTCCAACGATATGCCATTTATTTTGATCGGACTTTTTGGTTGGGCTCCACAAGGGTTTGAGTGGGACCATGCACTGAAAAACACAAAAGTACCGTTATCTAAAAAACGGTACTTAGGAAAAAAAAATACAGCGATTTTCGTGTTCAGGAGGTCCCAATTAACTTATCTAGACATGTGGCGTTCTTGGTATTTTTTGGCTGTAAACCAGTGCTATGAACAATGAAATTTTTCGTAGAATTATTGTTTATTTTTATTGGCAAGTTATAAATTTGCAGTCGTCAATCCACATTAGTGATTGTGAGCTAAAAAATTGTTGCATTAAAATGTGATTACGAATTTGATTGCAAAAGCAACAATCTGCATTATATTGCAACTTATTTTATGCACTAATTAAAAAAAGCAATTTGCTAATATCAAATTTATTAATTAATTTTTTAATGGCTTGGGATCATATTGATAAGATCTGCATCTACTAGAATCACTTCCTTTTGATATCTAATTTTTTAGTACATAATATGCATTTATTTCAAAATTTTTACAACCATTAATTTTTCAAAGTTTAGTCAGATTAGGAAAAAAATTCAACTTTTGGTTTAGAGCAATTATGATTTTTGCGCTATATGAGTGAATATTTTTTGCCCTACGTATTTTTTTATAATAAATCTTACCATATCGTCTCCCAACACTGAATCTCGTTCATTTATATTGGAACTCCCTGTGCAGTCCATTGTATTTAGTTGCATTAGACGTAAACGTTTTTATACCTATTAATTTTAAAATTGTTGTTTATATAAAATCGAATTTTACACAGCTCACGGTGGCACTTATTATCTGACATGGATACATACATATGTATGTATATAAAAACCTAACTTAATTCTATCAATTTTAATACTGTCAACATGTTTACATATGTACCGTGTAGACATAATAAATTCAATTAATTTTGATAGCAATGAATGTCGTAAATTAGCACCATGTTTGGTGAAGAGTTGAGAAAATCTAACGTGATCAACAACGAACATCAATTCGATTATAATGCCGTTACGTTACCTACTTATATAAATACATACAATTTATGTACATATGTATGGATGTATGTATAGGTATATTTTTAAAACAAATAAGTATAATCCAAATAAGTATCTTTTTGGTTATTTTCCTTGTTGTTATAAACCTTTTATTTTTATATTTTAATTTTCCTTCTATGCCGTCGGCATTCCCGCTTATTTAACACATTATTTTCTTAATTTCAACTTTTTATTAATAATACTTAGTATTTAGTAGTTTTTAACTATGTATCTAACTTGTATTTGCTATACATAAAATGTTATACACATTTTTTTTTATTAAAATTTGTACTTTCACTGACACAGTTATTGTTTTTTTGGATATTTATTTAGATAGCATATTTTGCATTCTACATTATTATTACATATCATGAAAACTTTTATTGATTACGCGCACTGACAATACCGTTCTATGGAAGGCGACGATCACAATCCGAATGATAAATAGAAGCAGACGGCAAATAAAAAACATATTTGGTAGGAGTGAGAAAGGGAAACAATTTAATTCAAATTGGAATCAAGTACAAAAATGAAACACAGCACACATATTATTCTCTTTCTAATCGTATTGGTATTTGTGAGTGGGGCCGTTTTGTACACATGTCCATTTCAACTTAGCACAAAGAGAAACAAATATTGTGATACGGACATTTGGAAGTTTAAATAAAACTAAGAAAAACAGCAACACAATAAATGAAAGCCATACTAATTGCAATTGAGTTTAGTTTTACTATTCGCTTACTATTTGCTGCTGATTTCGTTTATATAGAATATACACACATATATAATAATATGGTGTTCTTTGCTCCGTCGTTCCATTTTTCATCATTTTGCTCATGTTTCAATTCTGTGCATTTCATTTTTTAAAAACGTAACAAAGCCGAAAATGTTCATTTGTTAATATTTACAATCCAATTTAAAAAACACACCAATAGATATATCTTAAGCAATCTTAAGCAATTGTTTTTTAATCCGACACTTTACATACATACATATATATATATATATATATATATATATATATATATATATATATATACATATGTACCTACGCACATATACATATAGTACCTAAATATCCATTTAGCATTAGGAAGATCACTGTGGCGAAAATCAACTGCATTTTATTTTATTACAATTTACATAAATAAAGTTCACCAATAAATAATGATTTATTAATTATAGATAGATAATTCTAGAAGAAGACAGAAAATCAGTGCATCCGTGTATGAAAATTTTAGCACTCCTGTAAAATAAACAATGACTCGAAATGATAGGTTCAGTTTTTTTAATTAAAGGCAAATAAGTTAGCCTCTAATGTTATAAATCGCTTTGGGTAAATGGATTTCGTTAACGCATAGTTAGAAGTTTGCAAAGAAATGATATGCTCACGACGTTTTTGGGTGGAAACTAGGCCTTGTTTTTCATATACATATATGTTTTTTTGCGGTTCTGACGCCGTTTTGCTAAGTTTTCCTTATAAAAACTTTTTTGTCTGACATCTGTATGCCGAATTTGAGCTCTCTAGGCATAGTGTAAGGACACCATCTTATGGAGGAACTTAAATATAATTAAGGGAAACCTAGGCTACCCGATGAAAGTGATTCACTTTTAGATCGTTGCTCCCGATGTACATGATTCAAAAATTTAGAACCGTGCGTAACTTTTAATACTTTCCTATGATATTCACGAATTTATTAAAAGCATACAAATAGGTACAATGTTAAAATGTTCTATGAAAGGAAGAAGAGGCAAAAATTGTGATAGCAAATAAGTATGTACCCACTAATCAGAAGCATAAGTACACACATGTATGTATTTATGTACATATGTATATGAAGTACAAAAGTGATTCCTTACATTATAGCGACTAAAATGTTGTTAACTTATAGCATTTAATGTACCACATATTAAAAGTTGTACAAATATATACATATGTATGTACATACATAAATGCGTACTTATATGTATATCACTGTATCCTATATTAAATATTGTACTATCTTAGGGGTACCAACATATAAAAGATAATTTATTACCCTGGATTAGCTGAAACTTCTTGTATTTTGTTTATTTTGATATTATATTTATTTAATCTTCACATACGCTATGTACATGAAATAATTAAAGGAATTCAATTAACGATTCTTTGTCTTTTGGAGCACACTTTGAATTTTAAGTTTTATATTTCCTTAATTGTGTCCACTGAATTATAAGTTTTTCTTTGTTTTTATTTTGTTTAGTGGTGTTCAGTTTTGACGACTGTTCACTGCACTAAAGGATTGTTAGATTTACTTTTTTAATTAGTGGCGTCCAATTTTAATAATTGTTCACTGCACTAAAACTATTACTTTATTATCCTGGAGGGTACCGTATTTCTCACGAGTATGTTTATTTGTTTATTTCTTTTATTTAGACTTATTCGTAGGATTAGCGACTTAGACCGTTTCATTTGATGGAAGAACAAAAACTCATTTTACAATGTTTCTTAATATAAAATTATAACTTGATCTTTTACTTAATTTTATTTATTTTTAATATACATATGTAATCATCATTTTTCAAATTAGTAACTAAAATTATTGAAAAGTATTTCGAAGTATTAAATGTCGCAATTAAAATAATTCTTGCAAGAACTGCAATAAATTTGAAAGTGTATTGACAGCATTATTGATTTGGTTATTTCGAAATACTTTGACATAATTACAGTTTTTAAATGTAAATGAACTAAAAGTGCATTAACCTATTTGACAATTATTTTAAGTGTTTACTTTCTTCAAATTTATAGGATTTATATTTCAATACAAAAATTTTGTTCAATATTAGAATCAGTTTCATTACTTTCCTTGTTTGGTAGGGGCAAAATGAAACTTCCTTTTACAGTTATAAATTGCTTAGGTATTTTTATTTCGAAATTTATATAAGAGTTATTAAAAAATGATGTGCCAAATTGAATATATTTTAATTTATTATAATCGATATCATATTTTTCTATTTCTTTATTGGTTAGTATACTTGGATGTACAATTCCATATTTTGCAGAAATTACATTGTCTTGGAGATGCTCTATTTTACTTTTTATCAATTGTATATTAGTTAATTGTTCAAAATAGATATTGTTGTTATGTTGTATATCTAAAAAAATTTTCAAGGAGTTTAATTCCCTTTCCAATCTCTTTCTATCATTTATTGCTATCATTTTTAAATGATTCAGAGTTGTATTAAAATAATCATTAATTAAAAGTTGTTGGTTATTATTTTCTTTAATATCTTCAATGTTAGAAAGGTGCTTTTGTATACTCTGTCTATCTTCAGCGTCCATTGTCCCGAAAAACCATTTCGACATGCTTCCTATTCGTTTGATTAGTCTACGCCTCACTCTATTTTGTTTCGGTATCAAAGTCATTAACTTATTTTTAGTATCTAATAGTTATAACTCGAGTATTTTTTTGTTTTCAGTTTTCATTAAGTGGGTGTTATCTATCATGTTGTTTTGGATTCATTCTATTTCGTGAAGATTAATTATATGTAAAATTATATTTGATTCCTTAACAATTTGCTGACTTCTCATATTGATTTCTGTATATCCTGTCTGTTCTATCAAAAGTTTTGTCGTTATTAGTCCTTTAGTTTGTGTGGTCCATAGGAGAATCATTAGTATTGTCCAAATCTGAAAATTTTAGAGATGTTTTAAATTTCCAAATTAGCTTTTTTATATTTTGGTTGCTCTTTGTGTCTAACAGCTTTATAGTTCTTAATGAATCCCTTTTTTCTATTTTCTGTATAGTCTTCTCTATGTTCATTTAATTTATTTATTACTTTTCTTTTGTTATCTTCTAAATTATTTTTAATTCGGTTATTGTCGATTTTTCCCAAATGCGGTTATTGTAATTTCTTATTGTTTTTTGAATCAACTGTTTTACTGGTGTTTGTTTATTATATTGATATAGAATTCTGAATTTTTCTGCTATAGTATTATGGAATCTTTCCACGTCGGCGTTTACCGTGTGGCTATTTGGTTTAGTTAAGTGTAATTCAACATTTTCCTTTTATAAAAATTCTTTTATTTTGAGAGCTTTAAATTCATTATCGTCTATTATCGTTTTCATTTTCCTATCTTAGCAAAATGTTCTTCAAGTTGCTCAAAGCGATGTGGAAAGCTGCTTAGTAACGTAAGGATCTTCAAATTCCTTAGCCCAGCGTTTGATGAAACCCAGTTGACTTCTTGCTTTTCTAACCGTTAGAGATATATGTTGAATAAAATTCAGTTTTGGATCCAGTAAAATTCCAAGATCAGTGAAAGTGCAAACATTTTCCAACTCATAACCGCCCAAAAAATATTTAACATTGAAATGGCTCCTTCGAAAGAAACACATATACTTGCATTTTTTTAGATTCAATGTCATAAATTCATTTCACACCAAGTCCCGGTTTACATGGTGCGATTTTTGTTGCAGCAATTCTTGATATTTAGTGAGGATGAGCGAGAGTACAAAGAGTTTAAGTCAGCTTGATGAATCTTATGATCAACAAAGATATTGTAGGTAAAGAATATTTGTACGTCATCAGCATACATAAGAATGAATGAGTTTTTGCCTATAGTTAGTAGGTAAGTCATTGATAAATTGTGCCAATAATAGGGGTCCCAGATGGCTTCCCTGGGGAACACCAGACGTAACGGGTATCGGTTTAGATATAGTACTTTTGAATAGAACATTTTGTTTCCTATTAGTAAGGTATGAACAAATCCAATTTAAACAGCCACGTGTGAACCCCATATAATACAGTTTATTCAATAGAAGTTTGTGGTTAACTTTATCAAATGCTTTACTGAAATCTGTGTAGACTACATCAGTTTGTTTTTTATTGACAAAACCACGATTTACCAAAGTTGTAAATTGTATGAGGTTGGTTACAGTTGAGCAGCCTTTACGAAAACCATGTTGACTAGAACATAATATTGATGACACCTGGTGGCACATGTTACTTGTAATTAATTTTTCAAAGAGTTTCGGTATAATACTCAGTTTAGCGATTCCTCTGTAATTTTTAATGTCAGTTTTGGTACCAGATTTAAACAACGGAATAATATAAGAATTCTTCCATATTTCAGGGAATTTTCCAACTTTAATTGAAAGGTTGTACAATAATGTAAGACGAAACACGAAGGCTTCAGCACACTTAACTAGAACACATCTAGGAACATTATCAGGTCCACTCTTGTACCTGATAATGTTCACAATTTTAATTAATTCCATAAGTTTTGGGTAATAGATTTTGTATTTCATTTGGTGGTATGTTTCAAATATTCCCTATTTTTCCTCTCCCAATATATTTTCTGAAAATTTCTCCCATTTGTTACAAATCACACTCTGAAATAAAAATAATCCTTTTTCCACGTAATTCTTGGGTTTTTTGTACCTTATTATTCGTTAATATTATTTGTGTTTTGTATTTGTTTATGATTTCTTCTTTAATGAAAAAATGGTCCTGTAGATTTTCTTCCGCTGAAGGGACAGTAACCATTGACATGTTATCATTCTCTTCTCGATTGTTCACGATATTGTAGTTTATCTCATTAGTTTTTTCTATCCTGCTCAGAAAATCTACCACTTTATTCTCCTTGCCTTTGATATATTCTATTGTAAAATCGTATTCCCCTAATTTCAAAAGCCAACGTTGAAGCCGTGGAGGCATATCCTTACCTCTATATTTCGAACACAAGAATTTTATTGGTTGATGGTCCGTGAATATTTGAAATTTTCTACCGTATAAGTACGGTCTGAAGTAATTTACACTCTATATTATTGCCAAAAATTCTTTATCAGTAGCTGAGTAGTTTTTTTCATGATTATTAAGGGTTCTAAATGCAAAACAAACCGGATGTCCTTCTTGTGATAGGATGGCGCCGATTGCATAATTTGATGCGCCAGTTGTTAACACAAATTGTTTGTCATAGTTTGGTAATCTTAAGATGGGCTGTTAATTAAATTTCTTAATATTTCGAATGCCTCAATATAAGTAGGATCTTTCAGGTTTATCTTCACTCCTTCTTTTAAATACTTTATAATGGGCTGGGCTACTTTGGCATAATCTTTTATGAATTTTCTGCAGTAACCTGTTAGTCCTAGAAAACTCTTAATTTGTTTCTCTGTCTTTGGTAGCTGAATTATGTTGATTTTATTTGGGTTCGGTTTTAATCTTTCCTTTGTCAGTATGTGCCTCAAGAATTCCGTCTCTTTCTTCATGAAATTACACTTGTCAATTTGAATCTTTAAGTTTGCCTTCTCTAATGTTTTGAAAATATCTATTATGTACTGAAGATTAATATGTCGTCTAAATAGACTACACATGTCTTGTTGATGAAAACCCGTAGTGTTTCGTTCATTAGTCTTTGGAGTCCATGGGGGGTAACAAATGCGGTCTTTTCCCTATCTTTTTTTTCAATTAGGATTTGATGGCCTTTGGCCAAATCTATAGCTGTGATTTATTGTGCCCTTCCTAATTTGTCCAGTATTGAATCTATGTTGGGCAATGGAAACTTGTCATCTATCGTCACATCATTTAACTTCCTATAGTCTACAACCAGTCTATATTTCGGTTTCCCTGAATTATATATTTTCTTTGGCACTACTATTAAGGGGCTGAAATATCTTGACCTACTTTTCCTAACTATTCCCTGTTCCTCAATTTCTTTTATCTGTATTTTTACTTCAGCTTCATGCTGTGGAGGATATCTATATACTTTGGCATTTATCTGCTCGTCTGTTGTCGTCCTAATTTCATGATGTATCCTCATGGTGCTTGTCAATTTGTCACCTTCTTTAAAGAAGAGATTCTTAAATCTTCTTAAAATTTTCGTTATTTCTTTACATTCTTCACTGTTCAAATGATTTAGCAGAATTCTATTCAATTCAAACGTAATTCCTTCTAGCGTACAGCATTCAATATTTTTATAGGGGTTTGTTATAAATCTACAAAAATTTTTATTAATTGATATACATATATGCATCTACTAAATTTATAATTGTGTCAAAACAGTTCAATAGGTCAATCCCTATTATAAAACTATATTTCCTTTCTCTACATTGCGTTATCTTCCATCTAATTTTTGCATCAGGAGGGAGATTAAATTCATTATAATTCATACTTAATTATATCTTTTGTATTTATTGTACTGAAATTAATTGTTTCAATAACATTTTTCTGAAATCGTTTATTTTTCTATCCATTAGACATATGTTAGCTCCTGTGTCTATTAGTGCAATATAAATTTTTCCGTTAATTGTGATTTCTATGGTGGGTAAACAGTCCGATTTGGTCGCCGAAAAAAATGATCTTGGCTTTGTCTGACTTGACCCACATCACTATGAGGTGGGTTTGGATCAGAGTGTCCTGCCATTGGAACACTATTAATTTCCGTATTCAATCCGTTTTGTACTTGATGATTTTGGTTCCTGTTGGAACCTCTGGCTATTATCTTTATTATAGTTTCCTATCTGGGCGAACTTCGGGTTATTATCTTTATTATAATGGATTCCATATCTTCCTGAGTTATTAAAATTCTTACCAACATTGGTGAAGTTTTGATTAAAACTTTTATAATTGTTATTACTTCTGCTATTATTATAATTGTTAACGGTGTTTCTTTGTCCTTTACTCATGTTGTAATTATTATTTTTTTCTGTCTATATTTTCTAAATTCTGGTCTGATACAACTGTCTTCGTACCTTCGTCTTGTCATGATATCTAATATGCTACCTAAATCCCGCATGTCGTATGTTATTTTTGTCGTATTTTATTTTGTTTATTAATTATCTATGATCTCCACTATGATATAATATCAACTCATCTGTTTTGTATTTTATATTTTGGACTTCTATTGGTAGTTCACTTACCAAGTTTACATAAAGGTTGTTAATTCTTAAATATTTGATGTGGTTCCGTGTCTGGCCTGTATCTAAGTTTAAGAAATTTTTTTATCAGTTCCCAGTCGTCCACTTGTTGTATGTTGATTATGGTGTTTTTCGCTTCTCCTTGTATACATCTGTAGTATATTGCCTTAGTTGCCTCTTTTCTCTTCGCCTCAGTGCTTATTGTGGATAACGTATATTCGACATTGCTCATAAAGGAGTTGATGGTTACGTGACCATGTCCTGTAAATGTTGGTATATGCGACACATTTTTCAAGATTCGTTCTATTTGCTGTTGTTGTACCAGGGCTAGAGTTGCATGTCCTTGTGGCTGTTGTTGTTGTTCCTGGTGTTGCTGAATCTGTCCCTGCAGCTCTATGTATGAATTACGTAGACGTTCTAACTGTGCATCTTTCCGGGCTAGTTCTCCTGCCACATTCACTGATGGTAATTGAGCCTGTTCTTTCATTTTTCGCCTTTGGTCAAATATTCTTTGTCTTTTGGAGTACACTTTGAATTTTAAGTTTTACATTTCCTTAATTGTTTTCACTTTTTTTCTTAAATGTTCACTGAATTAAGCTTTTCTTTGTTTTTATTTTCTTTTAGTGGTGTTCAGTTTTGACCATTGTTCACTGCACTAAAGGAATATAAGTTTTACCTTAGTAATTAGTGGCGTCCAATTTTGATAATTGTTCACCGCACTAAAGGAATGTTAGTTTTACTTTTTTAATTAGTGGCGTCCAATTTTAATAATTGTTCACTGCATTAAAACTATTATTTTATTATCCTGGAGAGTCCCGTAGGACTCGCAGAATTTTTAAAGTATTTATTTCTCACGAGGGTTACGAATCAATGAATCCCTAATATTGAAAGAATCCTACCGACTGCGCCAATTTTATTTTTATATAATTATTTTAAAAAAACACAAACTTTATATGTTTAGACTCAGTATGTTAATTTATTTATTTCTTTTATTTAGACTTATTCGTAGGAGTAGCGACGTAGATAAATGAACAAAAACTAGTTTTACAATGTTTCTTAATCTAAAATTATAACTTGTTCTTTTACATGAAATTTATTTGTTGGTGGTCAAGCATTGTCTATATGCATTTCATGGGTGCTTTACCAAATCATCAGTAGACTTTAACCACAGTTTTGAAAAGTTAAAAACCTCTTATCTTATGCATATACCTCTGAAAACCATATGAGAATTCACAATTTGTAAATTACAAACTATTTTCAAAAATCACAACAGAATAAGCATAGTAGGCCATGAAACTCATACAAAACTAAACCAACAAATAAATTATATTCGATATGAATCTATTTTATTTTTCTACACCTTTATACAATCAGAAATCTATTGTATAACAAGAAAAGTATTTATAAGGCAAAATGAAAAATAAAATCTAAATCAAACTGTTATGAAATTTTTATTTGACATATTGTTGTCACAATACTACTTTAAATGAAATTTATTTGTAAAATTTATTATATTATGAAATTTATTTGATAAAGCTGTCAAAGATATTGCCAATTCTTGAAAAACTTTGTATTTTTTCGAGTTCTTCAAAAATTTCGAATTTCCAAAAATATATACCTAGATATCCAATTGCATTTTTCTTTTGTTTATTTCTGCTGTGTAATAAGAGAAAGCATATCTTGTATACATTATTAGTTAATTAAGTGTTTTCAGTGACACAATATTTAATTAAATAAAATATATTTAAGTTTTGCGAGTGCAAAAAAAATTCAAAGCTTGAATAATGGTATTTATTAAAATATTTATATTTCATCTTGAATTTTCAGGCGTTTTTAAAACAATTATAAAGCGATAGTAAATTTGCAATTACAAATTAGTAAAGTTAGGGTCGTATTTTGAGTTAACAAATAAACTGTTAACCGATTGCAGCTCGATTTCATTCATCTGTTACAGTTGGACGCCAACTAGGGCTATCAGATTTCGGATAGGCAAAAATTTGCATTCGGTTAAAAAAAGAGAACACCGAATAGTGCGTTTCAAAGCAAAAAACAAGTAAAAGATATTCTTCTTTCTTCTTATTTCTTTTCTTCTTTATTTCTTTTTTGCTAAAAGAGAAAGTATGTTTAATTAAAAACTCACAACGTTCAAATTTTTCGGCTGGGAAGATAAATGTTTGGCTCTTCTTATTTCTAATATGTACTTCTGAACGTCTATCAAAAATATTAAATATGCTTAATTTGCAAACAAAAAGAAAAAATCCGTTTCATGTACCTCAAAAAGTTCTGATTGCCCTACCGTAGAATCATCTTTTAGATTTTTATTTTTAATAACAATTTATTTCTTCCTGATATATAAAGAATGTGTAATTCATCATAAAAATCAAACTCAGAAATTCGGATTTTTAATTTTTTTGGTTTTTAATACCAATTTAACTCTTCCCGAAGTATAAAAAGATTTCATTCACAAAAAACCAAAATTAGGAACTTATTTGGCTACTTTTTTATGTACTAAAAATTTCGATTTTCCAGACCTGGAACCGAATTTTTAATTTTTATAACTTTTAATACGAATTTAATTCTTAGCGAAGTATAAAATAGGTTTAATTCATTGAAAAAATCAGGGACCAAAAATAAATGTTATGTTTTTATTTCGAAACAAAAAGGTTACGCAAAAATTCCCTTTATATGCATTTGGAAATTTTTACCATTAAGGTCGCATTTATATTATATTAATTACCGTAACCAATTACATTGAGAAAAATAGAATTTTGGTTATAAGCAACCATTATGTCAACCAGAAAAATATTTTAGTTATAAATAACCATTATAGCAACCAAAGAAATTTTTTGCTTAAAAATAACCATTATGATAAATAATTAATTTGTTGGGTTATCTCATATAAAACAACCCCAGAATATCAACGCAGTTCCAAATTGAAGGTCCGTCTCCAATACAAGTAAAATGATCACATATTCTATTGTAGTCAACGTAACGAAGTCAATAGTTACTTCTTATTGCCAAGTACCAGCTCTCGTTTGTGCCTGACAAGTGCATGTTTAGCAATTTTACCAGTATTGAATCATTCAAACAAAATACATAGGCACGATGATTTTTAGTCTCTTCTGTTTTCTGATATAATCTTTTTAATAGAAATTTCAACGTTTATGGTTATAGATTATTTCCCTGTAAACTTACAATATCATTTTAAAAATATATTGATGTCTATAGTTTTAGGTATGAAAGCATAATTGGTGAAGGATACATACGATTTGGCATAGCCGATATAGCCTCTTGAACACAAATTTATTTTTTATTTTTTTGATTGATATAATGGTTATTTAAGACCAGATAAGTTTTTGGTTGATATAATGGCTATTTATAACAAAAAAAAAAATATATATCTATATATATATATATATATATATATATATATATATATATATATATATATATATTTCTCAATTATTTGGTTACGATAACGAAAATAAAATATTTATATATCTTGATAATGGTTAATTATAACCATTACACATATTCATCTATGTTAATGGTTATATATGATTTTTTTTCTTTTATCTTATATCTTTTATCTCCCTGGAAAAAACCCAAAATTGGGAACTTATATGGTTACTTTAATGTACCAAAAAATTTCGATTTTCCAATCCTGAAACCGAATTTTTAATATTAAAATTTTTAATACCAATTTAATTATTCCTGAAGTTTAAAATAGGTTTATTTCACTAAAAAAACAATATATGGAATATATGTGGCTACTTTTATGTACCAAAAAATTTAGATTTTCCAACCCTGGAACCGAATTTTGTAATTTTATACTGCCAAATTAATTTTTACTGAAGTATAAAATAAGTTGGTTTAATTCACTAAAAACACAATATTTGGATTTTAAGTGGGTACTTTTCTGTACCAAATATATTTCGATTTTCCAGCTTTGGGAGCAAATTTTTATTTTTTCTTTAATGCAATTCTCAGTGATGTGTAACATAGTCTTACTTGACAAAAAAAAATTTTAACATTTTGGTCTCTTTATTCCTTTTATCCAACCCTGGAATCGGAATTTTGATCTTTTAAGATTTTAATATCAATTTTGTTCTTCCTTAATTATAAAATAGTTTTAACTAGCAAAAACAACAACCTTTTTGGTTACTTTAATGCATTAAAAAATATTTCAATTTCTCAACCCTGGAAATAATATCTTATTTTTGCGTTGTTTTTTTACCAATGCAACTCTTAATGAGGCATGAAATAGTTTTATTTAAGAAAAACTTAAAATTTGTAACCATTTTGGTCACTCTCGTGTACTACAAAATATTGCAGTTATCCAACTTTGGAATCGAAATTTTAATTTTTTTAAATTGTTGATACCAATTTTGGTTTTCCTGAATTAAAAAATAGTTTAATTAGTAAAAAAACGACGTTAGTTGCCTTTTTGGTTACTTTTATATAAAAAAAATTTCAATTCCCCATCCATGGAAGGGAAATTTAAATTTTTTTCTTTTTTTTACCAATGCTGTTCTTCATTAGGTACAAAGTAGTTTTATATAAGAAAAATTTAAAATATTTAACCATTTTGGTCACTTTCATGTACTATAATATATTGCACTTCTCCAACACTGGACTCGAAGTTTTGATTTTTGTTTGAAATTTTTGGTACCAATTTTGTTCTTCCTACATTATAAAATAATTTTTGTTAGAAAAAAAGACAACGTCAGTTGCCTTTTTGGTTACTTTTTTGTATAAAAAAATATTTCAACTTCCCAACCCTGGAAGCGAAATTTTAATTTTTGAAATTTTGTTTTTGACCAATGCAAATCGTCTTGACATATAAAGAAGTTTTATTTAAGAAAAACTTAAAATTTTTAACAGTTTTAGTTATTACATGTTCTACAAAATACTGAATGTGACAAAAAAAAAAGAAAAAACTTTTAATATCCCATCCCTGGAAAACATTTTTAAATTTCTATTTAGTTTTTAGTAGGCTTCGCAAAGCATGAAATACGTTTAATTTACAAACAACCAAAAAAATAGTTGCTTTCCGGTATTAATTTTGCGTCGAGAAATAGGTGTAAGCTTCCCAGCTCTGGAACTGTATTTTGGATATTTCTGAATTTTAATACCACTCTATTTAAGTTCATTTCCTATCCAACGGTCCAAGAACGAAGTCTCTACCTATTCTAGTGGCTTGGGAAAACCGTACAGACAGACGGACATCACGTACAAACAGACGGACATCGCTCAATCGTCATCGCTATTGATAAGGATCCAGAATATATATACTTTATGGGGTCCCATATTAATATCGAAGAATTTACACATGGAATGACAAGCCTATATTCACCCTTTTACTCTTTTGTACAGGGTATAAAAAACGCTTAGAACCCTTTTGCGCACTTAAATTTTATTTTTCAGATTATGCTAGAGAAGGGAAATAGGAGATTACAGACTTGGATGCTCTTTCCAAGTTGCTTGGTACTTTGTGTGTTTTGCTGTACTTTAACACAAAGTGATCGATAGGTTGAAAGAAAATTTACAAAACTTTTTTTAAGTAAATTTTATGATTGTAGAAAGCAAAAAAAAAAGTTGAAAAGACAATTGAAAAGACTTCGTTAAACTAAACATTGAGAATGTAAAAGGGTTCTTAATACTAATATGCTGCATTATACAGGAAGTATTCTCACGAACATTTATGTTGCTATATTAATTTGAATTAAGATTCATAGGTGAATTGTTCGAAAAATTTATTTTTAAATCTCAGAAAGACATGATAAATATTCTAAGGCACAATGGAAAGTCAACATCAGTTTTATTCAACTTACACAGCAGAGCAGAACAGCTGTTTTCGAAAGCCGCAATACTTTCATCATCAGTGCTCATGTGTATTGTGTTTGTCGCCACTTATTAGGTGACTTAGTTAAATGTGATAACGGTTCCTATTTACACAAATTTTATTGTCAAAAACGATACGAGAACTGTATCAACCTGATGTTAACATGTTATTGTTATAATACTCGTGTTACCGTTTGATTATTTTTCTTCATGTCCCATTTTTCTGAATTTTTTGTTCCATCATACCAAGTCATACTTTTTTGGTTTGAATTTTATACTTAAGTACATGTAAACGTTTTTCCAATTTATTATTGGTAGCTGAAGCCATAGCTCAAATTTGTATATAGTAAGAATTTTAACGAACATTTTATATTGCTTTATTAAATTGAATTAAGATCCTATAGGCTAGTTGTTCGAAATTTTAATTTAAATCTCAGAAAGACATGATAAATATTCCAAGGCACAAACGCAAGTCAACATCAGTTTTTGTTATTCAATATACACAGCAGAGTAGAACAGCTGTTTTCGAAAGACGCAACCCTTTCATCATCAGTGCTCATGTGTATTGTGTTTGTCACCATTTATTAGGTGGCCTAGTTGAATGTGATAACAGTTCCTATTTACACAAATTTTATTGTCAAAAAGGATACGAGAACTGTATCAAGCTGATGTTAACATGTTATTGTTATAATACCCGTGTTACCGCTTGATTATTTTTCCTCATGTCCCATTTTTCTGAATTTTTTGTTCCATCATACCTATGTCGAACTTTTTTGGTTTTAATCTTATACTTAAGTACATGTGAACGTTTATCCAATTTATTATTGGTAGCTGAAGCCATAGCTCAAATTTGTATATAGTAAGAATTTTAACGAACATTTTATATTGCTTTATTAAATTGAATTAAGATTGTCTAGGCTAATTGTTCGAAATTTTAATTTAAATCTCAGAAAGAC
Source organism: Linnaemya tessellans (assembly GCA_951800035.1). Classification (NCBI taxonomy): domain Eukaryota; kingdom Metazoa; phylum Arthropoda; class Insecta; order Diptera; family Tachinidae; genus Linnaemya; species Linnaemya tessellans. Next base: position 63,733,631 of record OX637534.1, on the reverse strand, counting down.
ATGACAAATATTTCAAGGCACAAAGGCAAGTCAACATCAGTTTTTGTTATTCAACTTACACAGCAGATCAGAACAGCTGTTTTCGAAAGACGCAACCCTTTCATCATCAGTGCTTATGTGTATTGTGTTTGTCGCCACTTATTAGGTGGCATAGTTGAATGTGATAACAGTTCCTATTTACACAAATTTTATTGTCAAAAAGGATAGAGAACTGTATCAACCTGATGTTAACATGTTATTGTTATAATACCCGTGTTACCGTTTGATTATTTTTCTTCATGTCCCATTTTTCTGAATTTTTTGTTCCATCATACCTAAGTCAAACTGTTTTGGTTTGAATTTTATACTTAAGTACATGTGAACGTTTTTCCAATTTATTATTGGTAGCTCAAGCCATAGCTTAAATTTGTATGTAGTAAGAATTTTAACGAACATCTTATATTGCTTTATTAAATTGAATTAAGATCCTATAAGCTAATTGTTCGAAATTTTAATTTAAATCTCAGAAAGACATGATAAATATTCCAAGGCACAAAGGCAAGTCAACATCAGTTTTTGTTATTCAATATACACAGCAGAGTAGAACAGCTGTTTTCGAAAGACGCAACCCTTTCATCATCAGTGCTCATGTGTATTGTGTTTGTCACCACTTATTAGGTGGCCTAGTTGAATGTGATAACAGTTCCTATTTACACAAATTTTATTGTGAAAAAGGATACGAGAACTGTATCAACCTGATGTTAACATGTTATTGTTACAATACCCGTGTTACCGTTTTATTACTTTTCTTCATGTCCCATTTTTCTGAATTTTTTGTTCCATCATACCTAAGTCAAACTTTTTTTGTTTGAATTTTATACTTAAGTACATGTGAACATTTTTCCAATTTATTATTGGTAGCTCAAGCCATAGCTTCAATTTGTATGTAGTAAGAATTTTAACGAACATTTTATATTGCTTTATTAAATTGAATTAAGATTCTATAGGCTAATTGTTCGAAATTTTAATTTAAATCTCAGAAAGACATGATAAATATTCCAAGGTACAAAAGCAAGTTAACATCAGTTTTTTTTTTGTTCAACTTACACAGCAGAGCAGACAGCTGTTTTCGAAAGACGCAACCCTTTCATCATCAGTGCTTATGTGTATTGTGTTTGTCACCATTTATTAGGTGGCCTAGTTGAATGTGATAACAGTTCCTATTTACACAAATTTTATTGTCAAAAAGGATACGAGAACTGTATCAAGCTGATGTTAACATGTTATTGTTATAATACCCGTGTTACCGCTTGATTATTTTTCCTCATGTCCCATTTTTCTGAATTTTTTGTTCCATCATACCTAAGTTAAAATTTTTTGGTTTGAATTTTATACTTAAGTACATGTGACCGTTTTTCCAATTTATTATTGGTAGCTTAAGCCATAGCTTAAATTTGTATGTAGTAAGAATTTTAACGAACATTTTATACTGCTTTAATAAATTGAATTAAGATTCTATAGGCTAATTGTTCGAAATTTTAATTTAAATATCAGAAAGGCATGTTAAATATTCCAAGGCACAAAGGCAAGTCAACATCAGTTTTTGTTATTCAACTTACACAGCAGAGCAGACAGCTGTTTTCGAAAGACGCAACCCTTTCATCATCAGTGCTTATGTGTATTGTGTTTGTCACCATTTATTAGGTGGCCTAGTTGAATGTGATAACAGTTCCTATTTACACAAATTTTATTGTCAAAAAGGATACGAGAACTGTATCAAGCTGATGTTAACATGTTATTGTTATAATACCCGTGTTACCGCTTGATTATTTTTCCTCATGTCCCATTTTTCTGAATTTTTTGTTCCATCATACCTAAGTTAAAATTTTTTGGTTTGAATTTTATACTTAAGTACATGTGACCGTTTTTCCAATTTATTATTGGTAGCTTAAGCCATAGCTTAAATTTGTATGTAGTAAGAATTTTAACGAACATTTTATACTGCTTTAATAAATTGAATTAAGATTCTATAGGCTAATTGTTCGAAATTTTAATTTAAATATCAGAAAGGCATGTTAAATATTCCAAGGCACAAAGGCAAGTCAACATCAGTTTTTGTTATTCAACTTACACAGCAGAGAAGAACATCTGTTTTCAAAAGACGCAACCCTTTCATCATCAGTGCTCATATGTATTGTGTTTGTCGCCACTTATTAGGTGGCTTAGTTGAATATGATAACAGTTCCTATTTACACAAATTTTATTGTGAAAAAGGATACGAGAACTGTATCAACCTGATGTTAACATGTTATTGTTATAATACCCGTGTTACCGTTTGATTATTTTTTTTTATGTCCCATTTTTCTGAATTTTTTGTTCCATCATACCTAAGTCAAACTTTTTTGGTGTGAATTTTATACTTAAGTACATGTGAACTAACTATCAATAGTGGCCCCACGACAACTTCACTAGCACCACCCTGGAACAGCTTTGACATTTCGTCACGGTGGGTAGTATTATCAGTATTATTCCTACGTCGTCCTGAGTTCCTAACGAAAATAAAATATTTATATATCTTGATAATGGTTAATTATAACCATTACACATATTCATCTATGTTAATGGTTATATATGATTTTTTTTTCTTTTATCTTATATCTTTTATCTCCCTGGAAAAAACCCAAAATTGGGAACTTATATGGTTACTTTAATGTACCAAAAAATTTCGATTTTCCAATCCTGAAACCGAATTTTTAATATTAAAATTTTTAATACCAATTTAATTATTCCTGAAGTTTAAAATAGGTTTATTTCACTAAAAAAACAATATATGGAATATATGTGGCTACTTTTATGTACCAAAAAATTTAGATTTTCCAACCCTGGAACCGAATTTTGTAATTTTATACTGCCAAATTAATTTTTACTGAAGTATAAAATAGGTTGGTTTAATTCACTAAAAACACAATATTTGGATTTTAAGTGGGTACTTTTCTGTACCAAATATATTTCGATTTTCCAGCTTTGGGAGCAAATTTTTATTTTTTCTTTAATGCAATTCTCAGTGATGTGTGACATAGTCTTACTTGACAAAAAAAAATTTTAACATTTTGGTCTCTTTATTCCTTTTATCCAACCCTGGAATCGGAATTTTGATCTTTTAAGATTTTAATATCAATTTTGTTCTTCCTTAATTATAAAATAGTTTTAACTAGCAAAAACAACAACCTTTTTGGTTACTTTAATGCATTAAAAAATATTTCAATTTCTCAACCCTGGAAATAAAATCTTATTTTTGCTTTGTTTTTTTACCAATGCAACTCTTAATGAGGCATGAAATAGTTTTATTTAAGAAAAACTTAAAATTTGTAACCATTTTGGTCACTCTCGTGTACTACAAAATATTGCAGTTATCCAACTTTGGAATCGAAATTTTAATTTTTTTTAATTGTTGATACCAATTTTGGTTTTCCTGAATTAAAAAATAGTTTTAATTAGTAAAAAAACGACGTTAGTTGCCTTTTTGGTTACTTTTATATAAAAAAATTTCAATTCCCCATTCATGGAAGGGAAATTTAAATTTTTTTCTTTTTTTTACCAATGCTGTTCTTCATTAGGTACAAAGTAGTTTTATATAAGAAAAATTTAAAATATTTAACCATTTTGGTCACTTTCATGTACTATAATATATTGCACTTCTCCAACACTGGACTCGAAATTTTGATTTTTGTTTGAAATTTTTGGTACCAATTTTGTTCTTCCTACATTATAAAATAATTTTTGTTAGAAAAAAAAGACAACGTCAGTTGCCTTTTTGGTTACTTTTTTGTATAAAAAAATATTTCAACTTCCCAACCCTGGAAGCGAAATTTTAATTTTTGAAATTTTGTTTTTGACCAATGCAAATCGTCTTGACATATAAAGAAGTTTTATTTAAGAAAAACTTAAAATTTTTAACAGTTTTAGTTATTACATGTTCTACAAAATACTGAATGTGACAAAAAAAAAGAAAAAACTTTTAATATCCCATCCCTGGAAAACATTTTTAAATTTCTATTTAGTTTTTAGTAGGCTTCGCAAAGCATGAAATACGTTTAATTTACAAACAACCAAAAAAATAGTTGCTTTCCGGTATTAATTTTGCGTCGAGAAATAGGTGTAAGCTTCCCAGCTCTGGAACTGTATTTTGGATATTTCTGAATTTTAATACCACTCTATTTAAGTTCATTTCCTATCCAACGGTCCAAGAACGAAGTCTCTACCTATTCTAGTGGCTTGGGAAAACCGTACAGACAGACGGACATCACGTACAAACAGACGGACATCGCTCAATCGTCATCGCTATTGATAAGGATCCAGAATATATATACTTTATGGGGTCCCATATTAATATCGAAGAATTTACACATGGAATGACAAGCCTATATTCACCCTTTTACTCTTTTGTACAGGGTATAAAAAACGCTTAGAACCCTTTTACGCACTTAAATTTTATTTTTCAGATTATGCTAGAGAAGGGAAATAGGAGATTACAGACTTGGATGCTCTTTCCAAGTTGCTTGGTACTTTGTGTGTTTTGCTGTACTTTAACACAACTTACACAGCAGAGCAGAACAGCTGTTTTCGAAAGACGCAACCCTTTCATCATCAGTGCTTATGTGTATTGTGTTTGTCACCATTTATTAGGTGGCCTAGTTGAATGTGATAACAGTTCCTATTCACACAAATTTTATTGTCAAAAAGGATACGAGAACTGTATCAAGCTGATGTTAACATGTTATTGTTATAATACCCGAGTTACCGCTTGATTATTTTTCCTCATGTCCCATTTTTCTGAATTTTTTGTTCCATCATACCTAAGTCAAAATTTTTTGGTTTGAATTTTATACTTAAGTACATATGAACGTTTTTCCAATTTATTATTGGTAGCTCAGGCCATAGCTTAAATTTGTATGTAGTAAGAATTTTAACGAACATTTTATATTGCTTTATTAAATTGAATTAAGATCCTATAGGCTAATTGTTCGAAATTTTAATTTAAATCTCAGAAAGACATGACAAATATTTCAAGGCACAAAGGCAAGTCAACATCAGTTTTTGTTATTCAACTTACACAGCA